>QEIL01000163.1:0-120221 GCA_003116535.1 Paecilomyces niveus
TACGAAATTGCCCTAGTAAATAGCTATACATTTCATCTTTTAAATAGTCTAATTTAATGGCGTTGGTGGTTGAAAAGCTTCAAAATCCATGGAGGGGTGTGGAGAAATGGGCCACTCGGTGGTATGGGCCACTCGGTGGTTGATTACGTTAACTTAATTCAAGATGTCGCGTGCTTGGAGAATAACATGAACCAACATTAAACGGAGAACAAGAACTGGTAAGATATCATCAGGGTTTAGTGTTGCACAGTCCCTTAATTCTACAAGGGAAATTGACAACTAGCATGACTAATTGTCAAGGTTAATTATGATACTGAGTATCTCGAATGTGTTTTGTAAATTTAAATATATATTTGCTCGACTAACAAAACATGAACGTAAGACTTTCCTGGAGTATTATCTAACTATATACAATTTCTTAGTTTTCTGGTAGTCGACATATTTGCCACATAACTCGGAGAAAGACAAAGAAAAACCACCAACTCGTGACAGCAGCGAATATCGAGCGTGACAGAACCATTAGCCAATATTAGCACCATAGCTTGCGCCAGACGTTTGTCAGCTGTTACGTGATATCATGGAAGAATGGCCCGCCAGACGATTTGACAAATATTTCATTCTGGTAGGTGTCCGAGATGACTGTAACACCTCTTTACTCTTGCCAAGAGCTTTACGGAAGAGGAAGCATGGCTTCAAAATGCCCTCCTTGAATGTGGGAATCTCATATCTCCATGACGAACACTAAGGGAGGACAAGGAATATGGAAGGGGAATCTGTGCAGTCCAAAGTGCTTCGGTGTAAATGGCTTTTTAGGAGAAAGTCGAAGCATGAACAGTAATCTAGGGGCTCGCCGTCCAATCTAACTGAGAAATGATCGAGCGTGCGAGCCTCTTCAACTGCGCAGCGATGGGTATTGGTCCCGGAACAGAAAGATGAAACTCGGACGGGAAAAGAAAAAGAAAATACTACCAAAAGTAAGATAAAAACCGGACATCCCGTCATTTTAGCCGTTAGACAGCATTCCCTGCTGCCATATAAGTTTCATGCGACAACCTCCCCTCTTTGGTTTATATTTCTGACAAGAAAAGCTTTTCTCTTATTGGCTGACGCCATTGGCCTGAGCAGCCTCTGCAGTTGCGGCAGCCAAAGCCTTGGCATCCGCTTCGTGAACGACTCCTTGGATAACCTGCTGTTCCTCCGGGGTCAGGATCTTCGTAAGCGTCTCATATAGTTGTGGTTGCTCCTGCTGAAGGTCTGCACGAGCGCAGTTAGAAGTCATGTTACACTTCGAGATGGACAAGCGGAGAAACTTACTCATCAGGACATGTTTGAACAAACCATATGGTTCGACCTTATCGAGAGGTGTCTCCAACAGGCTCTCTTCGTCAAGTTCGTCATCGTCGTCATCGTCAGCGAAAGAACCGAATTTCTGAGCCTGATGGGAATATTAGTAAAGATCGCGGATTAGAAAAAGAACAAAAAGACGACAGACACACCTCTTGGTTGAGGAATTCGAGATACGCAGCGCTCTCATCAGCGACGTCTCCATCGATACCTCCCTCAGCTTCGTCGCCTTCGGTCCACTCGACCTCACCCCAGTCATTGTCCTCATCAAACTCATCGCCTTCGTCATCAAGAGTGAAATCGGACTCCTGGGTGGCTTCTTCGCGATCTATAGAAAAATCAGTACGAGATATTGACACGAACTTATCAGAGCAGACTTACGTTTGATAGCAGCGGGGAGAGTCTGGAAAAGCCTCGTCACTCCTTGGAGCAGTCTGGGCCAGCCCTGCTGGATACTAGGTGGGACATCGCTTGCCTTGACGGTCAAAAGCGAGCTAATAGCTGCAATAGACAGCTTCTTGTCGTGAACACGTCTGAAGTTGTCGATGTTTGAGAACCAGGTGCTGAAGAACTTGTTCGTCCAGCCCTTGGCCTCTAAAACTTGAAGGGCAAGCAGTGGGTTGTAATAGATGGCATTGATGACCATCTCCATTAGGTGGATCCTATAAGATTTTGTCCTTGCCTCACCATTGTTGATGACGTTCATGGCCAGCTCAATGAAGACCGGAATGTACTGGTCCGCATAGCCGCGAAGGCTAAGCATGACGGTCTCCGCAAGCTTGCAGCCGCATATCCTGTCAACGCCGCCCACTTTATCGTCGTGGAAGATATCTTCTACCATGCTAACAACTGCGGCAAGATAAGCTGGGTTCTGGACAAGAGTCTCCGAGCCGTAGGTGACGAAGTTGTCAAGGGCCGGCAGCATATCTAGTAGAACATCAGCATGACTTCAGATACACTGTAATTCGATGTATAGAGGAAGACAGACCTTCCAGATACAGCTCAGCACCTGCCTTGAAGGTCTTGTGAATGAGCTCAAACGCCTGCCACATCGTTGGAGAGATGGACTTCGCGGCAAAGGTACAGCTGTCGATAATTTCGAAAATCTCATTGTACAAGTCTAGACATCGTTAAACCCAGATATCGGAAATCTTTTGTGGGATATGACCTACCATAAAGTTTATTTTCAAGAGTGACAGTAATGACAGGCATCAAGATGGTCTCCAGGTGCAACAGCACGTCTGGTGTGCTCTCCAGAGTCAAGATGAGAGTACCGATAGTCTGGAGAACACCGAGAGCGGTGATACTCTTGTCATCCAGGAATTCACCGTAACCTTCCTCATCACCCTTCGCGGCATTGCGTTCCAACAGCTCTCCAACAATGCGCATATATGTGTCACGCAATTGCTCACTAAGAGCGACGGCAAACGGCGTCAACTCGGCTGAGAATACTTCGACAAAGTCCTCCATGACATTAGCCAAAGCATCGACATCGACCTCATTAGCAAGCTTAAGCAGCTGCTGCATAATCTGAGGGATGTTCTGCTGCATAGAAGTCCGGATGACGTCGTGTCGGATGAGAGGCTGAAGAGCAAGGGCAGCCTCAACTCTGACGGGCAGCTCGGGGTCGGCCATACACTCCAAGATGTTTCTGTAAATCACCATGAGATTATTCGGGTCCTTGAAATCTAGTTGTTCGAACTTCTCGAGCGTATCGCAGGCACGGGCACGGAGGAATCCATGAGGACTGCGGAATTCGGGGAAGACGTGCCGGACAAAGAAGTATTCCACCTGGTCCGCGATGGGACTCTTCTTACCAAGGATGACAGAGGCGAGCGAACCGATCATCCTCAAAGCACCTTCCTTCTCCCTTGGCTGCTTCTGCTCATCCGGGGCGGATTCATATCTGCTGACGACACCGTTGATGAAGGTGAGAATGGAGAACGTCTGCTTCTTTCGGCTCTTGGTGAGTGCCACTAAGAAGTTTGTCGCTGAGACATCTGGCGAGGAAACCTCTTCGTAGTAGTTCAGCTTCCGGTGGAGATACTCCGGTGGGTCACTTTGGAAGAGCTCGATATCCTCGTCGGACTGACACATAATCGGGAAGATCAGATGAGCAATCAAGTTGTCCATGTGCGGCTTCAGATGATCCCACATCGCCTTCGGCTTAACGCATTCCTCAAGGAAGATGAGGGTGTAAGAAAGAGAAGGCTTGCTCAACCATTGGCGCTTCGACACCCACTTGTCAATCTCTTGAAGATAACCCTTAAGGATCTCCGGAGCAAACGTAGTGATGAACGATTTGGCGAACTGAGTGTAATCAGGCGCACTGGTCTTAGTAATTGTAGTGGGGTTACCATATCTAAAGGATGTCAATAATTCTGCTTGCAATATATATTCTATGTGGATTGTGTACGAACCTGATGAAGAGACGGTTGAGATTGGCGTAGGACCACTTCTTGCACTTCCACCAGTGGTTGAGTTCTCTTGCCTCCACGTCTTCACCCATTGAATTCGCTGGAGGAGCCTTAGCAATAATTCTCAGGAACAGTGTACACCAATCGACGGTGCCCTGATGAGATTTCAGATGCGGTGGAAGTTCAAACTAAAACAGACATCATCAGTCTCGCAACCCTCTCATAATCTTCCACTCCGTCCAAACTCACATAGATAGCATGCTTGTATGACTTCACCACGATCCGGAGCATTTCCGCAGCCTCCAAACTCTCCTCGTCGACCAGCCTCGAACCAATGTTGAGGAGCTGCGGGAACGAGTGCTCGACAATCTTATCAAAGTCCCCCCTGTTATCTCCCGCCTTGAATCTGTACACACGGCAGATGGCGAGGAGACACTGCAACCCCGCGAATACCGAGTTGGCGTCGTTTGTGGCCAGCAGTTGCAGTGTAATGTCCAAAAACCCAGGCCACTTCTCAGGAAAATCATATTGAAGGACTTTCTGAAGGATAGGAACCAGCTGAGCGCGAACGTTGGAAGGCGACGACGCGAGGACTGTGATGAGTCGTTCCCGAAAAGCTGGTCGCTCATCTTCAGGGATCGGTTTTCGGAGGGGGTTTTCCTCCACGGGCGCCCAACCTCGAGTGACGCGGTTTTTCAGATAAACACCGGCTACACGTTGTGGCAATGGTTAGATGGGATCGTTTGGGTTTGAGGGCCGCATGGGTGAAAAAAATATGGCCATGGCGGGGTCGTACCTGATAATTGAACGGCATTGTTCTGTTCTGCCTGCAGGATATCCAGGAGCGCATTTGCGAAACCGGGTTGGTTCTCTGCCTAAAAATTCCACACATCGACATGAGTACACAGCACATAGGACAGCAAGCTGGGTTGCAAGACGCACGTATTTCAAATCTATCTCTGCTTGTCGTCGAGTATCCGCACTGGTATCGAGCGTAGCCTGTATGCGGTCTCGGAGAGCTGCAACATCCATCTCGCACCTACTTACGGCCCCCAGCGCCGGAATTCGAACTTCAGATCAAACGTCCCAGTTTTATACCCGACAAACCCAAGCCGTGAGGTGGAGGCAACCTGTCACACAGAGGGTTCTTGGTGATGGTGTGCGCGGGCTTTCGTGATTATTGCGAGACTGTGCACAGACGATTTTGTTTTCTCGTGGATTTTTATGCTTTTCGCCCCACGCCTTCTCCGTAAGGCATCCCCCTATACGCTAAAGCCACAACGGCAGTCCCACGACTCACGGGCCATGGAGCGGCTTGCAACAAGAAGAAAAGACGTTTCTGGAATGCAAAATGTTTCATCTCATCTCTTACAGCGCTCATAAAACAACTAGGAGTTGTAGTGTACTCGATAACTCGGTCCTACATCAGTGTGACTGACTGCTGTTCAGCCTCAGGGACCAAAGGAGCACTGGTGCATACCAGCCATGGAGTTCGTCATTAGGAGGTTCATTGACCCAGCCCAGCATTCTGGTACCTACCCACGATCCTGGATCTCGGGTCAGATATCCAAATTCCCTAGAATATTGCCAGGATGTCGTAATCACAGAGTACATATCGATACAACGTTGAGGAACCCATCGTTATCAGTAACCCAGATGGTCCGTGCTATTTCTAATCAATATAAAAAAAAGCAAAAATAATAATGGACTGGAGTCTATGGGCGATACCCCGTAGACAGTCTGATCTTCTATCATTTCAACATTTCGCTCTATGTCTGATGCTATCCCTACATATACAGAGACGCAGCAAAAATAACGTCCCTCTTGATCATCTCCTGCGCTTGCTGCATCTTGGCGTAGAGAGATGGATCTCCCACCAATTTGGCAGCATTCTTCACTTCTCGACAGGTCTCATCCAGACGAGTAATCACCCGCACAATAGTACCTTCCATTACATCCGTCAAGTCCGTTATACGGTTGAATGACATACCCTTTGCCCATTCATAGACCACCTCCACAAGGCTAAAGCGTGGTTTGCTGGCGAAGTCGTTGGCATCCTCACTGGAGAGGATGACCTGATGTTGGATTTGATAATCATTGACCTTGTCAGATATCCTAATGATCGCCTCCTTGCCGCGTTCGAGTCGAGGGGTCAGGGTCGGCACGTGCTCCGTTTTCTCCTGGAACACGAAAGCTGACAGCAGAGCCACGATCTCTTCAGGCTCATAATCCGCGAGGACGTTCTCGAGAATAAGTTCTGTCAATACGAGTTCATCCGCGGAATGGATCTGCGAAAAGTCAGAAATTGGAGAAGATGGACTTGCGAAAAGTAACACCTACCTCGCAGGCGACTTTTCCCTTCAACTGGACCCTGCTCTCCTCATCTATGAACCCCAGATCCTTCAGAACCTGGATTCGTTGCTGATAATCAGGTAGAAGCTGAAGGTTCTGGTCCGACATCAATTGCTTCAGCTGCGAGATATTTTCCTTCACTTGCCATTCGTCATGTTGCATTTCAAACTATTGACTATTAGCAAAGGCATCCAGCAGATTCGAATGGACGTAGCACTTACGTGTTTCAAGAAATTAGGACAGCCCAGGCACTGACACGACTGCGCGATGGCTGCCTGAGCCTGGCGCTTCTCTAGTATATCCCTAACTTGCAGTTCTTTGACACGGCTCCAATCCAGTTCATCCCAGGTCTCGGTTGTCCAGGTCGAGCATAACCCGGATAGAATCTTGTCCCCAAACTTGACGGCTTCTGTAAGACGAGTTAGACCAGATCAAAGAACTGGGATTATGGGGTTTGTTTGCCTTTTTTAATATTCAGATACCAGATCGGGCCACCTATTTTAACCATCGTGTTGGTGACACACTCTAGATCGGTAAGAGGTATTCTGGATGTCTTCAGAGTCATGTCCGCAGAACGCGTAGGCAGAGGTCTGAAAAGATGTCGGAAAGTTGGTAGGAAGGGAAGGATATCGCTGGGTTCTCGCTTCGCACTCAGCGTGCCGATCTCAAGGACTTGGATATTGGGAACTGGTCCGCTGGAAACTCCTTCCCGGACAATGATACCCGCGGTGCGGATCCCGTCCTATAAGTAGTCAGCAATGCTTAGAGCTATAGTACAGTCGATCATACCTTTCGATACACCACAAGCCGTTTGGGCATAAACAAGCGTCTTCCCACTGGTGATGCTGTCAGTCCAACATGGAGCTCGGATGTTAGTTTCTCATACTCCATGGCAGCTTGGTGACAGGTCGTAAGGTCCACATCACAGATGCTGCAGGGTTCTCGCTTTATCTTAGCCAGACTTGCTTCAGACAGCTGAACCTGCTTCTCATGCTCTGGTAAGAGGGCCTGTGTTGCATTTTCGCTGAAGCTCCGTTTGATCATCTCTTCGATCTTGAGAGCTTCCACGCGAAGGAGATTCAGGATCATGTTGTAAGTTAATCTGAACTGTGAACGAAGCTTGGTCGGATCTCCTAGAATCATTCTTCTCAGAGCACCAGCCGGAGGAGCTTCATCTCTACCTGCGGCAACTATAATAACGTAACCAACGGTGTCAAGACCTCTTCTTCCAGCTCTACCAGCCATTTGAGTGTATTCTCCAGGAAGCAAGTCCCTAAATGCTCTACCATCGTGCTTGCGGAAGCCAGAGAAGACAACTGTTCGAGTTGGCAGATTCAGACCCATAGCGAATGTTTCCGTTGCGAACAAGACCTTGACCAATGTTTTTGCAAAAAGGATCTCTACGATCTCCTTCATAATGGGCAGGAGTCCTCCGTGATGGACGGCCACGCCCCTGCTAAGGAGTTCGCGAAGTCGGAGAATCTGAGGGAGGACCCTATCTTCCGGCTTGAGACGCGTAAGGGACTTTTCGATGATCATATGTATAGCGCTCTTTTCTGACGCAGTACAGAAGTCTTGGTTAGACAACGAATCTGCGTTCTCCTCGCATCTCTTCTTAGAGAAAACGAAAATACACGCCGGCAGTAGGTTCTCTTTCCGCAGATGTTGGACCAGGTGAACCCACAGATTGCGGTCCTGAGCAGCAGTAGTTCGTCCAGTGCCGCGTCCTGTCCGCGCAATATTCCCGGTTCCACGACTGGATGGCTGTCCTCTGCCTCTTTGCTGGGCGCCACCACGCTGAGCACTGCCGCGCTGTGCGTTTCCTCGAGGCGCTTGCCCCCGCCCTCTCCCTTGAGCGCCACCTCTTTGACTCGCCTGGGATTGAGCTTGTGCTTCAGCTGCTTTCTGTGCTTTGATTTTATCTCTTCCAGACAGAATTTCATCTGCTTCTTTCCAACCTTGTTCAAGGAACCGCTTGTTGGAGTCGACGATCTTATGCATGCCTTTACCGGCCCACAGATAGTGCTCGAGAGGGACAGGACGTTTCGGCGTTGAGATAACGTAGATGTCTTTCTTCTTTGTCCGTCCGACCCAAGACGCGAACTCATAAGTATTTGGAACAGTAGCGGAAAGCAGTATCAAGGTGACGTGCTCCGGAAGCATGATAATAACCTCTTCCCAGACAACACCTCTCTCCAGATCGTTGACGTAGTGAACTTCGTCAAAGATGACGAACTCTACGTCTCTGATCAAGTCGGCTCCCCTGTATAACATACTTCTGAGAATTTCCGTTGTCATAATAAGGCAGCTCGCTTCAGGCGAGATCTGAACATCTCCGGTGAGGATGCCCACGTCGTCGAATGTAGTCCTGAAATCTCTAAACTTCTGGTTACTCAGTGCCTTTATAGGAGAGGTGTAGATGGCTTTTGTCATATGTTTAGCAGCCAATGCTATAGCATATTCTGCCACTACTGTCTTTCCAGCCGATGTATGTGCTGCGACGAATACTGAGTCGCCATTCTCAAGGTGATAGACAGCTTCCTTTTGGAACGTATCCAATTCGAATGGCCACTCTCTCGCCATATCTGGAACGAGTTCATGGAAGTTTGGAATATCCTTGTTGACATCAACCACGTGAGCCCATTCCCTACCTCCTTTCTTAGCTGTCGCAGGGAGGAGCTGCCCGCGAGGCTCGAGAGCAGGAAATTCTACCGGCAGAAGAGAGTCAATATCCTCTTCTTCCTCACTGTATTCTGCTTCCTCTTCTTCCATATGAAGTCTCTTGTCTGTCTCAGCTGGAATTTCGCCCTTATCACGAGAGAGATCGCCCTCATCTTGTTCAAGTGTATTTTTAACTTCTCGGTCGTCCTCTTCAGCCTCCTTTGACTTTGCCTTTTCGAATTTCAGTCCACGGGAGAATCCAGGTGGAATTTCAAGGAGACCGCCTTCGGTACCGAAATTGATAATGCGATCCAGACCAGACTTCTTCCCCGAAGATCGCTGCCAGTCTCCCGCGGCTTGAGAATCGGCTTCCATCTCAGCGATAGCCTCCACTCCGTCCAGGCCACCAGGTGCGAATGGGAAGAATCCTGCAGCTCCCCTAACAAAGTCAGAGCGGTTAGCGGGCCGTCGAAGCAAGGATGTCGAGTTCTTGGCTGTTGCACTGGCAGCAGGGACCGTTACTTCTCGGTAACCGGTCACGCGTCCTTGCAGTCCCTCACGAGTGAAGCGAATGATGGTACGGGTCTGTGTGGGAGCAATCTCGAAAAGATCCGTATAGTCTGTCGAGACATCCCATCTCCTGCAGAGGCCAGTAAGCGAACATTGATCTACGCAAAAACATATGGGACTGCATAGCCTCCTAAGTGGCTTTCGTAGCTCTATTTATCCTTCTAGGAACGTCGAGCATCCTAACCCCACAGAGGCCGAAGTGCGAAGGCTCAATATACAACAGAAACATGAGTAGCAAAGCAGGTGAAACTTACTTTTGCAGTCGATTCAGCCATTCGGGACTAAATCTCGGTGAGGGCGTCAAGAATTCGCTCTCCAACTCGGCCTTCAGGTCGTCCGCACTCTGGCGAGCTCTCTTACGCGAGCGCACACTGTCTACTGCTTCATTGTCCCTTTCAATCAGATCATCTATAAATTTAGAATCGAAACCATCAGCCTGCAGCCGAAGCTGTTCCAGACTGGAAGTTAGTGCGTCCACTGTCATATTGGCGATTGATGGGATTCCGTGGCCATTCGAAAACAGTCGCTATTGGAAAACAAGAAGACAACCGTGTTTTAGGACATTCAGTCAAGCAGGTGGGTTTCTTCTGTGATGCCCCGTGCTCCAGGTATCTTACGTCCTGATGGTCCTGCAAAGGTCGTCAAAAGCAGGGCAACAAGACTCTGGTAGCAGATTAACCACTTTGGGGCCGTTTGATGTAGAACTTGGAAGAGGTTTTCAGGCTTGGAAACAAGGCAGACTATGTCTGGCTGAAGAAGAAGAACAGATATGAAGACAGACGGCGAATGGTGACTGCACGTGAATTGAAAGATATTGGCGGCGTGAGGTGGCAGTATGTTCTAGGTACGGATATCACAGCAAAACCCCACTGACGTCGTGTGGAACCCGGAGAGATTGCCGGGCATACTCTAGTTAGCGTACAACATACAGAAACCTCGAACAGCAGCTTTCTAGACTGATGAAAGCCGCGTAATGGGGTCCAGGTTTTCTCCACTCGACAGGATTCTACGTGTTGTTGTAAAAAAAAAAAAAGGGCATCTTCCAGCGCTTTCTTGACATGCGTCAATCGTTAAGAGTTTGCCAGCTTCTGAATCGAGCTTTGTGGTTAGGGCAGTATCTAATGTGCATTGGAATAGGCTGCGACGGCATAAGAAAGTACGATTAAATAAAGGTAGCTATAGGTGTTTAGTGGAAACTAAGAATCGGTAGAACATCACCAGTAAAACGACTGAAAAACCATGACGCCAGTTATATCGCTGCCAAGAAGGGGAAGCAATTCCGAAACCAATAAGAGGTATTAGCGACCGCATTCTCAAAGACGAAACACACTGAAAAGTGAGAGCTGGAATCGAACGACTTATTTCAAGGCCCATGTACCGGTAAAAAAAAAAGAGCACTGCGTTATCCCCAAGTGTAGCATGCATATAAAAAGTAGGGAAACTGAAACAAAATGCAGAACCGTCCCGTCATTAAAAGACACTTTTAAAACCGGCGAGTCGCAAAATGATGAGGAATAAAAATACCATGGGAAAAATGGAGTTGATCTCAACGAAAGGAAAAGACCGGGAAAGTCTTCCGGTCATGGATGTTAAGATGATACTCAAAAATGCCTTCCACGGTTGCAACATATCTATAGAAACAGTCAGTCAATTCATTTTGGTTGATGTGATGATGGCCACCCACAATGTTCTTCCATCCGCCCCCCAGCCAACACCAGCTGTCCCACCCGGATCCTGGTTGCTCAGATTGCGATCGGGAAGATCATTGAGGATATGCCTAATCCATCTAGGAGACCTGGTCTGGTCGAAACCCATAAATTGCTGGCGATATCTCTGGTCCCAAGCACCAGCTCTCGAGCTCGACTCCGCAGGTGCCTGACGCTGCCGTCGAAGACGTTCAGCAGCTACGTTGGCCCTCAACTCAGCTGTCAGCATTCTTGACGGCTCAAATCTGTTCTCCAAGGAAGCATCCAATCGTTCTGACCGTCGCGGGATCGAGCTTGATCTTTGAGATCTCTCGCGTGAATCGGCAGATAAGATAGACCTGGTGGTGGCATGTGCCTGGCCGTCCGCACTGGCTCCACCAGCACTGCCTGTCGTAAGTGATATAGATTGGGTTCCACGGGAAGTATCTGCAGGAGATGCTTGGATTTCAGAAGGCGAGGCAGTCCAGCTTAGCGTGATTGTCGGCTGCAGCTCAATATTCGAGGTAGTAGTCTCAGAGCCGTGAGCGATCTGCGCTGTGTTTCCCTGAGACAACACAACAGAACCCTGGCGCCTAGGCTGCAGATTACGATCTGTGCGCCCCAGGTAACTCTCACGGAAGAACTCATGCAGGGCGTCGCTGTACCGCAATGGTGATGTGGAACGGTTAGCAACATCTGTGGAACCGTGGGCTCCCGGCCTTGATCTTGATCGAGGATGGAAAGTCATCCTCGGCGGTCGCTCACCCAAGCTTTCATCTAGCCTGGACGACCATCGTGCAGTGTTCAGGAATTCTATAATTTGGCGCTCTCTTTCTGTTAGGTCCTCGATAAGATTTTCGCGCAACGTCTGGCGCTCTGAACCTGCGGTATTCCGTTCAGGGGCTGGTCCTTCTATAAGATCGAGCATTGCACGTTGCATGCTATCCATATCATCACCTGGCCTCAGAGAATTGCCACTGGCAAGGTCGGAGCTTGGTTCTGAAGAAGCCGTGGCAGGAGAGATATTCTCTGTTCGAATCTCTTGCAACCCAGGCTCATTCGGGTCCAATGTTAGTATCTGCCTGCGAGAAAATGCCTGCCGAACATCGGCAACGCCTGCCCTGCCATGGTCCTCAGCCCAGACCAGAAGGTCCCAAGGGGCTGGTGAGAAAGTCATACACCGCACCGCACCACCATCAAAATAGGATCTAGATGAACGAAAGAGGCAAAGTGTTGGATCCATATCCTGTTTCTCGTCTTTTGACTCACGGATCGCCCTGACATCGAATATGCTAATGATTCCAGACTGCGAGCCGATAGCACAGAGATGACTCGATGGAGAGAACGCAATAGTGAAACAGCACCCATCATCAAATCGAGTACTTATTTCCAATTCCAGGCAACGAAGTAATGTCCAATTCCATTCTGTCAGCACACTATCAGAGAAAATAACCGGGTTCTCCATGTCGCGGTTGATCTCGTAGAAGTAGGCCCGGTTCTCGTCGCCTACTGCAGCCAGGACTTTGGAATCTGGGGAGATAATTGCGAAATTCATACAGGCTGGATGGTGGATGACCTCGAGAGTTTTCGAACGGGTTAATGAATATATAGTGACGGTCCTGTCATTATTACTTTATACAAAGTTAGCGTCGCAGTTGGCAAGGGATTAAGACTCAGACTCAGATACCATACCTAACAACGACAACATCTTCGTCGGCCAAACCCTCACCACCAGGCAACCGATGAATAGTCACGGAGTTGACTATACTACCACCAAATTTGTGAAGTTGCAGCTCCAGAAACTGAAGATGGGACGATGTCCTTTCCGCCCCAGACTCCTCGTTACCAGACCAGGAGGATGGTACTCTTGAACCAAGTCTCGAAGCCCGTTCGAGATCGATTGGCAGAGCACTGTCCACATCTGTCCTTCGAGAGCTGGGCCCATCACTGCCCGTACGCCCGTTATTGTTGGAAAGCTTGATAAAGGCGCATTCTCCGTTATCAGACCCACCGACTGCAATCCAGCCGCATCCTGCAGCAAAGCACTTGGGTTCGAAAGGGATGACCGCTAAGCCTTCGCGCTTCTGGGAAGATATATGGATGGCGTATACGACTCTGTCGACGACAACGTAGATCGTATCCGGATCATTGGTGCTGATATAGTGGCGGAGTTGCTGGTGACTACAAATTCAAACCATATTGCGTCAACACCATAGACGGTCGCGAAGGGAGAACTTGGAACACTGACAAGTTGGGGATTTTGAATGGGAAGAAGCGTCGCTTAGTAGGCAAGACCAGGGATTCAGTCGGGCGATAACTAAGATCGCGGGAAAAAGTGTCAGCCGTCTTGCAAACTATCCAGAGCACGAGCGATAGACATACAGCAGTGCGGAATCAAACGTCATCGTTTAGAGCGTGTTTCAACGCAAATGCAACATGGTTAGAAATATTAAACTTAAATTACAAAGGCGACGGCAGGTAATAATGTACAATTCGTAGATATATAGGGAGTGTGTATGTAAGAGAATATGCGTTTGAATCACAAACTGACTGTTGTCGCACTACTGCGGACAGTTAACTAGCAGAGTCGCCTTCGAGTCCAGGTGAGCTGCCCATGACGGAAGTGCACAGCGATGGGGCGACACAACAGAGTCAATACACCGATACTCTGGACCAGCAAGCCGACTTGCCGGAGGCGAATACCGGGGATTACCGTTTTGTACTAAAAAGGCCGCTCAGGACCTTCTACGGTTTTCCACAGAGACCGGAAGCTCACCTTCCACCGATTTCGACCGTCGGCCCGAAGAAGCGCTAAGGGACGAAATTTTGATTTGAAGTCATCGTCTTCCTTTCTCCCTTTCTCTTACTTCTTCTACAACCATCAACCACCATCCCATCTCATCACTCACCTCCTTCTCCTTATTCACCTCTCTCTCCTTTCTCCTGCGCACGGTTGGAGCTTTGTTGGTTTCTTTAATACTCTTTTTAATTTAACACAATGCTCTCTTCCCGCATCTCCCGCGCGGTAAGCTTCCCCGGCAAAGCTTTCAAAGCTTTTCAGCATGGAGTCTAGAGCTAACTTCTATGTCCACAGCTCCCGCGCACTGCTTCTTTTGCTCGTTCTTCTACCCTCAGAGTTCCCGGTGCTTCCTTCCGGAGATGGAACTCTACAGAGGGAGAGAAGGTGAAGGGCAGCGTCATTGGTATCGATCTGGGTATGTAAAATCGCGCTGTCTTGTTGACATCCGGTCGAGGTCTGACAGTCGCTTATTCAGGTACCACCAACTCTGCCGTCGCTGTTATGGAAGGAAAGAACCCCAGAATCATTGAAAACGCTGAAGGTACGTTAAATTTCTTCACCGCCAAAAGCCGCCAGCTCTAGGGAGTTTTGAGGCCAGCCGTGTTGGATGATCGGTTGCTAAAACTTTTGAAATAGGTGCCCGAACGACTCCCTCCGTCGTCGCTTTTGCCCAGGATGGTGAGAGACTGGTCGGTATTGCTGCCAAGCGTCAGGCCGTTGTCAACCCTGAGAATACTCTCTTTGCTACGAAGCGTCTCATCGGACGCAAGTTCACCGACCCTGAGGTTCAGCGTGATCTGAAGGAGGTCCCCTACAAGATCGTTCAGCACACCAACGGTGATGCCTGGGTTGAGGCTCGTGGTCAGAAGTACTCTCCCTCGCAGATTGGAGGTTTCGTCCTGCAGAAGATGAAGGAGACCGCTGAGAACTACCTGAGCAAGCCCGTCAAGAACGGTGTCGTCACTGTTCCTGCCTACTTCAACGACTCTCAGCGTCAGGCCACTAAGGATGCTGGTCAGATTGCCGGCCTGAACGTCCTCCGTGTCGTCAACGAGCCCACTGCTGCTGCCCTGGCCTATGGTCTGGAGAAGGAGAACGACCGTGTGATTGCCGTCTACGATCTTGGTGGTGGTACTTTCGATATCTCCGTCCTGGAGATCCAGAAGGGTGTCTTCGAGGTCAAGTCCACCAACGGTGACACTCACCTGGGTGGTGAGGACTTCGATATTACCCTTGTCCGTCACCTCGTCCAGCAGTTCAAGAAGGAGTCCGGCATTGATCTCTCCGGCGACCGCATGGCTATCCAGCGTATCCGTGAGGCTGCCGAGAAGGCCAAGATTGAGCTGTCTTCTTCCCTCCAGACTGAGATTAACCTTCCTTTCATCACTGCCGACGCTTCCGGTGCTAAGCACATCAACTCTAAGATGACCCGTGCTCAGCTTGAGTCTCTCGTTGAACCTCTGATCAACCGTACTGTCGAGCCCGTCCGTAAGGCCCTGAAGGATGCCAACCTCCAGGCCAAGGACATCCAGGACGTTATTCTGGTTGGTGGTATGACTCGTATGCCCAAGGTCGGTGAGTCTGTCAAGAGCATCTTTGGCCGTGACCCCGCCAAGTCCGTCAACCCCGATGAGGCTGTCGCCATTGGTGCGGCCATCCAGGGTGCTGTCCTTGCTGGTGAGGTCACTGATGTTCTGCTCCTGGACGTCACTCCTCTGTCCCTCGGTATTGAGACCCTGGGCGGTGTCTTCACTCGTCTGATCAACCGAAACACTACCATCCCCACCAAGAAGTCCCAGACCTTCTCTACCGCTGCCGACTTCCAGACTGCTGTCGAGATCAAGGTCTACCAGGGTGAGCGTGAGCTTGTCCGCGACAACAAGCTGCTTGGAAACTTCCAGCTTGTTGGTATCCCTCCGGCCCACCGTGGTGTTCCCCAGATCGAGGTCACCTTCGACATTGACGCTGATTCCATCGTCCACGTCCACGCCAAGGACAAGTCCACTAACAAGGACCAGTCCATCACCATCGCCTCCGGCTCCGGTCTCTCTGACGCCGAGATCCAGTCCATGGTTGACGATGCTGAGAAGTACGGTGCTCAGGACAAGGAGCGGAAGGCTGCCATCGAGGCGGCCAACCGCGCTGACAGTGTTCTGAGCGACACTGAAAAGGCTCTCAAGGAGTTTGAGGACCGCCTTGACAAGGCTGAGGCTGACCAGATCCGTGAGCGCATCGCCACCCTCCGTGAGTTCGTTGCCAAGAGCCAGTCCGGCGAGGGCACCGCTACTGCTGAGGAGCTCAAGCAGAAGACCGATGAGCTGCAGAACGCCAGTCTGAGCCTCTTCGATAAGATGCACAAGGCTCGTCAGGAGGAGGGCCAGCAGTCCTCTCAGGCTGGCGAGTCCACTGAGGGTGAGAAGAAGGCTTAAGCGGATCGCCCTTAGAGCTGATCTGAACACATTAAAAAAAAGCCATGTATTCGCATTTTCTTTCGTATTTTCGTTCTATGTCTTCTTAAAGATTTCTCCTTTTCTCCCCATGTCTTATGGCACGCACGATCTGTACACATACTGGTTCCCCTATGGGCGCTCTTATCTTGGTGTGTCGGTGTTTCAGCCTTCTCAACTTTGTCTTCTGTCTGGGTGGTCGGGAAACCCGCGGGTCGCTGGGTGAGCGCTTCTTCATTTTACGGGGGCAGTTCAGGAACACCGGAAAGGTGCAGGGAACTGTCTACAATTGTAACTAATGACAACAGCCAGGAACCACGCAAAGTGAACGTGGGATGGCTACGGTGCATGTGATAATAGAAATACTGACCTTCTCCTCTCGATCGGATCCGAATGGGTGCATCCTACTTTCAACCTAGGGTTATGGCCGCCCATGTAGACGCCTTGCATGCGACTCCCTCTGCTGCAAGTGGTGGTCGAGTAATCGAATGGATGTGTTTGGTCTAGTTGACTTGATACTTGCACTGCAAGACGCTGACGTGTGCGGCGATTAAAAAAGATAGGCTGGCTATTGGTTTTCTTGCCGACCTTGCACTAGTTGGTCATGGCAGCTGATTAACTTTCAGTTGTAAAATGTGATTAACACCACAACCAGCGAATCAGCGGGTGCACAACCATACGCCATCAACAACTAAAAGCCCGCCATCCACACAGACTTTGTTGATATGACTTCCTGGACGGGCGAATCGCCAACTCAACCACTTGTTGGCAGCCGACGCCATCGCTTCCGAAATCTATTATTGTGGCATGGTCTTTTGACTATGCGCATCCACCCCGATGCTCCGTAAAGACAGGGTGTGATACTCGACGACATGAAACCGGGATTCCCAGCATCTCTGGCGCATGGGATTCGTCGAGTCCGGTCGCAACATGCTTTGAACTTAATGATAGACAGGGAATTCTCAACCGACGGCGGGGCGCCCCTTAAGATCATGTTGTTATGATATGACAGCCGCTTTCCTAAGATGTAATTTCTTTATCCGAGCACTTACAGTTATTCTTTTTTGGCCCTTTCCGTCCCAACCCCACCGGGCGTTTTCCGGACTGACAAGACAAGAACGAGCGTCCAGCAAGTTGGCACAGACAAGACACGAGAAGGGAAGACGAAAAAAATGAAGGACACCGGGAAGGGATCATTGGTTTCCGTGTTCTTTTTCTCTCTTCGTTCAGAGCCTGGGCCGAGGATTAATTAGTGTCTCCTAAGGGGGAGGGTCCGCTTTCCCAAGTTGGCGTCTCGCTCGCATTTCCTGGGATCCCCTTGGTCCAACCGTCGCCAGATGAAGACCCAGCAAAGACGCCGTCGCTCCCTCACATCCAAAATCAATAAAATTAGACTCCAAGTCAGCTAAACAGATTCGAAGGTTGCATGACTTTGCCTCCATTCGTCGATCTTTTTCTTCCAAGAAATTCCATTTGAAGACCTTCCCCACCTCCATTGACTCTTTTTTCTCACATCTTAGTTTCATTTGTACTGATTATTGATCCAACCCGCTTCTGCACTACTACTACATTGTTGATGCCCGGTCTGTTTAGGCCCCTATAAGACTCGAAACTGTGCCACGGCGCCCTGCCATTCCCGGGGTTCCCTCTTCTTTTTACTCTCTCTCTCTCTCTTTCTCTTTCTCTTTCTTTTTGGTTTTCACCAATCACCGTCCGCCACAGGAAGCAACAATATTACGGAGCGGATCTGATTCTATTGCTCTATCAGTGAGGGTGTGACAGAGCAGATCGGTCTCCGGGCTAAAAATAAGAGAGTAATAAAAAAAAAAAGTTCGTTTCATTCCAGGCAACCTCAAGACCTTTCCACAATTTCCTGGTTTTTCCCAAACCACACTGGGCCCTAGAAGCTAGTTAGTGCCGTCACAGTGTGGATTTTCTTCCATGGACTGTTGGCTCGGATTAGGCCGTCCAACAGAGGTCACCCGCACGCGTCTCACTCGAAAGTTCACTTTCATTTCTCTTATTCATTTCTTTTCTTCCTCCCACGCATAACTTACCTCGTCGCATATTTTGCGTCACTTTGCATTCTAGCCACAAATATTATACTCTTCGAACCTACTGCGAGCAACGAGGTGGAGTCTGTACAGGTCCGGGGACTATTTGCCGAAAAGGCCCTAGACACCTCCCAGGGCAAGCATCGGGTCTAAGTTGATACTTTTCCGATTATCTGCAACTTGCAAATACCGTCGAATAGTAAGTCAGCTGAGTGGTTTGCCTATCAGGAGGTCTCTATCTTGTTATCATGTCTGGTTTCCTCTTAGATGTCTCCAGTCCTCTGGTGCTCATGTGCCACCTGTTGTTCGCTGTCGCGATTTCTCCTTGGCCTCATGCTGTTCTTTGTTTTGCGCCAAAAATGTACTAGAAATATTTTTATACTAAACCATCTGCAAACATATAGTCGACCCCGTCATGACAGCGGCCACCACGTCCGTGGGCCCAGGTGTCTCTGAGAATGGTCTCAACAGTCTGGTTCATGGCCACATCACCATGAATATGCCTCGATTTCACCCAATTGCTATCAACCCGCATCACCCCGGCCCTCACGATCCATCCCAAGGTCTCTACCGTCACACTCCTTATGGACCTCCCCCTCCCGTAGAGCAAGGACCTCCTCCTCCTCCAGCAGCACATCCAGCGCACCCAGCGCCCCAAGGGACACCCGCACCGTCCGGACCACCACTAGGACCGCAGTCGATTCCCACCCAGCTCGATCAGATCGAGGCTCGTCTGCGCCAGCTGGAGCACGAAGATGCTACTCGCATGGCTGCCCGCAGTCACCTGCTTGCTATCCGAAAGCGTGAAGACGAGGAATTCCGCATGATTACTGAAAGTGCAGAGGCTGAGGAAGAGGTGAGAATCGTCACAGTGAATGCATTTCTACGAAGATTGTTGCTCATGCTATGATTGTAGGAACTCCGCCGACGGAGAAAGCGTTTGAAGCGGGAATCCATGGGACTCTCTTACAACTCGGGAATTGATTCACCCCCTCCTCGTTCCACCCCACCACGTCGACTATCTGAGACCAACGCCGCCACGACGCTGGCCTTCTTCAAACAGCAAAGTCCCCAGGAGCCTGTTCCCGCTACCCTTCCGCCTCCCATCCAGCATATTCCCGCTCCTCCCCCTCCTAGTACTGACCCTAATGGTGGCCATGTCAGAAAGAAGCAAAAATACACAATTAAGAACGTGGAGGCGTGGGGCGAGCGTCATGGACGACCTGTGACTCATGATCCTGCTGGACGCGCTCTGTGGAAACGTCCCTCGGACGGCAGTTTGGTGTATCTTAATTGCCCGGCCCCGGGTTGTGGGAAGTCGGACTTCGTCACATTACACGGCTTCATGTGCCATCTCACGAAGAAGCATAAGGACAGGAGCCTAGGAAGCCAGTCGCGTGCCCTGGAGCTTTGCGGTACCGTATTTGATCCCAACGCGCCCCTTCAAGCTGCGCCAGTCCATCGGGCCTCTACAGAAGAGAGTCACTCGGAATCACCAGCAGTCTACTCCGATTCTGATGATGACGATGACGACCTCAAGCATCCATATGGTATCAAGAGGGAGGACTCTTCAAGCAAGCTTCGCAGCACTCCACAGGTACCCGCTGCTGCCAACACAAACGTGGAACCCATCGCGGTCATAAATGGTTTTGTGAAGCAGACAATCTCTTCAATTATTGATAATGATACCAATCAAAGGCCTCGGGAGACGGCCACGCCTGCTGTTCCTGAGACAGCGGAGAACGCCCCGTCTCACACTCCGTCGAAGGATAACACAGCAGAGCCTTCTGCTCAGCAACAACAACGACAACACCCCGTCAACAATACCGGCAATGAGGCCAAAGAGCCCGTTCCTAACAATTAATCTTGACGATGATCGAAAACAAAAGTCACTACGGGGACAATTAGATTATCTCACACTAATATGGGCTAATATTGGATCTCTATTGTTAATACTCTCAAGCCACTGTCCTCTTGCCGCTCATACAATCCGTGTTTGCGTGAGCTGTCGCAGATATAATAGAACTCTCCCCTAATAATCCTGTCGACATCGACAGCCGTGCTATTATTGTTGTCCATCTCATCATGTTTTCCGCTATGCAACGTTTCAGCATACATATCTTGTCATTTTTCTCGATTTTTCTCGATTTTTCTCGATTTTTCTCGATTTTTCTCTTCGGCCTCTCTTTCGAGGCTTCAATTGCATAGCGTGTTTGTGAGTCGTCTTGACGGTTCCTCCATATATGCATTTTATTTTCATTTTCTTGAATCACCTGATCATTCAATATACGGGTCGGGTTCGTGTTTTCATTACGCCGCCATTTTTTTCTTGTGAACGAGTTTCTTTCAATCTCGACCAATCCAATCTCATAGCATTATGCTTTTTTCTTTTACTTCTTCGATTTACTTCGAACTTGATACTCCTGATGCCTTTTCCTTATTGATTATTTCTTGTTCATGTAATGCCAGCAGCATAGTGATGTTTTCCTTTTTCCGTGTTTCGAATACGCGAAGCATATACTACTTAGTTGTTATGTCTTATTTTAACTCACCTTATCTCCATATGAAGTTCAGTGGGACGCGCGGGTCCGTCATCACTGCTCGGAAAGAATCGAAATCGAATACGAGGTTCTAATCAATCTTTTGATATATTTCATATCTGCCTTTTTGGTTTTGGTATATACTGTGTGCCGATGAGGGTATATCTAGTAAATCATAAGTATAGTTTTCCCAGGTGTCGTGAGGTCATATTCAACCCCATCAGAACTGTCTATTCTACTCTAATCCTCTCCCCTCACCATAAGCACATGCACCAAGTACCCCGTTCCGGACTGCAACTTACTCCCTAACACTTCATCACTCACCCTCCAGACACGGAAAAACTTCATCGTTTCCCGCAACCACGTCTCAAATACATCCGGCGAGCGCTGCTGCTGCGCGATCACGCAGACGGTTGGTTGACGCTGCGTTTCTTCCGTCGATGACAATGATGATATCCGCTCCGGGTCAGGCGTGTAAGCAGGTCGTAACCGACATATATCAGCGCATGTACGAACGAATGGCGCCACGAGCGCTTCGTTGTAGATGCAGTCGCAGGAGATGAGGATGTTGAAGCCCAGATCTGGAGTTTCTGCTTCTGAGGATAATGGCTTTCGCTCCGCTTGAATCGTCTCTTTCAACATCGAAGGCGCATCGAGTTCCCAGTCGAGAGGTGTGAATGTTATATTCCCGCTTCCATTGTTCCCATTTCCCTTTATATTAGTCCTACTATGACCAGTCGCGCGGCCACGCTTCTTGTTCTGCTGCTGCGTTCGGCCTCCCGCTCCGTGATGTCGGGACGAGGATCGCGAACCCGAACCTACCGCGGTAGCAGTAGCATTCTCATCGAGATTAATCCGGAACAATTTCCGCACGTACTCCTGGTCCGTGGCGATGTAGTGACCGATCGATGGAGCGAGAGCCAGTGCGACAAGGCCCGAGATGCCGCAGCCTAGTTCAACGGCCGTAGCGGATGGGTGGAGGATAGGAGGAGACGAGGTCCAGACGGGACTGGTGGGGTTGGAGATCCATTCGGCGAAGAGAGGGGTGATTTTCCAGAGGACTGTAGAAGTACATGAGGTTGGATGGTTAGTTACTGGTAGTGGACTTAGGGTATGAGTTTGGGGTTGAGTTTGCGGAGTAGAATGGGGACGAAATCTGGAGTAGAACACATCATGTATCTCCAGATGTCAAATTCAAATAACTGAATCCAAGCTCAGGATATTGAACCTGATTGGGAAAAGACAAAGACAGAAAACAAGACCCTCGGAACGACAATCACAATTATAACAACAGCCGAGGTAAAGCATGTGTTCGACTCAAGACTCGAGACTTGCAAGTGCATCGACACTCAATCCCACCCACGAGGGAAAAAAAGGAACACTAACATACCTGCACCAGTTGTGCCCCCCGCACGAGTCGACGAGAGCAGTGTCGGAGACTGGTGGATAGTAAAGTCGTTTTCGTGGATAGTCACGTCGATCGTCGTGGCGCGGGAGTCGACGAAGCCTAGATTCGCAGAGGGGATGTCGCGGGAGAAGAGTTCGAAACATTCTATATTTCCTCGTTGGAGGGTATGATTTAGCGGGGTGTTTTGCTTTTTGGTTTACTTCTCTTTTTGTGGTTTTGCTACATGGAAAGGAGGGGGTTTGACAGCTTGATGACGGGGTAGATCCTTCTAGGTATATTTAAAATATACATATACGAGAGAGAGGGTTGAATGTCAAGACGTACCCTCTTCTACATCCTCGACTTCCTGACCAATCGCGTCGAGGAATGCGTGTAGTGTCATATTTTGGTTTGCGGCTTAGAGATGATCTTCCGCTTCGTTGTGGTCTAGATGGCTGGCGTCATGTGTGGTTCTCGTATTATCCGGGGTTGTGGAGTTGGTGGTTATGCTTTTTTTTTTTTTTTTTTTCTGAGTTCTAGATTTCTTATTTGGAGCAGTCCAAAACTGATCTGATCTTTGAAGGAAGTACTGGGTAGGAATCAATGATAGAGAATAAATCTGGAATGTAAAAATAAGCTGTATTATTATTATAGTTGGATGAGAAAGTTGTAAATGTGGAGTGTAGACAATGGTGATTGATTGAGGGCACGTGAGCTGAATTATTCTCGCGGCTGCGTGGGAAAAGATTGGACGAATGGTGGAATTGCTTACTCAGCCGATTACATGGAGGGTGATGATCCGCGGGAGAATTGAGGAGCGCTTACTGTTCTAGAGGCTCATGATGGGGAATGAAAAGAGTTTTACTATTATAAAGATATAGATAGTGATATCTAGCATCTCAAACATAGTGTTCAGTATAGAGTTGTTAAAGTTATGACTAGACAGTGCGAGGCTATACAGGTGACCAAAGGGTTCGTGTTGGGGCTTGGCCCCAACAAAATGGAGCTTATGTGGAGTTGATAGTACTGGGACTCTGCAGCAGCCATTCTGGCATTCAGGCACCGTGTCTGTGAGCGATCGAGATCTCTGTCGATTGTTTCCACGATGGACTGTTGCAGAGATCAGGCAAACAAAGAAATCCATGGATATCGATGCTTTAAGCGTGACGAATGCCACCAAAGTCACTCCGCAAAAAGTTCCGCAGCCGCAGGCGGTGACGGCATCGGCAGCCACTGATCCGGACCAGTTGTCCAGTAATAAGCAAGCACAGCGAGTAGAGCTTGACAGATGCGTTGCTGAAGTTACTGCACTGTACTCAGAGCATAGCGGAGAAGGCACTCAGGCGGAACAAGGCCAAGTCACCGTGCTGGGTCTTCGTATAAGTTTAAAACGAAGCGAAAAAAGAGGTCTCTCCCTAGCAATCATCTGGACTAGTTAACTCTCCCCGTGTTGGTTCCACCTGGACGTCATTGACCAGGTACGAAGTTTTGTTCGATTTGCCTCTAACTGCTACTTGGCCCCCGAGCCACACCGGCGCCTGACCGCAGCTGGTCCCTTGCGACAACGAACTGACTTCATATCCGTCAGTTCCCCAAGCCTAAAAGTAAAAAGTGGGTGTGAACCTCGCCCTTTCCCCTCTCCGTCATCATTTCCTTCCAACTGCTCGATCCTGAAGTAGTCCTAGAAGATAAATATCGCCGGTGGTCCACTCCGCTCATCCCCTTCGACCTCATCTTTCCTTCCCTGTGACGCGTTCCGTTGTCTCTGGTAGCTCCGGTATGCTGTCTACCTCATGAACCCGGTCCAAGCTCCCTGCTAGCACCGTTTACTGATCAACAAGAAAATAGTTCTAGGGAGCGATCCCATCCCCTTCGTCGTCGAAAGAACACCCTGTGATCCAGTCCACGGTCGACAGACCTCGTGATTTTCAACATGTCAAAGAACAAGGACCACTTGAAGGATCTTTATATCCAACCTCGCATGGTGAAGACACCCCCTTTCACCGTCGAGGCCTCCGGATATGAAAAGAAGGAAGGAGAGACCATTCCCCGTCGTAATCCTCTGGCAAAGGACAAGTTGATCCTGCGCCCGGCGGAGGACGTGGCGACCACCTATGACATTTTCAAGAGGGGAGCCGAGAAGTTCGGAAATGCGAAGGCGGTCGGA
This sequence comes from Paecilomyces niveus, assembly GCA_003116535.1. Lineage (NCBI taxonomy): Eukaryota > Fungi > Ascomycota > Eurotiomycetes > Eurotiales > Thermoascaceae > Paecilomyces > Paecilomyces niveus. Next base: position 24,425 of record QEIL01000163.1, read on the forward strand.
TCTCGTCGGTTGCTCAAGACTCATGTGGAGAACAAGAAGGTCAAGAAGATGGTGGACGGCGTCGAGAAGGAGGTCGACAAGCAGTGGACATACTTTGAGCTCAGCGGCTACGAGTACAAGAGCTTCATCGAGTACGAGCAACTCGCCCTCCAGCTGGGTTGTGGTTTCAGGAAGCTGGGTCTCAACAAGGAGACTAGGATCCATCTCTATGGCGCAACCAGGTACGTGGAAGTTGAAGACCCTTGGCTGACAAATTGAGAGTTCGAAAATGCTGATATGGTCTTGACAGTGCGCATTGGCTGTCCATGTCACACGCAGCGGCCTCTCAGTCGATGACCTTTGTCACCGCCTACGACTCCTTGGGTGAAGACGGCCTGAAGCACTCCTTGCTACAGACCGGCAGTGTGGCCATCTTCCTCGACCCTCCACTGATCCCGTCGCTCCGCAATGTTGTGGGTGAAGTCAAATCCCTCAAGTACGTGATCTACAACACCGACCTAGAGGTGAAGCAGGAGCACCTGGACCAGATCAGGTCCGACTTCGACTATTTGACTGTCATGAGTATCGAGGAGCTCAGGAAGCTCGGCGAGGAGAACCCTATTGATGCCGTTCCTCCGTCTGCGGAGGATCTCTGCTGTATCATGTACACGTCTGGAACGACTGGCCCTCCCAAGGGAGTGCCTCTGACGCACAAGAATGTCATCGCAGCTGGTGAGTGAACATGAATGCCTTCATGTGTTTCGTCATGGAGCTGACGTTTTTCGTAGTTGCCGGTGTCAACGCCATCGTGGGTGACTATATTAGCCCGAAGGACGGTCTGCTCACCTATCTCCCGCAAGCCCACATTCTGGAATTCATGTTCGAGAACCTCTGTATCTTCTGGGGTGGTACCATGGGTTACGGCAACCCTAGGACCCTTTCCGACACCTCGGTGCGCAACTGCAAGGGTGACATTCGCGAGTTCAGACCCACGATTCTGGTTGGTGTTCCAGCCGTCTGGGAGACGGTCAAGAAGGGTGTCATCAACAACCTCAACAAGACCAACTTCATTGTCAAGAACATGTTCTGGGGCGCAATGTACGCGAAGAATTTCTTGCTGACTACCGGTATCCCTGGTTCTGGAATCGGCGCGAACATCCTCGATGCCATCGTGTTCAGGAAGCTCAAGGAAGCTACTGGAGGTCGTCTCCGCATCATGATGAACGGAGGTGGTCCCATCTCCAAGGAAACCCAAAAGTTCCTCTCGCTGGCCATCGCACCGATGATCAGTGGGTATGGTTTGACTGAAACCTCCGCTATGGGTGCGCTCAACGACCCGCTGGCCTGGAACCCAGATGCGCTGGGAGATCTCCCCGCGTCGATCGAGGTCAAGCTGGTCGACTTCGCAGACGCTGGTTACTTGACGAGCCACGACCCCCCGCAGGGTGAGATCTTCATTCGCGGTGGCAGTGTCATGACCGGATACTGGCAGGATGAGGAGGAGACCAAGGGCGCCATTACGGAGGATGGCTGGTTCATGACCGGTGATATTGGCGAGTTCGACAAGTATGGCCACCTGAAGATCATCGACCGGAAGAAGAATCTGGTGAAGACGCTGAACGGTGAATATATCGCCTTGGAGAAGCTGGAATCTGTCTACCGGTCCGCTCCTGTTGTTGCAAACATCTGTGTGTACGCTGCGCAGGATCAGGTCAAGCCCGTCGCTATCATTGTTCCTGTCGAGGCCACTCTGCACAAGCTCGCCAAGGATAATGGCATCCCGGGTGACACCATCGAGGCTCTTGTTCACAATGAAGATCTGAAGGCGCTTGTTCTGAAGTCGCTTCAGCAGGCCGGCAAGGCAGGTGGTCTCAAGGGTATTGAGATTATTGATGGAGTCGTCCTGTCCGACGAGGAATGGAACCCGCAGAACGTGAGTATATGTGACTCTGTCCTATAGCCTACCCTGCCTTTTGATACTAACTATCTTCAAATATAGGGATACACCACCGCCGCCCAGAAGATCCAGCGGAAGAAGATCATCTCTCACTTCCAGAAGGACATCGACCGTGCCTACGGCAAGAAGTGAACCGAAACGAATTGACCTGATTCTATCGCAGTAGATAACTTGCTCTACTGTTTTAATACCTCTTACTCGCCGCAAAAAGACATGCCTCGTTGGCCTTTCTGCTTTGGGCTCTGACGCGTAGAAAATGAGACTGGCGACGAGTTATGCTTTGTTATTCGTTTGAAGTTCTGATTCTGTATATGTATAGTTTTGAGATTCCCTCGACCTGAATTCAGATAGTTAGCGAGTCATCGATAGTCTATTGATATTGTTCTCTGGAATTTACGCTGTAGATTTTCAGTAGCAACCTTATAGTCTTATTACGTCTCGTTCTCCTTCACCCTGCACTCGTCGAAAGAAAGGAAAGAGTGTCATTACCATGAGCAAAACAAAAACAAAACAAAAGAAATAAGTTGGGCTCACAAATAAATCATACCAAATACATGTAAAATCCTATATGAACAACCAAACAACGTATACTTCTTCCCGAAAAGTCCATACCTTCTATACTACAGACGTAAACATTGGCCTTTTCACCCTGAAGGTCTGACTTCCATCCTATAGCATTTCTGCATGGTTAGATCTATCTAGATAATTTTCTAGAACAATAATAAGTGGATTCATTTATATAAACGAGATTTAGATTCAGATTCAGAGGACGTGTGGACTGTTTTCTTGGAGGAGGAGGAGGAGGTAATCTAGAGCCGATAATGATGATGATGGAGTATATCCGTACGAATATTTATGAATATGGAAATGGATATAATGAGACACGTAATGAAAATGATGACATGTCGGAAAATAGTATATATAATGCGATCTGGTGAAAAGAGAAAGGAAGGAAAGAAGAGTAATTGATCTCATACCTCCCGCGTAGCATGTCCCGGAACTGCTGAAGTATGAAGTACATATTTCCACATTTCTGAGGCTGATTATTTATTTTACGAGGGATAGATTTGAGTAGATATTCTTAAGGATAATAATAGAAATAGAAATAGAAATAAATCCTAAATATGAAGAGTTGTGAGTTCGTATACTTCACGCTTCGATGTTTTCTACTGCTTCCCGCTCCGAGACCGGGATCGGAGTTTAACGCAGTAAGGTAGCTTCTTCCCGCCAAGACTTGCTTCTGGTCTTCCTCTTTCTCCGTCGACCGATTGATTCTTGGAGCGATTCCTGCAGTCAATTCAGTGACTACAGAACCCCATACGATTACTTTTGCCAAAGGCCCAATCAGACCAACAATTTAATCCAACATGTCTATCTGGAAGTAAGTTCTTCCCAACGCCCCATTTCCAAACAGCAAACGTTTCTAACCACCTTTCCACCATCCAGCTCCTACCGCAATCTATCTCCCAAAACGCGCCTTGTTTTCGGCTTGGGCCTCATGACCTGGGCATCTGTCGGACTGTGGGCGTCTCCGGAGGTTGAAAACGCACTGGGACTGGCGCCAACGAAGCAGGATCAGGAGGACTTGGAGCGGAAACTTGCTGTGAAGGTGTCGAGTGTGGAGAAGGGGCAGAAATGAATTTTGTCTGATTTGAGGGTTGAGGGTTTTCAGGCTCCGCGACTTCCGTGGCGTCGGGCGATGAGCTCGAGATGAAGTGGCGGAGTGAAGCAAGCAAGCAGATGATCGGTGAAAGGAAAAGAGGGTGAATTGAGGCGATATGCAGAAGGGGCTGTCATGAGTGCAGATGCGGAGGAAAGGAGTTCGGAAGAGGCTCTTTCGAAGAAAGCACGCAGGGCTTGCGACTAGTAGGGATCCAATGGGTATGCGACGATAGCATATTCCAGAGTTGAATATATCTCCGGCTAGGCACAGGTACTAACTTTGGATGGGCACCGGTTTCGTGGAACAGAATCACTGTTCGAATGCATATCGCACAACACAACAGCGAGAAATAATGCTTAGCAGGGTTGGATGTTGTTGGGAAGCTTAGTTACGGGGTTGGTGTTCTGTTCTGGCCTGATCGGCATCCTCAGGACAGAATCAACGGTCAAAAGGGACATCGGGCACGAGTTCCAGAATTGGTCGCTGCTCCTGCTCCTGCTGCTGCGGCGGTGGTTCAAACCATAACAGAGGATAGTTGTGCGAGCATCTTTTGGTTGTTGGGTCTGCAATCCATACACATACATATGCCATGCTGTGGGGAAAGGAAAAGCACTGACGAAGCGTCAACCTCCTGGATGGGCCCCGGTGCGGGGCTGTCAAATTCTTCAACTGCAGTAGCTATTGTCCCACTGCATCTGTCAGCCACTTTGAACTATTATTCGATGTTGGGTTCCGCTGTCAAGGGTTCATGAGCTTTTGCATCTCGTTGCCACCTCCGCTCTTTGTTACTTGGATCTGCCGCCGTGGAACATGCAAATCATGAAACCAGATCGGATGCTACGTTAATGGAAGGACATGCACTCCCTGATCTGACCGGTGACGCTCCCCGGTCGATTAATCTGGCGCGAAGCCCTAGTAGCCTGTCGTTGACTGGTGACAGGCTTTGATTGCCTGCCGCGATCGATACACCGCCTCAGTGGATGGCTTTGTGTTCATAGTACATGTCTGCTAGAAGAGTTTCATAGCTTTGTCTGTACAACCTGATCGCAGGGGTTATTTTCTTCATAACCTCGGTCCTACTATTCTTGTCCCTTTTATCAAATCTTAGATTTAGTAGCTATCGCCCATTCTCACTTCCAGAAAAGGAGAACTTTTCCTAGCGCCAAGTCAAAAAGCAGGGCTCGCTTTCGTTTACTGCACGGACCTTCCATCACCCATAGTCAAATCGTCTGAGCGTCGATGGAATTGGATAGACTTCCGAAGTTCAGGTGTTCTAGCGATTCGATTCGAGTTTATTTCGACCTGTGTCCACAAAAGGTAATCTTATCAGGAACATTTACTGGAAGCAGTATCTCGCGAGCATCCTCGATGAGTCAGCTATCTTGGAGACAAAAACGGTCGGAACTTACCGAGCAATAGTCTTGTTGTCCGCGCAAGCCATGCGGTCTGGGCGGATCTTGTGTTGCTTTACTATCTCCACAGTCGTCATATTCCAACGGCCAGAATCTTGGCTCCCTCAACCACACGGTAGCAATATCGCCGAGGGAGTGCCATGTCTAATTCGAACCCTTGCTGATTGTCCATTGATCTTCACGAGAATAAGTAACGATGCACGCTCAGCGGTGTGGCTTCGTTTCTATGGCACTTCACCGTTTCCCCCTTTGATAACCGCCAGACGCGCTCCCCTGTCAGATAGCCACTAAAGGCATTCGTATTGAAGTACCCTTTCTGCAGACGTCCGTATTGCGTCCGCAGCATGGATCCATTATCTGTGGTCCCAAAAAAAAGGCATAAGAGTCATAGAAACTGCAGACATTTCTCTCTCAGCCTTGCCTTAAGCCCCATCGTGTTAGATCTGCGCGGATCAGACAAGGGTGTCTCCGGCCCTCCGCTTTTCCCGATAGGCCTAAGAGGAAAAGTAAAAGAAGGTCAGGCATTTGAGGCATTTACGTATTGTAGACCTTTTATGATTTGATTTCATCTCGGATCGGGCAGTTGAGCCGTTTGACGGAGTTTAGCTGCCATTCGTACTTTGTCCTGTGTCTCTTTATAGTTTTTGCTGATCAGGGAGAATGAACGGCAAAGAGAGACAAGCGCAGGGGCCACATTAGGCAACATCCATTGTTCGATTCGACTTCTTTGTTTCAGATCGTCGGTCGATGTAGGAAAGCTACCGTGTATACCAAAGGTCTTAGTTCACCAACCAGCAAATATTCTCGTTATTACCGGATTTTGCGGGTGCACTCAAATTCTAGGCATGTAGGAGTAGCGCAAGAGGTGTATGGATTCTAGACAGTATGAATGGTCCCCAATCCGAGCCAATTCTGATTCACCCTGTTCATAATTTTGTTGCGTTACGAACACTCTTGCCTGCCTTATCGTGATGGGTTTCTAAGGCCCATCAATGTCGAGGCGGACATAAACATGCAGGACTTACTTGGAGGTAATGGTGCAGCGAACTGGGGAGATATATGTATTCCAGTGGCGAAAGGAAAAAAAAATCATTAGACATTGGGGCCTAACTGCACAACATGGTCCTCTTTTTGCCCCCTTTGAGCTCCATAGTGCTCCACATGTAAGACAGACGATGAAATGGAAGACAGAAAGGAATCATAGCATCTAAGTGGGGAAAGGAAGAACCCCCCGACAAGCCGCTAGCTCTCCAATCAAAGATTGGCGCTGGTCGGCTGGCACAGATCTCCCCTCGAAGATATCTTTGTTGGGTCGTGGCAATGGGCCGATGCCAAGGACGAAAAAGGAATTGGAAACTGAGAATACATTAGATATGGAACAGAGAGAAGCAGCTTTTGTTAGTCTAGCAACGTCTCCAGACGTCTTGGAGGGATAAAGCGCGTCCTTTCAAGCACACAAGCGCCGGGAGCTCGTTGTAGTGTCAAAGCGACTGTAGGGGCTATCGAGAGCCGTACCGATCCTTCCCCTCGGAGAGCGCTTCATGCGTCGTTGACCTACACGGTCATCTTGCAAGGTAGCGGAGACAGTGTCGAATGTATCACCAAAACTTCCCTCCACATTGTCACGATCTTGAGGCATGTGATCATAACTGAAGATCGGAGTTGCGCCAGCAAAGGCAAACTGGCTCTCTGATCTGCGATCTTCAGATGATGATGAGAAGCCTTGCTCTGGATATGAGCTGTTTGGCATACTCTCTATAGGCTCCATCGGATCATTTAAAAAAGGGAATTCAAAAGCTGAGGAGGACGAAGAAGACACCAGTGGGCTATCGCTCAATGATAGATTATCAGGGGGCGCCATATCACGATAGTCACTCCTTCCGTAGTGGGAGCCACTGCGCTGGGAAGGGTCGTATGACATCAAGGGCAGACTAGAACGTGCTGTATGTCCTAATCCAGAAGGGAGCACAGCACCCCCTTTACCGTCTCCAGAACCACCTGTCCTGCCATCCGGGCCCATACTTGTGGAACTATCACGTCTCCCATCCTTGTAGTGACCGGGGGACCGGCCACGCACGACCATCGGATCTGAGATTCTCCTGGCGACTTTCACCCACTGCGTGTCAATGGCACTACCTAAAGGACCCGGAACTTCAGCGTAGAGCTCAACAACAAGGTTGTAATACTGCTGCTGCGCTCGCCGTTTCCCGTTGTTTGCAGTGGCCCTCTGGAACTGGATCCGCTCGAAAGTGTGCTGAGTAGGCGGCTGGGACGACTGCCCTACGGTCGCATATGGAGCGCCAAAGTCCATCGACATGTTCACTGACCGCGAAGAAGCCCCAAAGGAAAGGCCAGTGGTAGAAGCGTGACTGAGGAGTGATGAGATGGGCTGGGGCTGTAATGTGACTTTTCCTGGCCTCGTCTCCGACTGCTTATCACGTTTAGGCGTATGCTGTACAAGCTCTCGAATTTCCCCATCTTGAGCATTCACGATCGCTGAGATTGACATGGAGAAGGAGCGGATGGGCTCAGTGATGTTGCTCGGCAACTGTACATATAGTGGCGTACTCGGTGTCCATCCAGGAAGAGAAAAGGAGCAAGATAGCGAAAAGTAATTTCGACGATAGCAAGTCCATTTTTGGTCCACTTGGAAGAATCCTTTGTGGATTCTCGCTTGGATTTCTGGTTTAATCGTTTGATTCGGGGTCATGATTGAATGAAGGACATTCGTGGAGTGGAACGGAGGCGCATCTGCTGCCACATGAGTAGAGCGTTGCGAATGTTCGAGCAAGGGATTTCCCGACTGACTGTAAATCGTATTTGGTGCACGATCGATCGAGTTATCAAGGCCCCGCGGCGTCGTGTAATGTGGATATCGCGACATGTCGTTGAGACTCGGATGGGCGGACTGAAAAGAGCTTCTACCTAGCGTGTATGCCGAATAACTGGTCTCTCCTCTTCCGATCAGGGTCGAGCTAGAAGGGATTGCTGCGGCCTGAGACTGTAAGGATGAAGACATGCTAGAAGGCGGATGACTACTCGCGCAGGCCACACTGATGAGCTATCCTTTTTTTTTTTTTCGCACAGGTGTTCTAGAGGACAATTGTGAGTCGACTTACAGTGTAGGTACCTGGTGTCTAAAATCTGATCTTTCATTCCACTGAGGTCCTGTCGAGTACGAGTAGGCCGAAGTTGGCACCGGAGGAAAGCCCTCTGTGGAAGTCACATTGTGCGGGAACACGTTGCTTGGAGAAGCAAACGCAAGTGAGGAGGCTGAGATGGGGCTGGTCGAGGATGAGCCGCTATTACATGAATCAAGAGGGCTTCCAAGGAGCCCTGGTGAAGTTGGAAAACTAGAGGGGCGTCAGCTAATCAATGCAACAAACCCCAGTCTGAAAGATCGGACATGAGCCAAAATATCAGAGATCTGTGGAGCACAGTAAGATCAACATAAACCGAGAATGGAACAAAGGACTAGTGCAGCAGGTAGGCTTGACAAGCGGCCTCCAGCACAGTCTTGTGATCAGCATAACAGGCCACCCCAGGCAGCATACGTAGGAGAAATTCCCGGAAGCAACCGCAGCAGAAGCGGTAATATATTGGTATAATAATGAATGATGACAGAACTGCACTGCCATTTAGGCGACCCAGTGAGGCCCAGACAGAATGAGTTGAATGAGTGGCTGACGGGCAGACCGGGGGAGTGCAAGGCAGTCGGGATTGAAAGGACCACTTACGGCACGTCCTGCACGGTAGTAGGTTGAGCGCTGTACCTAAAGCCGTTGGTTACAGGTACAGACACTGGCTGCGCCAAGGGGTGGCTAAGAGAGCCGACCCTCCGATGCTGTTCTTCCTCCTCGGTCGGATAGGCGGCTGAATTAGAGAAAACACGCTGGGTACCGATAAAATCGTTGTCCGGAGACGGATCAAGGTGAAAGGAATTTTGTAGAAGTGCAGCTGAACATTAGAAAAAAGAAAATTAGTACGGTGAGAGGCAGGAAGGCATATGCCTCATTCGTAGGGAACAGCAGCAAATCGCAGTTGAATATCCAAATTGCAAGCAAGGGGACAATGGAGCAATTAATCTCATCCGAGTGGTAAGCTCAAGTGTACCCTTGTCACACAAGTGCACACACCTTACTAAACCTTCCACCCCACAAAGCAGGGGCCAAACCAGTAAAAGTGAAAAAATGGGCATCGATAGGAAGATGCACATGAAACGGCAATCGGGTGACACTATAGAGTCCAAGCGCTTGCAGAAGTCTTGAACAACCGGCCAAAGTTGTACAGTAACAGAAAATAAGCTTACTGTGATTCATTGATATGACTGCTGGAGCGAACCAGCTAACAAATGTCGTAACAAGTCCAGTGGTTCACTTCCAGGGCCACAGCTAGCATGCAGTCGATCAGTATCAATCTGAAGACAGTTAAACACGGAGTATGTTTCCTGGCACTGTCCTCAGAAATGACAGGTATAAGTGATCGGGGGGCGTCGATATTCGCTGCGAATCTCGATATCGAAGGAGACGCTTCAAGTGTCTCCAAGAGGAAGGTCTGCTGCACGTTTGCCACCAGTAGACTAATACCCGACTTAACGACTGTCACGAGGCAAGTAAGATCCTAGAATCAGGTAATTTATCAGCTGTTGATGACATCTCTCAACGTGTTTGATTCAAGCTGACTTTTGAAGGCTACAAAGAAGTCAAGTGGAGGTGATCAGACATTGCACACGGTACATGTGGGATTGTAAAAAAAAAGGATAGACTGAGTCTCAGATAAAGTGACTTCTAATGTAGAGAGCATAATAAAAAGAACGTTGATCTTGTCAGAAGACTTGCGGTTCTCTTCGTGTGAAGCATGAAGGGCGGTCTGTCAGGCATACAGTTAAAACAACCATCGCACACTGCTGGATAGGACTTATAATTGAGTTGATGTCCGTTGATTAGGCAGGGAAGACAACCTGGGAGGCTTCTTGGGAGAAGATAGCCGCTATTGAGGAGAAAGTGTCTTGCACTGGACCAAAACGCGAGGGATGTTGTAGAAAATAAGACTTACTCGTTCTAACTGGGATGTGATGTAGTCTGGAAAACACAATCGCGGCAACGAACGAGTGGATAGGAAATGTGCTTTAATTAATTCAAGAGATTTTGCACTTCAATCTGTCTGATGGGCTGCCTGAGGCAAGGTCAACCGGGCAATCGTTCCTCGTCTCACGCTTGGGGCCTGGTGACCTGGAGGACAAATGATTCCAAGACTCAACCTGTCTAGTTGCAGTAGGAGCAATGGTTTTCTGACAGGCGAAGAGAGTTTTACAAAGAAGTAGATCGATGATGTAGTGACTGGGACCAGAGAAGCAAAGGTTCAAGCTGGATTCCTGGAAGATCGGTGGAGGGATCAGCTCGATTGATATTCCTCTTCCAGATGATGATGGCATGCTGTCCATGTCTTCCACACTGGTTGCCAACGTACGGAGGCAACTTTCTCTTCCATGTCCAGGCAGGCCTCACACCCAATAATCCTGGGGCGCGCGTGCGGTAGATCCCTCTGCAGGCCTCGCCAGATTCTACAGTGCACGAGCCTGGCTCGGTATCGGGATCGACCCCAGCAATGCTCTCGCTCTCGAAACCGATTCATGTCCGGTAGACGGAACCTTGCCCTATGGAGTAAATTACAATGGCTGGCGGCATCGATGTCCAAGTATGAATATCCAACCAGCGATTGAGAAAGGTCAACTGGTCCCCGTCATAACCATTCATGGTACGGGAAGTCATCCCTGCTTGGAATCTCACACGCTGGCCTAGAGAGGAAAAAGTTGCAGCTTCTTTATCGAAATCGGGAAACTAGGTGCAGCACCAGTCTAATTAAAGGACCCGAGACGCCGCTAGAATTTGGCGAAGGCAAGTCGAAAGTTGCCAGAGCCGCTTCGGTCAGCGAAAGGCACCGCCTCTTCGAGCTAACTGTTGGAAATAGGCCAGAACACGCCGCTAAGGCTAGAATACTTCCATGCGTCGCTATTGAAGAGTATAGAGTATTCCGGTCAGTGGCTTCCCAGGAGCTGTCAGCAAACAGGTTTCCAATGGACCTTGCATGCACCAGAGACCATACACTGCGTAAGATGAGCTATACGGGTGCTAACATAGCCATGAGATCGATTCCAGGGTGTCCATGTGGGCTCCAGCGTCATGAAGAGGGACTGTAGTGGGCCCACAGGTATGAGTTTCTCCAACGGCATGTGCTCTTCCACGCTATAACACGCTGTTTCGTACAGTACCGAACCGATGAATCCATAACGGGGCTCCACTGGAAGTTGCTGCAATCCATTAGGGATGTCTTGACGGATCGCAGGCCCGTCAAGACCAGGGTCGCATGTCCCCATGTGACAGGGGCAGATGAGACGATCGACGGTTCAAGACTGAACGGCCGCTCACTGGCCACTGGCTCACCGACAGGCACTAGAAGAATCGAAGCATTTCCGCGCCACAAACCAGCCTGACTAGAAATCCAGTTTGCGAACAGTTTGACGAACTGTATCCACCTCGTGGCTCCGCGTTGCACAATGAGCTGCCACAATTGCAGGAACAATCCCCCTAGCACTCGAATTTCACGTGTAAGAATGAAGGGTATAGAAGACGTGACTGGGATGTAAACAAATAATTATATTGCAAAGTACACACTGGCCGATCACACCAGATCCTTTGAGTAACTCCCAAATCACTCCTCTCATGGCCTAAATAAGGGGGGCCCCGCCTGAAGACGGAACGACATACTTGAGCAGGTTAGTTCTTTTCAAGTGGTGCGCTGGGAGAATCCAGAAGCACCCTAAAGCACGGTCATGACAGGGAGCTACCGAAGTACCCTAGGATGGGCATCCAGGCGCCAGAGACTGTGCCCGTAGTGGATGGATGTCGTGCATCATGCCGGGGGGCATATGGCGCGTAGGGACTGGTCCATGGGTAAAGAACAGCGTCCAGGATTAAGATCGGGGCCAGGAAACATTAAACAGATAATTTGACCCACAAGGTGGATGGGTGAATGAATGGATAGGATCATATAGAGACAGGGGAAGGTTGTCAGCAGCGTTGCGGATCATCCACGATCCTCCGAACTCAGCGCGGGGGAGGTCAATCCGGAACGGATCACGGAAAGCCCCAGGCACGTGCACGGGCTCGAAATGGAGATCGCCCTTGGCTTTGTTCAAAGTTCCCTCGAAACCAACAACAACATACGTTACTTTCAAGATACCCACTCAATGCCAATGTCACTTTCTGCATGGGTCAGATCTGGCGCCGAAATCATCTCATCCGATTCTGGAACGATACTAGGCTTCTCTTGATTCGGATGGTAACCCTAACACAAAGCAATTTATTCTTAGCTCGTACGAGCTCGGAGCTTCCAGACATTCTTCGAAGTTGCTTGGAAGTCAATGAACCCTTATTTTACTCATTACCATTTGCGAGAAATAAGGTACTTGTGCGAAGCACCCATCTCTTCTTCTTTCAACTTCGAGATCTATGGAAATGGCGATGCTACCTTCCGACCATGTTCGGTTTAGTGCCTTAACATCCGGGTGTCTTGGCCTTTTTTTATGGTCCAGAGCTCTCGCTACAATTTTCCTTCCGGCTGCTGGCTAGGCCCAATAAATCCCCTTTACATGATTTTTCGGGGCTGAATGTCTGTTTTCGGCTGAATGTCTCTTTTCGCCCCCGACGATCGTTGTACAGCAGTGAGAACTAAGAAGTCAACGATCGGGAAGCCTAACCGGTACCGTGGAGCGTGCATCCGCTGACAGTCTGCTAGGCCTATCAGGGTCGCGGAAATGGTCCATTTCGTCATTTGGATTGCCATTTATAGACCAATCGACGACCTGACTATATCCAAAATGTCAAAAAAGGATCACTTACAGAGCGTGGTAGATGACTGGAGTTTCAACCAAAGGCCGCGGAGCTGTAACAGCTTGTTCTATTCTAGCTCTCGCAGAGAATCCGCTCTGGAGGCATAAATTACGATCTCTGAAAAGCTGGAGAATAGGCCCACATAGCGTCCGACAGCCGTGCATTTTCCGATTAGGGCTTTGCAACGCCGGTACCGGCAACCGGACAGAGTTCCGCACATCCGTCGCAGTAGATTCCAATCAGTGTTGGAAACCGCTGATCGATTCGCGCTACGGTGTTGAGTCTTTGACAGGTCAAAACTCTGTTTTCGTTCCATAGCACAAGAGCATAAGTGGCCTAAGGCCTACACATGTGGCTGAATCCTGCCAACGTACTTAGTGCGATGAACAATCTCTGTGTGTGTTACAGATGGGTTGGAGGCTCAGAAACGGAAACAACACCGACAGATGATACAACGTAGTATTCGAATATGATCCGAAGCGCAGGACGGAGTTTCCAGTCTTGGAATTCTTGCTCAAAACCTCCATCGTTCATGATCCCGGAGCCTGGCATCAATGGCAACAGAATGTCTCTATCAAATGAACTATACTGTTGTGACCACCTGACTACGTTTATCCAGTCGATGCATTGGCTTCTGATTGGCACCGGACACCTCCAACTACCGGTCAGCTCCTTAATATGGAAGTGACCAATCCTTATAACGCCTTTCTGGAGCTCTGAGCTAAGCTGGACTGGGAACTACTGAGCGTTTTCAATTGAAAGCTTTCGAGTCACTGATGCCCTATAGTTTTCGAACCTCCATTCAGTATATCCAAGGACCCACGTTTGAAATTGTCTTCATACCTAAGTATTTCCTATTTCACAAGGGCCTCTGTGATCTGCCTCTATTATTCTTGTCATCGTAAGGTTACAGGGTGCCAGATTAGTCTGCCTACCAAACAAGGGATCTAACACCACTTCATCAATACTGATACCAAAGCAGATCCCTTGAGAGTTTGTAACGCTCTTTTATGAAGCCTGTTTCTTGCTCGGTATGCACATAGCCGTATTCTGCAGTTGAAGTTGCAGGCTATCTCGAGAGTTCCCAGGACCAATCGGTTGAGAACGCACTTTTGAAATGTTTCCTGGTAGTTGGATAACATCATCTCATCAAGTTCCTAGATCTAACCCGGATGGTCTATTCGCCGCACATTTTGCTTCTATTTATGTATCAGGAGCTGACAGACCCGAATGCGAATCTGGAGGTTCGTGCAACCGTTTCCTCTGCGGGCCGGGCATGTCAAGGCCAAGACCGGCAGCGTCCCCGATCTGCAGATTTTCTACAAGGCCAGCTGATTGGGGAAAAGACATAAGGAGTCGACTTTATGAGATAACATTCGTTCGCAGATAGCAAACCGCAAGGCGAGATACCACGCTGGGCGAATTATAGGAAACGTTTGCCCGGATTTATTGTTTCGTGTGACATAAAATAACCACCTGATGCGTCTCAAATTGTTTTCCTTTCTCACGATTAGGATAGGAGCACTCCGTAGGGAAGCTTCTCCGTTCTTGGTTACATGGACGTTGAGACCCGCAAGCCGCTGCAGCCTTATCCGAGGATGGAACTCTCTTGAACGTGGTATCATCCAACCTCCCTCCTTTGGAGCTCGGTGCCTATGTTGATCTAGACGGACAGGTAGGCTTTTGAGGCGTTTTGCACGGACCATACTGTCATACCGTCAAAGCGTGCCCAAGCCGGAGAGCTGAAGCCTTCAAGAATACCTTCTTGGCACCAGCAGATCAGACCGCATTATCAAAGGTGACGTCCTACTCCATAAGCTCTTTCTGGCTCAGAACCGCTGATCAGTTCATGATATATGACGTTGAAAAGATTAGACGCTACCTTATCCTCTGCAGCCTCCCTATGAGGCCCCTCGCCCGATTACTCCCTCACCATTCCCATAGCAGGAACGACAAACATCGGGATGACATGTGAAGATAATCTCTAGTCTAGCACTTCCGCTCGAACCCGTTAGGCCCGGCCTTATTGCTATATCCAGGCAGTTGTACGGATTACTACGAGTATGCGTCGACTTGCACGTAGAGGCCTAGACCATCAAGAGTTCAAATTTAATGAGAAATTTGACACGTCTTCTCATCTCCTGTTTCGAAAATGTCCGTACAGTACTCTTATCAAGTACTCACAGTTGCAAGGCAGCAGTTATGGTGGTCTATCACTAGTCTCTTAGGTAGGATAGATATTCGGTATCAATCGTTGTCTGGACACCACTTTTTATCACACCAGAAGTGTCTCAGTTCTCACTTATAGATAAAGTTAATAATACGGTCTGGTCAACTGTGCCGGATGTATTCTAGACAGATTACAACTGTAAAAATGCTAAGATCAATCTCGATATTTCGCTCCTCTCCAAAGTTATGCCCCATAGACTGGGAGGGTGGAGGCAATAGTTCCAGGTTGTTTAAACAGATACCTACCATCTTGAGAATTGGCCTTCCAGATGCCCCTGAGAGACGTCATGGCTGATATTCTAGTTTTCAGAGACTGCTATCTTAAAGCACAACTAGTCGATTGGCTAGCTTTTATAGTAGTTGTATGTGGTGTTTAGGAGAGCTTCACCACCAGAACAACTTTTGAGGGCCATCAACTATGTATATATGCGCCCAGATGTTAATTTTATACGGGCCAGGCGAATATCTCCTAAGGAATCATATTCAGACGGAAACAAAAGGGAAATTCATTTTTCATACTGCGACCCGAGATGATCGTGACTGAAATGGAAGTAGAATGCGACTCCCCGAGTAGCATCCGAGGGTAGAAATCATTATCGATCAGATCATACAGTACAAAGAGAAAAAAAGGCAAGCCTCTAGCTATGAAAATAAGTCCAACCGATAGGCTTTTTTCGAAAACACGTCATAAAAGGGGAGAAATTTAAGAAGCCCGCTTGGCGAACTCGACGCGCAAGATAAGATGACGGTAACCGACTGTGAGGAAATGGAAGTTAGTATATCGTATGTATGAGAAATATGGGGGCTTCTGGAGAACTTACAGCCATCCATCTTCTCGCAAGCGCGCGCAGCGTCGGTTCGGTCTGCAAAGCTGATGAAGGCAAAGCCCTTGGCTCTCTGGGTTTCCCGGTCTCTGGCCAGGAAGACTCTGGTGACGCGACCGAAGCGCTCGAATAGATCCCGCAGCTCTTGCTCCTCTGCAAGTTCGCTCACCTATTGACGAGGCGTTAGCGAATATTGCCACTAGATATAAATCGCTTGGACTAAGATGAAAACTCACGTTTGTGACTCTTAGAGTCGCCAGATCGTCCCTGTCGTACTTTCCAGCCATTCTATCGCCACCAGCAGCAGCAGGACCACCTTTCCGCAGGTGAGGTGGAACGTAGCTGCTGGTACCACCGCCCAGACCACCAGCAGCGGGTCTCTCGTCCTCGTCCAGATCCAGTCCAGTTCCAGCAGTTGGCTCGTCGACAGGAGCCATAGTGTCCTTGTAGGGACAACGAGCAGTGAAATGCTCTCCGCTACAAATACGACACTTGACCTTCTTGTCCTTGAGCTGGTCCTTGATACTGCCCTTCTCGCCCTCCTTCTCGGCTTCCTTGGCCTGCACCTTCCAGTTCACACTAGGTCGGAAAATAATGTTCTCTCCAACGGAGGTTGTGTCGAAAGATGGTCCTGGCGCATGGCCCTTTTCCAAGCCGAATTTGGCCCACTGTCTGCGCTCCGCAACCTCGGGATTCACATGTTCTCTCACAACGGTCGTCTTGATCTTGCGGGTGACCTTCACCTTCTTTCCTTCATCGTTGAAGCGGTAGGAAATCACGGTCTTCGTTCCATCTTTGTTCGTAATGACTTGCTGTGCGGGGAGGGCGGAGGGGTCATCGAACTCCTCGTCGTCGGCCCAGTCGGCTGCGCGGCTAAAAATGAAAAATTCCGTCAGCAGAGATTCGCTATGAAAAAAGGTGTATTTATTACTTACTTTGCGAGTTTGGACATTGTGAATGATATGGAGCTGCGTTGGAAGTTGCTGAATTTCTCGATTTCCGAGCGGAGGCGAATCCGTTGTGGATTTATTTGATGCGGCCAGTTCGGTGGCGCGTGGAACGATCTGTGGCTTGAGCTGGTCAGCCGCATCACGTGATGTGTATGTAAGCTGCTCCTTTAACTGTCGGGGATCAGCCTGGATGAGACACTCTCGAAGGCTCAGAAGTGTGTAGCTCATTACTATGTGAACAAATGGCAATGCATACGAGATTTCTACATTCTTCAAGAGTAGCCCTCCATTACTATTATGAGTCGTCGCCATATTACATAGAATTTTGAAATAGAGTATCAAAGATACTACGCTGGTGTCGCTCTTCAGATGCTACGGGAGTATTCGACAAAAAGCATTGTCCGCAGAGCTTCGCACATTACTGAGATTGCTTTTTTCATCTCAGTACAAATCTATGTGAGAGGATAAGGAGCTGCTGTTTTGCGATCTCCAAGGACCATCAAAATCTCTTCATGATTTTCCTCCACCATGCATGTTCTGAACCGTCAGATCTTGCAATTTCCGTAATTCCCATTGCAACTTTCCCCCCTTATCCCCTGTCAATAGTTCGAATACTCTGTACCAAAAGACAAAGACGGCCGCCAAACGAAACATGAAATATCTTCCCAATTAGAAGAAGTAAGAAGACTCGGAAGAAGAATTTGTAGGAAGATAGCCAGTTCTGTGGCCAAGCAGGTTGAAAATTATGGCTTCTGTGATCTGTTCTGGGAGACACATGGATATAATCGCAGAATCCCAGGAATTGACTCTGTGGAGCATCATCTTTCACTGAAATCGAGAATGAGGTTCATTCGTAGGTCGCTGTGACGGTTCCATAACTTTCGCCCGCATGCTAGAGAGTATACTCACAGTGTGCCGAAAACTATGCAGCGTGGATCTCGAAATCCAAGACATAATAAGGTCTACTATCCTTTCCGGTGCAAATGGGCATTTGAGACTGAGGGATGCTGCCTAAGGTTGGGCACAAGCGGACGTGCCTTTTCATTTCTAAATATAAAAACTCTAAGTTCTATTCCCTGTCGGCCTGGGGGAGGAATGAACTTACTGCGATTGAAATACATCAGAGCACCTTGGCCATCTGTCGTGTCAAGCTCATAAATAGGAAGGAAAATAGAGTCGAAAACACCGTCCGTCGTCAGCCGGTGTTTCTTCCACTTTGATACCAAAGGGCTGCCTTCTTGAATTCTATCATTCTGCCGACTGAATTAGAGACTGACATGAGGTTGAACCGACAGGTTCTCAAAGATACCTTATTTATGCCAGAACATGACATCAATTCAGTATTCTCCATACCAGTCATCGAAATATCTTTGGTAAGTCAGTAAAAGTATGCATATGAAGTTACGATTTGAATACTTACTTCTTGAGAGGGCATGAAGTGCAGGATCAAAAACCACTGACTGTATGAACCCATAATGCTTCCTAGCAACTCTAGACTCCATTTTAATCGACTGCACCGAATGCGAAACCTCGGAGACGACTTTGATTAAGGCACCTCTAGCAACCGTAGTCTAGTCATTGACCACTTGTATGACATCAATGCTAGGAGCGACTCCGCTTTGGATAAAGTTTCTCCAGTAAGGGCTCTGCCCAAAGCCTCCAACCAGAAACACGGCGCTGACTTTTTCCTTCGATGTCCGAATTTGGCCTTCAACCAGCTCCAGTATCTCCTTCAGAATGGGTTGAAATATTCCTTCCATCTCCTTTCCTGAGAATCTCATTTTACCACGGCGAACCCCAATATTTTCATTATCGGCTATACCAGGAACTGGTATCATGAACTCAGTGTCCACGTTGCCATCGAGTGTCCTTTTGGCCACTGTTTCAAAACGATGAAGTTCCTCTTCAAGTGTATCTCTATCCCATCCAGGATCGGATGATAGTTTTCCTTCTAGATAGTCCTCAAAACGGCGATTGAGAAAGGTACTCCCACATAGTGCACCTGATTCTGGGGCTCTTCCGACGGAGACTAGGTTTCAGTTCCACGATTGAGAATGTTATCAGATCAACCGTCCCACCCCTGGAATCACAGAGAACGATGGTGTCTCCAACCTTTAAGGTCCGAGGATTAGTTGATTGCAAACCATGAATCGCAGCAGCTTCAGGCTCAGAAATCATCCGCGTTCTAGATATCTTGCCGAGTCCAGCTTTCTCCGCGCATAATTGTGTTCTTGCTTTCGCTGCGTCAGACCACACAGCAGGAACAGTGACAACGTATTCCCAAGTCATGGTTGCAAGGGCTGCCCCGATCTTCGATTTGATAACCTTTATTATACGTTTGTGCATGCAACTGAGGTAGCTAGTCACAAGATCTTCTGATGATGAGTGATAAGGAGGTGGGACACCTCTACGATCAACGTAGACGGAGGATAAACGGGAGCCAATTCCTCCCTTTTGAGTAGGATCAAGAGCCAGCTTTATCCACTGATGGCGTGGCATACTTTCAGGGATCTGTGAACCCAGAGGCATGTTGGTCCAGACTGCCATATTGGAATGCGATCTCTGTGGGCACTTTCTCACTTGTGAGGCCATTGAGAGATCCAGTAGTTCTGCTTGGCCACTGGTTGATAAGGTAATGCTCATTAGGCTAATCGGCCAGTTAGTATTCTCGATCTTTTATTCATAACCAGTGCTAGAAGATATACGCTGTCTATAACAGCCCAAGCTGCCCCAGAGTATGTCGTACCGAAGTCCAAGGCTATGACGATGTGCCGTTCTGATGAGGTATCCATAGTCACCAAGAATGGTCCAGAACACTCCTGAACGCAAAAAACAGACGACCTCTAGATATATCAAGGCTCTGAATATGTATTACCAGAAGTGCAAAGCTGTCGAGAGAAAGATAAACTCTCCGTGAGGGAACTAGTAGGGTGGTAATATGGAGTGTTGCCTGTGTTCAGAAAAACTTTAGTGGGAGCAGAGAGAAACAAGCTGGTGAGTGAATATGCCAGGGTGACCAAAGTGAATACCATACCTTCAGAGCTTGTAAACAAAGGAAAGTGCGTCATTCCTGTTCAGGTGATCACCCGAGCCATCAAACTGCCTACGGCTCCTCACTTCCAAAGAGCCATCTACTATTGGCACCTTGATCCAAGGGCATTCATCATAACAAACCTAAGATCTCCGGAATATTCCTTATTTCTACGGGTCTTCCAAGAAATATTTACGTGCAGTCCCACGTGACGATTTCGATGGTAGAGAACGTATGTCCTGACTTAATGCTGCTAAACATATGGGCTGACCAGAATCAGATCTCTCAAGACTTCTTTGAGGAGAACATGCCATATTCTAGTGCTGGAGGAGATAATGAGCAGAGAGACACGACGAGATCAGAGGAGTTCCTTATTAAAAAAGCCCATATGTGGGTTAATTACATGCGGAATGCAGGGGAAGAGATCCCTTCGTTACTTGCAGCCAGGGCGTCTGAAATTTAAAAGAAAGATCTAGAGTTGAAGGCGGCCAAGGAGCGGATCATCAATCTATGCGCTCAGCGACTCCACCAGAAGGCTCCTTAAGACAATTCCTACCTCGTCCCTCGACGATGTGAGGCTCCATGGAGACTATAGCATGCTTCGTGGGTCACTCGAAGACTGGGTATGGCCTTTGCCTGCCATTGAACTTTCCACCAGATGCCGAAACAACTTTTCCCGAGATTTCACATTATATGGCTGCCCCATGGAGGTTAGAAAAGCACTCATGCTTCTCGAAAGCGCTCCAGAACTCCATGGTGAAATACTCTGCGCAATAATTTGCCGCCTGATCTCCAGAAAACTCTCGAACCATGGGTTCTTGGTGCATCAGTCATGGAGACAGATTTTATGAGATCTCTTGAGACGAGTATGGAACAATTCAAAGGTACATACAAATGAGTTCGCGCCTTTATAGCTCGGGGGCGTTTTGTAAGGGATATAGGTAGCCAGCCTCTATACCTATAACCATTCGTCCAAAAAGACTACACAGTAATAGCCGACAGGCTATTACGGGCTGGCACCCCTTATATAGCTATAAACCCCCGGGGTTTAGCTAAATATCCCTTAAGTCCACGCAGAGATAGGTGACTTGTCCAACGAAATATATGACATCCTTTCATTTGTCAACAGGAAGCAACTTGATATTCCAAAGGTAATAAACGATCTCCAGCAGAGAGTATTACTTCCTGCCGCGACACTTGCGGAAGAAATGGGTTGTGCACCTGAGTCATACGTCTGGAAATGGTATGATAGCGATGAGGAACAACGACAACTCAAAAGATCTCCAAGTGGGGTTTTAAGAAATATTCTGTGATCGACAGCCGGACGCATCAAGAGATCAAAGAAGGCAAGCTTGCTGACTTCAAGTTCAACCAGAAAATAGGCAGGTGCCTCCTGGTGATGTTTCCAGCGCTTTTTCGGCAAGATCATAAGGATGGGAAATATTTACTAATTGAGAAGGCGACCCTTCTAGTGAGCTGAACGAAGCTGTATCTGTCTACCTCAGTCGTCGGAATCAGCTTCAACGTGATTTATGTCCAAACAAACAATCTGAACAATCTGAAGGCGATCGCATGAACGCCGCGGAATTTTTTTCCAGGGAAGAAAATGTGCCGATAAAACCAGAGCATTCGGAGCTTAGCGATTCCATGGATGCGGTATAAGCAGCCATACTCTCAAGGCATTCCAATATTGGAGGATACCTTCTCTACCACTTTAGCAAGCATGCTACACCACAGTCAATTGAATACCTGATCGTCAGGCGGGTCCTCGTCTACCATATCGATAAGGTTACATCTTCATTCCTTATCACATTTCTTTCGTTCTCAACAGAAAATCCTAATTGCAACTTCTTTACATTTTCCTTAATTGTCCCATTCGTTTCGCACTCTTGTCCGTCACACCCATCCTTTTCGATAATTTCCTCCCCGTTCTGAGCACTAGCAACTTTACCACAAAATGTCCCCTTCTGGGTTCCACAAAGTATGTTTTCACTTCTATCTTATTTCTTGAGATTTCTCCTTCTATTGAAGCAAAAAGAAAAAAAAAATCACATGTCTTTCAAATTTTCTCTCTTCTCTCTCTTGAGCACCCGGTCTCTGTGGATCAACGACCAGGGCTTGGGGTGATTAATCTGTTTTCTCTTTTCTGAAATACGATACAAGGAGCATTATCAATGTACAATACGACAAAACTCATTGTGTTCTCTATTTAGCTCATAATTGATTATCAAGGGCCCTGAAGTCATATGCAGTAGATAGGAGGTTGCTACTCACTACCGGCGGTTGTGATATTTTAGGCGACTTTGCTCGGACGAGTAATTGAAGAATAGTGCAAAGTTAGTAATTTGAAGGATTAAGTCCTTTGGGTATATTTGATGAAAGATGTGCTTTTTCGCTAGTCTATTAACACAGGGGTGACCGGAATCATATACTTGAAGTATTATGCACCAAAACGCGAATTTATGCGCTCCAAAAATGAAACCATGTACGAATAAACTCCTCTGCAAAACAGAACCTTCCACTATCGCTTGAATATCCTAAGCTCAATATACCTGAGAACCAAATAACCGACAGCTGCGAAAATGAAACCCAACTCGAACCCAACATCACCACCGTATGGTAGTTCACCTGCGTGCTTAGCAATAGGACCGACGAACCATGTCTGGCTCATGCCCATGACCATACCAACGACACCGCATCCAAAGGCAAGGACGGCGGCAATTCCGGGGGGAAGCTTGCTAGGCTGGTCGTATATCTCAGGTTGGTAGCCAGAGAAGCCGCGCTTGAAAACGAAGTGGTCGGTCAAGGCAATGCCTTCATAGATGGCAAGCCAATAACCGATGAAGTTCATGAAGTTCTCAAGGACGGCTTCAAAACGGGAGTAGCCGGGAATGGCGATAGCAATATAGGCACCGGTTCCCAGGAAGGTCCAAAAGAACCGCGGAACGCGTTGAGTCCAACGACCCATAACTTGAAGGGTCAGAGCAACGGAGTAGATGTTCGGACAGTTGTTTGCAATGATCGACAGAGCCAAAATGACCACGCAGAACTTTCCAAACTTTCCGAGAGGAGGGAACAGCACGGCTCCTAGCAGACCACCGGTTCCTGAAGCATCGTAGCCGGCCTGGTAAATGTTGTCGCCATTGTTTATGCTGGTCGCCGTCATGACAGCAGCACCCAGCATCTCAGTAAATAGTAGAGGGACGATAAGCCCAATCCATGTCGCGAAGAAAACCTTCGTCCGGCTGCGGTTGGATGGCTGGTAGACAGTGTAGTCGGCAGCATAGCTTGTCCAGCCCGTTGCGAAACCGTAAACGGTAGAGCCAAAGGAAAGAACACCGCCCAATTCGGACGTACCGACTTCCCAAGGGATATTCACGAAGGCACCTGAGTGTGCGAAAACGCCGAGGACGATCATAAAAATGATAAAAGTGGGGATCCAGCTCCAGTATTCATAAGCATGCACAACTTTGTATCCAAACAGAGTAACGATAAAAGTGCAGACCGCGATAATGATAATACCAGCAAAGCCAGGAACATCGTTGTTGACCGTATGGAGGAGCTGGGCGCCGACAATTGAGTTCACCGAAGACCAGCCGATACAGGCGATGATATTGAAACAGGCGACTGTATCTCTCGTATTAGCAGAGAATCTCGCGCTTAGTTTTTCTTTGTTACTTACTCAGTTTAACTCCCCACCAACCGAACCAGAATCGCGACAGCACCATCTGTCGAAGTCCAAAAGCGGGTCCGAAGGCAGAGAAATAGCAGACCGTCATGACGCCCAACAGGTTGAAGAACAGGATCACCAGAATGGCATCCACAAAACCGAGATAGAAAATCGATTTCCCTAACACGCCAATGGCGAAGGAACTGACCACCATGTTTGCTGCCAGCCACTATTCAAGTGGTCGTCAGCGCCGCGCGCTTTATAAGGAACTCCAGTTTGAAAAGAGCGCAATCGAAAAATTGGAGACACACCATGCTGCCAATATTCACATAGGAAGTATCCGTCCTCTCATCCTCTGGCACGCGCTCAATGCCTCTCTGCTCAATATTGAGCTTTCCAGCCCAGCGCTGGATCCTGGCGTAGAGCGAATCGCCATACACGATAGTCTCACCTGGTACAGCACTATTACTGTTAATGTCTTCGTACGGAACCTTGCCTACCCCAGGGCTCTTTTCGAGGTCATGCTCGAAACGCGAGTCCATCGCGGCGATCTCTGGGGTTTTCCGGACCTTAGCTGGCCACATTGAGCGACAGCTAGAAGTAGGTCTATTAACAGATCTGAAGAAGGGAGGCTGTCAACGCAGCGAGATTGACCTGCGGCGCGGGGCAAGCCAGGACGAAGATCTCATCATGATTGCGCAGGCAGGGACGAGAGCCTTTTTAATACGTGACTCGCGTCGAGATAAATTTCTCTCCCACAGTGCATCGCGGGCCCACCCCGATAGATCGTGCACGGCATTATGGTAGCCCTAGCGGACGTTCGAACGGGGATCGTGCACTGTCGCGTGGCATGCCAGCGCAGGTTTTTCTTCCAGAAACGCTCGATCCAGGCTCTAACAGGATCCAGACACTGCTAAGATTGGCCGGCTTATCTGTAACCACTGGATATCTTCCATGGTCGGTTCGCACATCGTTCTGATAGGTCCGGTTTCCCGCCGCACCACCAAGCTTCGGTCTAAGAAACCGCACCGAAACTGTCATTCTAGACGAATCATAACTGATAGACAAGACCCGCTAAACAATCGAGTGGCGGAGTATGATAAGCACGATTAACTAGCCAGAGATATGACTGATCTCCAGTACCTAATTATCAGTCCTCGGAAGGGTGGTTAACCCCGTATCATCGATAACGAGCGCACGATATCATATCTTCGTCAGAGTGTGTATCTCTGAGGGGCACGGCGAGCTCCGAGGTAGCATCGTTTCCACGCAGCGCAGCGTGGCTTAGGAATCAATCGCTTGAGATCAATTCTTGCAGGATAATCTTACCTGTATGACATTGCTGCATGCTGCCGCTGGGTCAGTTCATAATTTCATCTCATCCAGGAGATCTCTCAATGGAAATGAAAAGTCCCCTGATCCATATTCAGATTCTGCCTTGTACTCTGTAGATGATTGGTGTTCCAAGTTGCCTGTTACACGAGTCTTCCGCCGGGATTGTCCAATGTGAGGCAAGGTTAGCCAAGTAAACATGCTGGGAACCTGGGTAGTCCACTCATGAGCCTGCAATTATCGACACAATTAACTTCATCTGTAAACCTAAGATTAGCATTTGTGGATACGATCCGGGGCTCCCCGGGTTCCCCAGGGGTGCTGCAAACCCACATCAGGGATCACTCGGAAACTCACGTCTGCATAGTCTAAATGAACGCCCAATAGATAAGGAGGTAAGCCATCAATTTCAGCTTCAACTTTGATCTTGCAGATGCTAGCACCCTAACTAGTTGCGGGGACACCCTCATGTGCGATGATGAGTTTCAATATCAGATCCCCGGATCGCTCGGAAGGCACCACCATCAACATCCTCAGGTAACCATTGAGGGACGTGGAGGATCGTCATCGGGCGGCTCCCTTCGCACTTAAAGTACCCTCGTTCAGGAACAGAAAGCATCATGGACTAGATCTCCTTAGTCAGTGAGGACCTGAGGTTGGGGGTTCAGAGATAGAAGACGAGCGGCAGTATCCAGGAGCTGAAGCCGGACACTCCCGCTGCACGTGGTCTCTATCCTTTTCATTGCCTACTGCATGATAATTGATACTTACAGTGAAAATTTCTTATTTGTTTCTTCTGAATAACACCAGCATTCTTCTCTTGTGGGACTCGTGCTTTCTCGATTCAACACCCCACATATCAGCAAATTGGGACCTTTCTTGGTTGACCAATATAACAAATCACACGGTTCGTATATGAGGCGTGGAGTGCAATGAATGACAGAGAACTAAAAAAAAATGCAGAGTTATATTCCAAATTTCAGATCTTGGTGTCACTTACTCGAACAATTTATCCAGTGTGAAGATCCCATGTAAGCTGTACCAGTTACAAACAAAACAATATCGCCATTTTGTATTGAAGAGTACTCCACTGTATGGGAGAAGCACATCATTCTTAGTTCATTAAATGATTGGATGATCTGCTAGAAAAAAAAGCAACTGTCTTCGAATTTGAACCTTTGTGCCCATCTCATATGCACATATGAATTCGTGCAAATAGTTGATATATACACGTAGCACGGAACACAAGCCCTGAGACCACTCATCTTAAACCCTATAAATAGCGTCCGCCATTCTGACCACCTGGCACATCTCTGAAACATCATGCACTCGTGCAATATCTGCACCACTTGCAACGCTGGCGGTAACTGCGGCAGCCGTTCCCCATCCTCGATCGCTGGCCTTTTCCACTCCTGTTATCCGCCCAACAAATCCTTTGCGACTGGTGCCTACAAGCCATGGGAAACATTCTAGTCCTTCGAAATTGGTCCTCAGTTGCTGCATCTCTCGGAGCAATGTGAGGTTCTGGGCTTGATCCTTTGCGAATCCGACACCCGGGTCAAGAATGATGCGCCAACGACGGACACCTGCTTCTTCGGCGGCGCGAACACGTTCAAGTAGCTCCAATCCTACCCCCTGGATGATGCCATCTGGGTAGTCTGTTAGTTCGGTCATGGTCGTGGGATCACCACGCATATGCATCAAGATAACTGATTTTCCGGTCCTGGCCATCGTAGGTAGCATCTCAGGATCCAGGGCACCCGCAGAGATATCGTTGATGACATCTGCACCGGCAGCGCACGCCTCGGCCGCTACACGGGCACGATACGTGTCAATACTAATAGCGACGTTCCGAGCTTCGGGGATAGAGGTACGGATGTGACGGATAGCGGGAATGACACGGGCTAACTCTTCTTCCTCACCGACAGGAGCAGAACCAGGACGGGTGCTCTCGCCCCCAATGTCGATCATCGTAGCACCAGATGCGATAAATCTGCGCACTGTAGCTGTTAGAGCGACAAAGTCGTCAGGAGAATGCAGTCCACCGTCAGAGAAGGAGTCCGGGGTTAGGTTGAGGATAGCCATAACGTGAGTGTGGCGCTTCGGGTCTGAGGGATGCAGAGCAGGGAAAGATGAAGATACTGGTGATGTAAGTACAGGTGGCGTCTCTGGAGGAGGTAGCGAGTTCAAGTAGGAGAGATAAGTGAGACTCTTTCCTGGGAGAGGAGACCGCTCGCGAGGAATCAACCTGGAGCCAATGTTAGACATTCATATCCTGGGAAGATACGGGAAAATACGACGTACTGGCAGAGCGGCCTAAGCACGAAGTCTCGCTCCAGCATGAGCTTATGGGGAATGTTGAGACGTGGATGTGACACAATCTCATTGTCATACAAGAGGATATCGAGATCAATAGACCGCGGCCCTTTATCGATCGTTTTGTAGCGTCCTAGACCACTCTCAATACCTTGAAGAGTATCCAAGAGTTCAATGGGATCCAAGGTCGTTTCAACCTGAGAACGTCAGATCAGAGATGACTTTTGAGAAATAGGATTCCATGACATACCTCGCAAACGCCATTGATGAATGGCTCCTGGTCAAGGACATACATTGGCGCGGTCTCAAAGAGTGAGCTGGTCTTTTTTACATTGATACCGGCTCTGTCTAGTTCGAGAAGTGCCTTTTCGATCATCTCAATACGGTCACCGACATTGCTCCCAAGGGCAATGAAAACCCGGTGGGAAGGATTCCCGTTAGCGAAATGCATCTCGTTAGGTCGATTCTCCGTCATAGCCATCCTTGAACAAGAGAAAAGCCGAACTGAGGAGCTTTGAGCTTGACGTTTGCCATTTCTGACAGACACCCTACCTAATGACTGGGGAATCCCACCAGTCTGAGAAATCTTACCTACAGGACAATCAGTAAGGATCCGACTGATTTTCGGGGAGTTCTAGTCAAGGCAGGAAGATACAGATATTACGCTAACAATCGCTGAAAAAAAACTTACCCAAACTGATTCGCGCCGAGAAATCTCTACCAGCACGTCAGAGGAGAATCAGAAAAATCACTGGATGATAGGTATCTTCTCACAAGGTCTGTTTCTTACTAGAGGTACTAGAAAAGCTCCTATTCAGAGGAGCTGTAAAAGGTCTAACGCGTATATCTCGTCGCGCTGGAACTGCTAAGACCGAGATATTGGTTATAGAATTCAGGTAATATGACCACTCCGCGCCGGAAAGCCAGCGGCTCGTAATTCTACCTGTCATGGCTGACGCAGAAGACACATTTGGATCTTAGGGCAAATCATCTGTGGCGGCAACTGCGTCACGAGTCACGAGCCGCCACTTTTTGCAGCTGTCGCAAGGTCACATGACCTAATGACGATGGCTTGAAGACCGGATGTATTATTATCAGTAGACGGGAGGAACTCAGGGACAGTCTTACTCAGATCTTCCTGAATAGGGAAAGTTCCATGATGCGGTTGGATAAACCTTTCCTCCTACTAGACCATATCTATAACATCGCTTCGAGCTCTGGCTACGCTAGAGAAAGTGGTATGACATACGGAGTACGGGAATGATACATCATTAGTCTGAAGAAATACGCAGGGCATTGAAGTACCCGCCAGGTACCTGATTACCCCACAAGGCCAAACTGACCGGCTGAAGCACTTCCCGTGTCCAGAGCTTCTCCGCAGAAGGTACCGAGGCATATGGACTGCTCTGCCTAGGTAGGGACAATGTATTTTACTGTTGATTATAATCACTCCCTCGCTCTTGCTGAGCGGATTCTTATTCTCCACATCTCCTATCTCTTGTTCATCGTTTCTTCTCATTTCTTTCTGGCAGGCATACTGAAATAATTCAGCAACCATGTCGTCTCCTCGTGAGTATCCCCCACGGCGCAACTGGATTACCTATGCATTTCGCCCACGTGCTACGAAAGAAAGGGCAACGAGGACAACTATGCTGACTGCTCAATGTCGCAGAGCAAATCCGTACCCCAGTGACTGATCTTCTAGGGATCAACCACCCAGTCCTGCTGGCAGGTATGAACGTCGCCGCTGGTCCTAAGCTGGCGGCGGCGGTCACAAATGCAGGTGGTCTCGGTGTCATTGGCGGTGTCGGCTACACTCCTGAGATGCTGAAGGAGCAGATTGCAGAGCTCAAGAGCTTCCTCACTGACAAGAATGCACCTTTTGGTGTCGATCTCCTCCTTCCGCAGGTCGGAGGAAGTGCCCGAAAGACCAAGTAAGAGATGGCTCCCATCTTGGCTCTATGCGCAGCAGTCGCAAATCGTGGACGATGCTAATGCGCCATTCTTCCTTACAGCTATGACTACACCAAGGGCAAGCTCAATGAGCTCGTTGATATCATTATAGAAAGCGGCGCTAAGCTATTTGTCTCCGCCGTCGGAGTCGCTCCCAAGCCCGTCGTTGAGAAGCTGCACGGAGCAGGGATCCTCTACATGAACATGATCGGCCACCCCAAGCACGTCCAGAAAGCACTCGATGCTGGCGCGGACATTATCTGTGCTCAGGGTGGAGAAGGTGGTGGTCACACTGGTGATGTTCCCACCACCGTTCTCATTCCTACTGTCGCCAAGCTGGTCCAGGGCCAGAAGAGCCCTCTGACTGGCAAGCCTGTCCAAGTCATCGCGGCTGGGGGTCTGTTCAACGGCCAGTCTGTTGCTGCTGCTTTGATGCTGGGCGCTTCTGCCGTTTGGATTGGTACTCGTTTCATTCTCTCAGATGAGGCTGGTGCCCCGGAGGCTCACCAGGAGGCGGTGCGAACCGCTGGATTCGATGACAATGTCCGAACTATCATCTTCACCGTAAGTTCCGTCTATCCATCACGTTCGTTACCTTTCCCATGATCGATACTAATCCACATTAGGGCCGTCCCCTCCGTGTCCGCAACAACCCTTACATCCAAAACTGGGAAGAGAACCGTCGTGATGAGATCAAGGAGCTCACTTCCAAGGGCATTATCCCCGTGGAACACGACATGGAGAACCTGAGTGATGACGTTGATGACGAGACGCTCGATAACGCCCGCCCCTGGCTGATGGGTAAGGCCGCTGCCGTGGTCAACGAGAAGAAGCCCGCTAAGGCTATTGTTGACGAACTGGTGACGGATGCCGTTGCTTGGCTGCAGAAGGGAAATAAGATGATTGCTAAGCTTTAAATGTCTCTATACGCCTCTCTGTGTTGTTTTAGGTTTTTAAGATTATCTATACCTTCCAATTAGGAAGTTGTTGTTTTGCATAGTTTTAGCTTCGGCCCTGGCTCGGAGAAATGAAGGAAATATGATACCGAAATGACCCTCACAAACCTCTAGGAGGTTCAAACAATACTCTTGAGACATAGTTATGCAAGACGCATTGCAGCCGAGACCTCATTTTCTCTCCTGGTTTTGCTGTAAACACAAAGGAGGATACACAAGTTACTTTTGAAATCAAGTATTATTCATTTTTCTAACACAAACTGCTCAAAGAAAATGGTAATAGGTAATATAGAGAAACAGAATCGAACTATCCAGCATCCATGAAGCACAAATAGAGGTCCATCTTCCTTCCTTCAAACGCAGCACGAGCCCGCTTCTGCCATTCAGCTCGGATTCGCTAGATTTGAGCGTACCGTCCCTACCAAACGTGCGCTTGAACGCTATAGTCTAGGATAAATGTCGAATGTCGGGTAAAAGAAGACAGCTGACTGAAGGGGAGTATGCGTAACATGAGAAGAATAATATGTAAGATTGGTTTGCACCATAGAGCGCATATGCCCATACGTAGAAGGGAGATCTTGTCGTCATCGTTGAAATCAGTCGCGAAGCCGTTTAGCTGTTGAGGTAGTTCCGGATGGCCCCTAGATTCGCAAAATGTTAGTGAATTGTCGTAAAATTGGGCCTCCATCCAATTAAATTTTGAAAAAGAGGAGACTCGCCTTGTAACCTACTTGCACCTTCACCGAGAACTTGAGTCAGATTCTCGAGATCGTCGCCGGCAGTCATGCCAAATCGTCGAACGAAGTCTTTCGCTGCAGTCTCCAGATCGCCATAAGTGTCGTCCGCAGAGGGGAGATCATCCTCGGGCCGGCCGAAGTAGGCGTTGCTGGAGATAGCCGTGGCGCCCTCAAAGTTCTGGAGACGGGACTTGGCTTCGGCTTGGGCAGCAGGGTCGAATCTATCCCGTCCAAAGAACTCATCGGAAGAGATACCCTTCTGGTTGCCGAACTTGGCACGGGTAGCTTCCAACTCTTCCTCTACAAAAAAAAGATTAGTATAGATACTTCGTAAATATAGTATCTCAAACATACCGTCAACTGCGGACTTAGCAGGGGCAACAGCACCAAATCCTGGCTTCTTGGGAGCTGACTTCGCACTGACTTGTCCGAATCCCAAACGTCCCATGCCCATACCGAGACGCTCCACCTCACTTGCGCTACGCTCATGGGTCCTGCTAGCGGAACTGAGGCTAGGGCTGACCGGCGTGGGAGATGCCAGCTTTGCAGCTGGGGTCGCCGCCTTTGCCCTTGCCTCGGCCTCAGCCTGTTCAGCCTCCGGATCATAGCCAAGCTTCTCGATACGCTCTGCCTCCTCCTTTGCCTTCCTTTCCGCCTCCTCAAAGTCGATAGCATCACCACCCACAATCTTCTTGGCTCCGAGCTTTTGTGTCTTTTTGGCGCCTAGAATACTGCCTTTCTTCGCACCAGCAGAGGAAGGTGCTTTTCGAATGGCGGATCCAGTCCTTACTGCGGTGGGAGGAGGAGAAGCACTGTCTGATCCTGCCAGTGGTGATTTTGGTCGCGAACCATTGCCGTTAGCGCCGGTACTGAGGAATGGAGATGAGGTCCGACTGACGACCGGAGGAGTGCCTGTCCGTGACGGTGGGTTGCTGGGTCTCTTAATGGCAGGCTTATCCCAGGAAGAGAAGAAATCATCGTCGTCATTCCCACCAGCTTTCGATGGCTCGTCGCCAGCACTTCCAACGTCTATGATCACAACTTCGTTCGGGTACCTTTACTCTCCGTCAGCTAATTGCCTCCCCAAAGCATATGATGTTACCCACTCTTGCGCGTCCAGAGCAGCTCTTCTCTTCAACTCTTCCTTGTACTTAGTCGCCGCGTTAGACGTGTATTTCACCTTCGAGTCCTTGCTCGCAAGAGCAGCGGAACCGCCATGCGACTGGAAGTATTTAGTAGCTGATTCATTTCCTCCAACTTTCATAAGCCGTAGTTGTTCCCATTGCCATTCTAAATCACACGTATCAGTATTCGTTCCCATCCATGCCTTGAGAGCTGTATCCATACGGTCAAGGTTGGTGGATCGGACAAACGAGATATGAACACCCAGGTTCCGGTGGTTGGCCGAGCAGTCAAGGCAGAGATAGATTCCAAAGGGGACTGATGACCACGTCGGGTTCTTTGCGCCACAGTCAAAACATATCTAAAAGATGTCAGCGTGCGCCCCTAATGCGAAAACAACAGAGCAGGCAAGGGGCTGCGCACTTTGTTGGCGGGCTTTGTCTTCAGTTTTTCGAAGATCTTCTGCGACTGCGCCTTGGTGGCACTCATTGTGGGTGACGAGGCGTGCGCGCGAGACCAGGCTCAAATAATAGTGGTGAGAAAGGAAGCGTACAAAGAGTATTGGCACCGGAGGGTGAACTGGAGTACGGACACGCTTCCAAGAAGTCGGAAGGGAACGTGGTCGGAGGTGGAGGACGCTCGAGACCGCCGCCTGTCCTAAGTGGGATTCGCAGATTCCCAGATCGGCAATTTGTAGGCAATTTCCTGGTTGCTCAAACAGGGTTAGCGCCTCCACTTCTGGGGCAAATAATTATCGCCGCAACCCAGAGTTAACGAGAAAAGGGATAATAGAGTAATTTTAAAGTAATTTAAACAGAGATCAGATTACACCTAGAGTATGCTGTTAAAAATTATTTCCCCCTGAAATATGGTAACTCCTAGTGAGATCTGGGGTGTCTCAGAGTAGTCCGCTGTCATGATTTAGTTGGTTTGAGGGAATTTCACTTGAGGAACGGTTCCTGAACATGCAAAAGATAGGAACAAATTTCCGTACACCCCAAAATAAACTTCAACGAGTCTAACTCACCCGTAAAAGGATCTCTGAGGCTCTGTGTCTACTTTAGGGCGCTTTTGCAGGCCAAAAATCGTCACGTGATGATATCCATTTTCGGCCATCCCCACGCGGAGCTTGAGGATGCGGATAACGCTTTACAGCTTTTCATTCTTGAAAGCTGTTGCGCCAACTCTCCAAGATCACAGGCACGGCCCCGATGAGGGGAAATGATTGCCTGTCTCCATGAATCGCTATCTCCAGCTTAGCTCCTCCCTTCCCCGGGTGTCGAGACTGAATTCAGTCTCCGCCCTGCTCCGCTCCTCCAGTCCCCGCACGCTCGACATTTTCCGCTCGTATGCGACGCAGAGCAGCTTAGGCCGCGATGGCTCAGCTCCCGGTGGACCGAGAAGGAGGCAGGTTACAGTGATGTCGGATGATGGGAGACTACACTGGTCAGAGCTGAGTGGGAAGGAAAAGGTCGCGCGGGCCACGCAGCAGTCGTTCAACTTT
Organism: Paecilomyces niveus; assembly: GCA_003116535.1. Classification (NCBI taxonomy): domain Eukaryota; kingdom Fungi; phylum Ascomycota; class Eurotiomycetes; order Eurotiales; family Thermoascaceae; genus Paecilomyces; species Paecilomyces niveus. The sequence goes on from QEIL01000163.1 coordinate 57,952, forward strand.
GTGGTTGTGCTGATCGGGGCTGTTATGACGGTTAGTATTTTCTTTTACAGTCCGTCTTGGGGCCAAGGAGGCTATGTTTCTGACACTACGATGATAGGGCGGTGTCTTCTATTTCCTCTTCACCGACGTCCTCTCCCCCAACAGCCCGATTCGGCAGTTCGACAAAGCCGTGGATCGCATCAAGGATGACCCGCGGTGCACCGAGCTGCTAGGAGATCCTAGAGAAATCACCGCTCATGGAGCTAGCACGTGGAGCAGGTGGGCTAGAAACAGACCTATTGCGTGTGTTGTACCGTCTATTATTGTAATAATTCTGGTTATGCTGACTCTGCGCAGAACCACGGTTGAGAAGGACCAGTTGGGCCGCGAGCACTTGAGAATGCAATTTTATGTGGGTAGTATTGTTGCGCTAGGAATATTCACAAGGCTAATTTCCTTTTAGGTTGAGGGTCCTCGTAACGAGGGTCGTGTCAATCTGCATATGATCAAGCAGCAGGACAAGTGGGAGTACGAATACCTGCTCCTCGCGTTGGATGTTCAAGGTGAGCTGCATGCAGGCTTCGGAGCTTAGTCAACGGGTATCTGACAATCTCTTTAGGACATCAGCGAATCTACCTTGAGAACGCTGCAGATAAGGCCATGGGTGGAAAGGGTCCATTGAAGATTTTCGGTATTCAGTGGCGCTAGATAGCAGACGAGTTGGCTCGTCGCCGGTTCCACATCATTCGCAGTATGGAATTATCGAGATAGGAAGACCATTGGATCAGCTTGGGTCGAGGGGGAGGCCTCTATTGGCATCTTTCACGACAAATCTTCAGCAGACATGGATGAATCGGGATCGCCGAAGTTCGACTGGTCTAAACTTACGACATGGCCCACCAAGATATCTGGTCGTGTAAGTTTCCAGATAGGTGTCCTCCGACCATACCTCCGGTTATGGCACTTCAGCTACGAATATAGCTCCCCGAATTTCACGTCTAGCGGCGGTTACGCCTCATATGTATTTGTAGATGCATTTATGTCTAATCATGACAGCAAGTCCTTGTCATCAACACCAAATAAATCATCAAAAATATGAGACTCTCCAACATCCTAATCGTCAATAACATCCGGCACATCCTTCACCCTCGGCCACCCCGTAACATCCTTCCCACACCACTTAGCCACGATCTCAATCCCCTGCTGCACGAGCTCCACATCCGCTTCACTAACTCCCACCCTCCTCATACCACGCAGGTGCCAGATCGTAGGTGCTCTCCAGCCCTGACACATAATCGCCGAGACGGTGACCAATTCCGACTCGACAGCTGAGAGAATCTCATGGTCAGAAAGGAATAGACCGTAGATAACAGCCTTTTCCATCCACTCAAAGTCCGGTCCGTAGGAACCCCATGAAGCGAAGATTGGCGCGAGGTTCTCCTTGTACACGGCCTGGAGGAATTTGGTACCTCGCTCGGGAATGGCAGTGTTAAAATCGATAGATTTTCTAGGACAGTGGTTAGTTTTGTGTGGATTAAATTTAACAAAATAAGGGAATCAATGAAGAGAAAATGGAGGACACACCTCTTCTCAGGAACCTTAACATCCTCCTCCTTCACCCCCTTCTCAACTTTCGCTAGAGCGGTAATTGCCAGCACAACGACCGGGATGCCGACCAGCGTCCATTCCTTCATGAGCAGATCGCTCAATCGAGCCTTTACCTTTTTCTGACCTTCGTAGTCGAGAGCCTGGCTGGTGCTGCGTTCGGTGATGTACGTATACAGCGGGCCGAGTTCTTCGGGCTTGCTGCATGCCACCAGCGTTGAGGCCTGCATATATTGTCAGCTATAAATCCCGGTAATGCATATAAACAAACACAAAAAAGCACCATGTGTACCGATGACCTCGATAATTAAGAAAAGTGAACATAACATACAATAATCAAGTACCACGACTCATCCCGGAACCTCTCCGGCAAGACTTTCCTGACCTCCTCGCAGAGAGAAGGAATGTCCTTATTTCCAGACATTGTTGTAGCTTTTGAGCTGAATTGTCGTCTTCTCCCAAAAGCGGATGTACTGTAGGAATTCGAATAAACAAAATTGCTGACTCGACTGTTCCTTTGTACTATTCCTACTTTAATTCTGTTACCCGTGGTGGGATCTCCGGCACCGGTGCGGATAAGCGGGATTGGGCGGCAAACAGCAACTCGATCCCGAAAAGAGTAAATGGTCGAATAATTTCCAACTGATTGTCTATTAATCCTGCACGTGTGCCGGGGTGCAGCGAATTTCTTAGCGAGGAATGGCATGTTTAACACATCATTGGCTGGGGTCTTGGAGAATATGCATGTAGCGACCTCGGGATGTGTTTGTGGGCGTGTATTACGTGAGGTTAGGGAGGCCTCCTTTGTGATTTGCCCAAACGCAATGTAGAAACGGTCTAAAATCTGTCAGCAGCTCGGTCTTATCTTACATGAGCATTGCGGTTTTTATATCTATTCTAGATCAAATTGCGAAAAGAAAAATCAGCCAGGAGTGGGTAAAAGAATGATTGTGATCCTAAAAATACACTATGGCTTATGCTTGCTCTATAACAACTACTAGGATCATAGCATTACAATACAGATCCTATATTTCAATACTTACCCATTGATAGATTATTAATGTTATATGGCAGAATCATACTGTGAATGATAATAATCAGCCAGTGGGTTCTCTAAAATATCCTCAATCATAGTTCCTTCTTCCGGCTATACGCGGAAAACATCGGTCCAACAGAATATTTCTCACGATTGTATTCAAAGCGAATACACAGCCGGCTGCACTGGACTTCATTTTAACGCCAAAGAGAGAAATGCAGTCAATGAAGTGATCAGTCACGAGCACTCAGGCCTCCTTCAGACTAGTCCGAGAAGGAAGACCATTCCTCTACTAGTATCTGGGCGTTATGCGGCGCTGACCGTGACCCTTTGAGCCCGAACCCTACTACAGTAGTAAATAGTTTAAGTGGACTCCATCCAAGTATGAAGTTCAAGACTCCGTCAGGGATCGGATACTCGGCAATAACACTGCTACTTGGCGCTACTCGAAGTGCTTTAACAGCTGCAGGTGTACGTCTAACGGGATGGTAAGTCAACATCCAGAACCAGACGATCCTTTCTCTTAAGGTTTAACCCGATAAAATAATCTGGTGGCGGGCTGTTTGATCTTTAATTTTCCGACTTTGTTCCTTTCAAACTGTGTATGGAGAAGACAAAATACTAGGAGCGAGAGCAAATTCTTCTATTTTGTTTGAGATTTGACTGGAATCATGTATATGTTCTCATAGTCAGCATAAATATTTAGCCATGTCAATCAGAAGTCCAATGGCTGTCATATAGTTCTCTGGATGTCTGGTTAGTTGGCTTGAGATAACAGCCCTGGAGTGGCCTGATTTCAACAAAAAAAATGCCCGATCGAGCACCCCAAAGGAGTCAAAATATACGATGGTATCTAGGCAATCAGCGACGACAATAATCGTATAGTTAGAAAAAGAGAAGCGGATCACCCGCTCCTTAGTGGAAGTTGGGTACTACATGCCCAGAACAAAAGCGGAAAACTATCTCGGTTCCCGTCCGAAGGTGCATATTAGTAGCCACCAACATCAGACTCTACTAAGACATAGTTGCGTGGAGACTGAGCCTATTTGACCTTCATCCAATCTCAGACAAGCCGTTGACTAGACAATAGCAGGGTAATAATCACGCAACGCATTGGCGTCCATGGGCTAACGCGGAGATATATCGATTCAGAACGTGCCAAGCGGGGTAGTCGATGGTATCATCATCAACCAAAATGATACAGTCCTATTGCACCATGGTCGTTCGATGGGGGCCGTATGGCTACCATCATGGTCAAACATAATCCCTGTATGTCAGCCATGTGTTGGTTATTGCGAATCGAATCTCGATCGATGGATCCATGAAGTACTCCGTAGGTATACATATAAAGTGGCTTTGGTTCCCGTCCTGGTAGTCTCCATCTCCGCATCTGTCCAAGCCATTCAACCTAGGCCGCCCATCATGTCTACCACTGTGACCGTCACTGCCCAGCAACCAGATATCCAGTATCTGCCGGACTTCGATAAATGGAAGGCCCGAACTGAGCGTCGATTACGCACCGAAACTCTGTCTAAGGAGCTTCCGCCTGGCTTCCCGAAAAAGCTCGTCTCGGATCTTGTCTGGGATGGCGCAGATATTAAAGATCGTTATGATTGGACATATGTTCTCACTAGAGCTGACCTCAATGAGCTCCATGATGCATTGACACACTTCAAATGTAAGCGGATCGCCCTCCGGGCTTGGGTAATATATGATCTGACCCATACAGCTCTCAACAAGGCTACCGGGTTCGTTAGCCAAGAGACCTTTCCGCTTCCCAACCTCCATCCAATCCTGAGAGAAGTCTCGAACGAAATCCATAACGGACATGGGTTCAAAGTCATCAGAGGATTACCCGTTGACAAGTACCCGCGCGAGGAAATTATCATTATCTATGCCGGCCTCTCCTCCCATATTGCCCCAATCAGAGGTCGACAGGACTCTGCTTTCGATGGAAAGCCGGCTGATGTGATGCTCAACCATATCAAAGATCTCAGCACCCTGGAAAGAACCCAGGGTAGTATTGGGGCACCAGCGTATACCACGGACAAGCAGGTCTTTCACACCGATTCAGGGGATATCATCTCCCTCTTCGCACTCAGCGAAGCTGCAGTAGGTGGACAGAGCAAATTAGCCAGTAGCTGGACAGTCTACAATGAACTGGCGGAGACACGCCCGGATCTCATCCGGACTCTTGCGGAAGATTGGCCCTTCGATGAGTGAGACTCGAGTTCCTATTCTCTTCAAAATTTAGAAAACTAACCAGCAATAGATTCGGAAATAAAACACAACAATACTATCGACGCCCATTACTCTTCCACCAATCTGCCACAGAGAAACAGCCAGAGCGGATTCTAATCCAGTATGCGCGTCGACGTTTTACTGGATATCAAGCACTACCCAGATCAAAGGACATTCCTCCAATTACAGAAGCACAGGCAGAGGCATTGGATGCATTACACTTTTTGTCTGAGAAGCATGCTGTACATCTTGACTTTCACAAGGGCGATATTCAATATGTCAACAATCTGAGCATCTTCCATGCGCGGGATGGATTTCAAGATACACCTGAGCAGCAGTAAGTTCCATCACCACCTCCCTTTCTTTTCCTTTAATTCCGCTTTCTCCGTCCCCCATTTCTAACGAACTAGCAGGCGTCACTTGGTCCGACTTTGGCAGCGAGACCCAGAGAATGCATGGGTCACGCCAGAGGCGCTATCCAGATCTTGGCAGTCTCTCTACGGTGGAGTAACCCCTGAGTCACAAGTCTTTCCTCTGGAACCCTTTGTGAGAGGTTCAGCGAAGGGCGGCTGGAAAGATAAGACTGCTAGTTCTTAAACTAAGAGTCACAATTGAAACGTCGCACAGAAGATGATATCAAGGGCTCTATGACAAAGCGCTAAGCTTCTCCCCCTCCCCTAACCTTCGTACATAACAATAAAGTAAAAAAAGTAACAACATGAAACACCATCTTTTATGAAAACTGCATATTATTATAGAGGCTTGAAGGACGGTTGTTACGCCCCAGTATCTAGGTCTCGATCGTTTCTGTCTGCTTTGGTTAGGGAAGGTTCAAGCGATCCAAGTCCTTTAGGATCTCATCTGGTGACTTCGCAGTACTTCGGAAGTCTTCTCGTAGCGTCCAGTACGCTACCCGTCAAGTGCTTCTGGCGGAAGGTCGATACAACAATATCGTAATAGATCTTTCCAAGGTAAACAACGATCAAGTCAGAAGTAGGGCCCACCTCGTACGTATACTCAGTGGTACTGTTCTTACTGACCCGTAGTAGATAGAGTAACAAATTCAATAGTATGAGTAACTAAGGAAATTGGAATAGTCACGAAGAATTAAATACAACTACAGGGCGGTAATGAGCGTCCTTATATATCCAGTCCTTCCTATATTATCTGATGCACCGCATCCATGGTATACCGATATACCATCCATACCGCCTAGTATACCTTTCAATGGTATGCTGATATACCCCTTATACCTTCTGTATACCCTCCTTGTGGTATATTGATATACCTTATCACGTGACCTTATGTCTGCCTTGCTCTAGTGCTGCGCCGTAGAGTCTCATCTTATCAGGGTGTCACAGTCGTGCCCCTCCATGGTTGGTCCGTAACAACGGTGCACTCCACTTTATAGATCCCGATTAGTCAACTCATCGTATTCTGATATGGAAATATGCGGAATCACGTGAGTGCTAGCCGCTTGGCAACACCACTGGGTTCAACCCCTTTTTCCTGTATCTAGAAGAAGGATATCGATTCATATATCTAGATGATGGCTGTGTGCTAGATAGCTGTGTGCTATAATATCATCTAGCTCGTCCCTATGAGGCAACAGCATGTGTAGCTATCAATTAGCTCGCTGCGCTCCTATTTCCCTTGATCGCTTCATATTCAGACACTATAGCCTCCAGTAAATTACTTATAAGAATCCATGGACTCCCTGACGCTCTTGTTCCATCGAATCAAAGAAACAAAAAGGCTCCTGCGCCTACTCGGGTCTAGTATCTTACATATGATATGTCTCACTTGTAACACCCAGGCTAGTATTAGCAGAATCGATTAATTTATCTACCTAACTAGATGGTGACAACTGAAGACTCAAAGCTGAAGAAAGAATCAAAGAGGGGTCTCGCTCGGAGGAAGACATCCTGGGGGAGTTCTGCCAGTACGACCGCCTTCCCGAATAGGTTAGGCTTTGAGCTTCCTCTTTCCTACTGATCCTACTGATCCTACTACTACCGATCCGCCAGCTGCTCGCCGGCGAGTCGCCAGCTATCCTAACACCTAGGTGTCAGGATCCGGATCTAGGGCTGTCAAATTACTCCGAATTCTTGTTGATCAGAAGAACAGGGCGCTAGATAAATCCTCCGGCGCTATTCTCAACGTTCTCATGATACAAAGACCACAAAGTCAGACCAGTCCAGATGGTAAATTGGCAAACATCTTCTTCTGCAGTGACTGATCCAAAGACGATAGCGCATATGCCAGGGGCCAGTATCCAGGATTGACGTTTCACGCTCGTGATCGTCCTTGAGAAGATTGTTTGCTTATCAATGAGATTGGAACTTAGTCTTAGTGCTTATTTTTTTGACTTTCGCACTCTAAATGTTAGGCAGATTGGAGTGTAATCTTCTTACCACGTAATATTTGTTATATTCATGTCTATGGAACAGGGTATTAAATGTTACTACGCACAATTCCCATCTCATCAAATCCTAGGTCCTTCCAAAATCGGCTTCGCCGCTTCAGTCTTCCACCAACTCTTCCCTTCTTCTCCGGGGAAGGCGAACTCATCCATACTCTCCGCATTCATCTCCACACTGTATCCAGGCTCCGTAGGCGTAACATAATAACCATCCTTCACACTAGCAGGATGCTTAAAATGTTCATGAAGGTGATCGACGTATTCGAGCACGCTCTTCTTCCCACTAACGACTGCGTAGTCGATCGTACTGACATGCTGCGTGTACTCGGGCAAGCCGACGCCGCCGGAGTGCGGGACGATTGGGATGCCGAATTTGCGGGCCAGAAGGAGGATAGCAAGAACTTCGTTCATGCCCCCGACACGGCAAGCGTCGGCTTGGAGGACTGTTAGCGCCCCAGCCTGCAGGAGCTGTTTAAATATTACGCGGTTTTGGCACATCTCGCCTGTGGCAACACCGATGGGGCCGTAAGGAGTGTTGGAAAGAGCTTTCTTGATGGCAGCGTGGCCAAGGATGTCGTCAGGTGAGGTTGGTTCTTCAATAAACCAGGGCTTGAATTCTGCAAGTTGTTGCATGTATTCGATGGCTTCGGGAACGGACCAAACCTAGACGTATTTCAATATCTCCGCAGAGTAAAGTAGGAAATGCTGCATATCAGCTTACCTGGTTTGCGTCAATCATAAGGATATTCCCCTTATCATATCCAATAGCCTCTCTGGCAATCGTCAATCTCCTCCTGTCTGCTTCTACGCCGCCTCCCACCTTCAGCTTAAAATGCTTATATCCGAGCTTAACACTCTCTTCCAATAATGCCTTCAGCTTTTCTTCTGAATAACCGAGCCATCCAGCACTCGTAGTGTAGGCGGGAACGGCCTTGCTCTGTTCAGCCTCCTTGATGCGCTCCTGCTTGCCAGGCTCAACCTCCTTCAGAAGCGCGATGGCCTCCTCTGGCGTCAAAGCATCAGTGATATAGCGGAAGTCGATGCAGCGGACAAACTCCTCCGGTGTCATCTCTGCGACTATCCGCCAGACAGGCTTTCCCAGCGTCTTGGCCCACAGGTCCCAGAGAGCATTAACGACGGCTCCAAGAGCGAGATGGATAACTCCTTTCTCTGGCCCGATCCATCTTAACTGGCTGTCAGAGACGAGGTATCTCCATGTCTTGCCCCAGTTGGCTGTTAGATCATCCAGTTTCTTTCCGACCACCAGGGGGGCGAGCTGAGCAATTGCGGCGCAGACAATTTCATTACCGCGGCCAATAGTGAATGTCTGTCATGAGAATTATATTAGTACTCTGTAAAGAGGGGTATAATAACGAATGTGCAAATAGGGCGTACCATTCCATGTCCAGTGTATTCCGAGTCGGTATGAAGGATGCAATATGCCGCAGAATAGTCACCCGCCGCGTTCATAGCATCCGACCCTGTCTTGTCTAGGGAGGTCTCCGGGATCGTCAGTCATTGCCTCCCAGTACACAAACGATACAATTCTCTTTGTCAATAGGAATATACTCAAAAGCTATCGACATACTGGAAACCTCACATCCCGCGTGGTGAAATGCGTGATCTTCGCCATAGTGGCTTGTTTTGACCGAATCTTGCAATTTTAGTCTTCTTAATTCAATCTCCACCGTAGAGGCAGCTCCAAGAAACTTCCGAGCGCTCAATTGATCCTTCTGTTCGTCCCAGAAGGAGATAACGCAACCTAATACGTCACAGGGACACAAAGAAAACTACCCCTCTCCCGGACAAACCGCAGCTATATATGAACTCTGGAAGAATTATCCTGCCTTCTAGACCCTTATAATCCCCCCTCTTCTGGCCAGAATCATCCCACGGCGCAAGCAATGGCGGGACAGTAAACCGGAGGCTATTGGAGGCAGGCAACATTAACCCCGCGCTGAACCCCTACTGGTGGATAAATTGGCCACGGCCGGACTACTGGCCGTTCCACCTACCAGGTTGCAGCTTTCAGACGCCGGAGTTGCTCCGACTTCGCTAATCTAGGTTTCCCTCTGTTATTATAGATATGGGGAGAGTTCGAAATTAGTTAGATTCTAACTAATTCAATTTCGAATCTACTATAATCTGTGATCTAGACAAATGAGACGTATGTACATACCATTAAATGAGCACGCCGTTATTTCTCGCTGCTTAACACGGTATTCCTGAAGCCCTTGATTTCTTTTTAAATGTTAAGAAAAATACTTACTTATAAGTTTCACGGGCTGTTAGCTCAGTTGGTAGAGCGCTCGCTTCGCATCAACTAACACGATCGCATATGCGAGAGGTCGTGGGTTCGATTCCCACATAGTCCAGGGGAAAATTTCCTTTTTAATTCCTGTTTTTGTTTCCCCTAGTTATCAGTTTCCCAGATTGCTGACGGTATCTGTGAGAGGGTCTTACGGTGATTTTTGTTATCTCCCCACAATATTGCCCGGTGAAGAATGGTGAGAGTGTCCTTATATATAGCTACACAAGAGTCATTTGCTAGGGTTTCATATTTTATATATTTGTGTCAGCGCCTAACCGCTATGCTGATGGCGAGCTACCGCGCAACTCGTCTACCGTAATAAACGGATATCTAGGTCTCACCTAATGTGACGATCCTAGACCTGGATATCCAGAGATCCGTCGGCATCGGCCATCTAGCAGGAGGGAGTTCAGGAGCTAAGCCTACTAAAGAAGGCGGTCGGGATGGCAGAATACTTGAAAGGTTATCTTCAGCGAGCAGACCCCTAATCCTTTCCTTTTTCCTTCCTTAGCTTAGAGTCTTCGAATAGCACCGCCTAGTTAGTCAGGTAGATAGTCAAATCAATCCTCTTACTAGCCTGGATGTCTCACCTAATTCTGGATCTGGATACTGGTGAGAAAGGTAGCAAACATGGTCCTGACCTATTCCTCAAGCTTAAATAGACGATGGATTTCGATAGATTCAGAAAGTAAGCAATTCAGAGAATTCCTCCTTATGGAAATATGCGGAATCACGTGAGTGCTAGCCGTTTGGCAACACCACTGGGTTCAACCCCTTATTCCTGTATCTAGAAGAAGGACATCGATTCATATGTATCTAGATGATGGCTGTGTGCTATAATATCATCTAGCTCGTCCTTATTAGACACCAGCATGTGTAGCTATCAAATAGCTCGCTGCGCTCCTATTTCCCCTTGATCGCTTCACTCCTGAATACCAATTTGGTATCTTTTCATGCTTCCGTGCCTTAGGATTCGACAATTCGAAATACACAGATTCCGTCGTATAAACTAAAAGGAAAAGGATCTAGAAGTGTAATACTTTCAGCCCTTAAGTGCTATCTTGTCGTCTGAGAGAAAAAATATATATATATATGTACCCCCCCAAAGCTAATTTAACTGTAATGCCGTTAAGCATCGTGTTCCGAATTTCCAAAGACCATAGCGACGTGTGCTTTACCTTCAGTCAATTCTGTTCTCGTGAGAATTCTTAAACAATAAAATTTGGTCGTTGTGTTGACCGCGTACTCCGTCTCGGGACTCCGTCTATCCCGATTACTCCACCTCCACTTTCCCGAGGCGTCCAGACCATGACCGTGACCACAGCTTTGTATCCCAGGATTATTAGCCCCCGGAAGAGCACGAACTTTGCCTTTGCAGAAAGAACTGGGTCGCTGTCGTGCCTCTCTGAGCGTCAATAAAACATAGAAGTCAATTACGGCTAGCCGATGCTCCCCGTGTCGGCAAGACCACTTGCTAGATTTACAATTCGAGTTACCGGACTTCAAGACCCATGACACCTTTTCCCTAGCTTCTTGTTTTTAAACCCCTCCTCTACGCTGTCAAGAGTGGGCGGATTTGGGGAATATTGCGTCCTGCGCATTGCCAGCACGTCGTGACCATGGAAAAGACAGACTGGGAATGCGTTATATGTGGACAATCACACTCGCGTCGCGAGAACCTGGAGCGACACATGCGGTCGCACCTTGGGCAACGTCCGTTTCGATGTGACTGCTGTGAGCGGACATTTACACGTAGGTGAGGCTATCGATCTCGAGGCACAAACGGAGCTGAACGGCGGATATATCAATCCAGTGATACCCTGAAAAAGCATGTCGCCCTGAGCTGTGGAAGGGTTCGTGGGCCCAGCGCTCAGAGGAGACACGGCCCACGGGCAATCGTAGCCTGTCAAAGATGTGCTGGGGCGAAATTGCGATGCTCTATGGGCAGTCCATGCCAGCGTTGTCGGATCAAAGGACTGGAGTGTAGGTATCGTATTTCTCACGTGGAGCAACAGCCATTGCCACCACGTAATATACGCGGGATGCGAGAAGGGACCGACATCGATCACACCAAATCCTCCATGGAGTTGGATAGCTCAGACATATCTGCACTTGTATGTTACGATCCGACCACTTCGTTGGTGACTACTGCGACCACCATTTCAACGGTCCCTGGTCAATCTCAAGGTGGGTAATCAACAATGCTCGTACTAGAATAGTGATTCATCGAAGCCTTTCTTTGCCGTCATAGTTATATAAAACCCCCACTTTTTCGCCAACGAGACTAATTATCTTCTCGACTCCAAACAGCGGAAATGCAGGATCTATCGTATTCCTTACCTCATGTTTCGCCGACTAGGCTGGACCGATTCGAGTTGCCCAATGGCATTTCCGTGGACCGCAGTGATCCGATATGGGATCCAACAATTTCAGACTTATTTTCGATGATGCCCCTACCATTTTCGGCGGATTCGGACCTCGAGTTCTTGACGCCGGAGCACGATACACTCATTTCGTATCACAATTCTGACTCCGACCGACTAAACCCACTCTCATACTCTGAGGAGAGCTCGAGCTGCATCGGCCTGGATGTGGCTCCTCGTCAACAGAATAGGGCTGAGAACTCTGGGCCTCTACGTCCGCTAAACTTGGTGGAGAGCCCCTCGTATCAGCCTGCAAGTTTAGTCCAACCGACTCTATGGATGAAGCATTGTCCATTGAGCGCCACTAAAAACGATGTTGCTGGAATTTTATCCAAGTTCCGGACAGACGATAGCCAAATCTGTATCACGCTTACATATGAGGAGATTCTTGAGATGGATGACTACGCCCATGTTCCACCGGTCCCCCGGGTTATTATGCAGTCACTTGCTGATCTTTTCCAGAGGCATGCGCCTGGCATTCAGATGTCAACAACTGTAAAGATGGCATTGACTGCTGAGTCGCCTCCTATACTTGTTTTCGTTCAGCTCTATTTTGAATACTTCCATCCCGTGATGCCGCTCGTGCATAAAGCAACTTTCAATGCGAGACAGACTACTCCATTGTTAGTTCTTGCTGTGGCAACTATTGGGAGTCGTTTCTCTAGACTCGCCAATGCGGCGGAGTTTGCGTCCGTTCTTGGTAAGATTCTGGTTCGAGTAATCAATTCTATGGTACGTCAACATCGGTTTCCTTTCTTGCTATTAAGCTGACCGGGTCTGATCATTCCTCGGGGGATTTACAATTTTAGATCGAAGAAGATGTTCAGAGTACCCTACGAGTTCCATTTATACAAGCCCTTGTTCTTAGCCAGATCCATTTAACCTATAGTGGTGGGAGAGATATGATTCTCCGAGCGCAGTTTCAACGCAGTATTCTAAGCACACTCTGTAAAGGTCTGCTAGCTGGATACCCGCGGTATAACTCTTTCTCACCTTCATGCTTTCTTGATTCTACTCGATGCGAGGAGCACGTGCACCAGTGGATCAACCGGGAATTGGCCAAGAGAGCCATTTTCAGCTGCTGGGTAAGACTCCTCCTGAAAGGAATGATGGCCCGTTTAGCTGATTTGAAGACTTAGCTCGTTGAGGTCCAGCTCGGCTTGCATATGGGCGTTGACATTATTGTTACATGGAAGGACTTGAAGCTGAGCCTCCCTTGCCATGAATCAATCTGGGAATTGAGTGTTAAAGACCTGGCCACGGAGCTACAACAGGATCCATCTCGTATGTGAGATCAGTTCCGTTGGCATCTATGAAAGGCTGATTTTGGAATAGGGGCTCACGTCGAGTTGTTTTTGGACGAGATCTTCCATGATCTATCCTGCAGGAAACGGGTGTATAGTTCTTACGGGGAGTTCTCCAGAACTATTATACTGTCGGCCATGTATCAACGTTTTATCACTCAAAGTCGTTCTACCAGAGTTGCGACGGAATCTCGACAGCGCAATAACTTCTCCAAAGACGACACCGGTTCTCGTACGGACCTTGAATCTTCTCCTGTTTCGTCGCCGGTTACTAGAGAAGCATTTGTTCAGGATGCTATGAATTCATTGATAGAACTCCAGTGTTGGAGTCATGACTGGAGCATTTTCAACGCTAAATTGTATCATTACATAGCTATCATGATACTTGTTCCACTTCACGCTCTTTTTGAACTCTCGGGATACCACTCCAGCCGTGAGAGCCACACGGAGGCGCAGAAGGCATTTCGCCATTGGATCCAATCGCACAAACGAAGCGCTGACTGTATTATTGAGCACGCCACTAGTCTCTTCACTCTCCTGCGGAAACACGGTCTCGATTCCCATTACGATAATCACTGCTTACAAATTTCTATGTTGACTCTGTGGGCCATTATGAACACGCAAATTCACTCCCCCGACACTTGCGATCTCAACCGCCGGTCTGAATATATCCATCTTCCGGGAATCGGTAGAGTCCGTGGGGCCACTGGTGCGCGATGTATTTTGATCGAAGCTTTGCGGATTTTCCGCAGGTTACCCAGATGGGAACTTAGTAGACCCTTCGCAGCTATTGCTGAGGCGCTGTTAGCTAAAGGTGATGCATTGGATCTTTAATGTGTCGAAACTATCGTTGAGATGGCTATTTCACCGGGGAAGTTTATTATTATAACATACCCTTATGCATTACTTATCAACTATAGCAAATTCCATTACTTCCCGTTTCCTCTAATGCTTATTTATCCATAGCTGCGCTTATTAATGTCATTCTCTCAATGGTGGAATAAATATCTCGGAGCTGCTTGGTGTGTTCTTTTTTGGAGAAGACGAGAGATGAGTCAACAAGTATGGTCAACGGCCGTGATTCTTATTCTCGATGCCCTTTCCTAGAAAAGAAAGAGTCCCTTATACACATCGAAAATCCCTGTAGAACTTCTGCATCCATCGTTACAATGAGAGCCCAGTCTTCCCATAGACACGGATTCCGCGAAACCTCCTCATCACGTACCGACAAATTTCCAACAACCAAACCGGTCTCTAAACCACCGGCTTAAAGTGAACGTGAACTCCAGGTTTAGAATATTCTAAGGTGAAAAGATCGACTACTCTTGGCCTCTGGAAGTTTGGCGGGAGGCTAAGTTGAAAGCCTTTGAAGAGATAGCCTAATACGATCGTAATCTCTGCCGTCGCAACGCTAAATTAAAAGAGAAGAATGGTGAGAAAAGGAATATCAATTTGAGATATTACGGGAGCTTACTTCTGACCAATGCACATTCTAGGACCCTTGGAAAATGTACATAGATATTGATCTAGTTTCTTTGCATCGGGCGTTAACCAGCGATCAGGATTAAAGTTCCTTGCATCGGGGCCCCAGATGTCTTCGTTAAAATGCATAGTATAAGCCGACATAGAGACAATTGTCTGGAAAAATTGTGTCAGTCTGTTTGGCAGATTATTGATGGGGAATACTTCAGATGGTGACTTACACCTGGGGGAACTTGCTTGCCATCGACAATCAAAGGGACTCTAGGGAGTCGTCCTGGAACGGCCAGGCCAATCCTTAATGATTCTTTCACACATGCAACCTTCGTAAAAGCATTAGACCTAACCAAAACCCTAGAAAAAAGCTCTGTGCCGCACGAAAATCGACTTACCAAATACTCAATTTTCTCCAGTTCAGAAAGCGCAAGCTGTCCTTGTTCATTGAAGTCAACCTTCCTCAAGGAATCTGCTAGCCGCTCGCGAATATGTTGAGCCGGGAGGATATGGAGTAGAGCTGCCGTGAGTGTTGACGCTGTAGTATCAGCACCCGCCACAAGGATGTCCATCGACTCAATACATTTTTGATTGTAGGAAAGGGCTTGAAGGTTGTCAAATATCACGGGATGTGGCGTGGTGTTCCCATACTTCTCGTAGTGCCCTAAACAGCTTTTGGCGAACTTCAACCCTTGTTGGCAATAACTCTAAGCAATAGAAAAACACAGAGCTAGCGGGGTTTACCTTCAATAACTTGAAGAGACTTGACAGCTCAGGATCCAAAACGTTTACGAAAGCGACTGGCATGAACCCTGCTAGGCGACTTAGATTAGGGTTATAGTAAGTCTTCCAGACCGATTCAGCAGCGGCATCGAAAGCTTTTAGAAACCATGATTCGAATGTATCCGGGCGTTCCTCCAACATATTTGCAGATCTCGCGAATGCAAACTCCATGATGACCTCTGTGGTGAGACATCTATGAGCTTCCAGGTTAGTATTGAAGCCTGATTAATTTCGAAATCACCGGAGAGAGAGGGGCTCACCTGAATGCATCATAAACATTGATAGTGCTCTTATCCTGAAGACGTCTTATTTTACGCATCAATATCTGCACCTTATCATGAATGATTGGTTCCAATTTGAAGACACCAGCCTTCGAGAACAGCGGATTTAGTAGCTTTCGTCGCTCTTTGTGCCGTGCTGGGTCTATTTCGGTAAACAACGAGTGTGGTGTATGAAAGGAATCATAGAAAAGCGGATCTTTAAGGAAAGGTTTAGATTGGCTGAAGATGACCTTGTAGAGATTCACATCACTGATGTGAAGTTCGTTGGGGCTTATCCTGATCGCTTCCGCACCTATTGTGTGAACAGTGGCTAATTAGAAAAAGTTTCATGCAGTGACACAGCCTCCTACTCACGATGATATTTATGAAGATGCTCAAATTCTTCTTCAGGCCAGCCAGACTGTGTGACTCTCTCTACCCACCTCGTTGAAGCAGCCGCCTCACGAGGCCCAGGAAACTTGGCAAGTGGATGGAAATAAAGACGGTATATATTCCGTAAGAAATACAACGCACATGCAAAGACCAAGACAATGAATGCAGTAAATGGGCCTCTTGCTCTTGCAAGATCCTCCGGGCTCTGAAGCCACGAAAGTGTGGCCATCATTATGTTGGAGCTCTTCCTATTTGCTTTTTTCCTCTTTCCCTTAACTTGAGAAAAAGTACAAGATGGAGAAGCTTGTATCCACGGTAGAGTCAACTGGGCTTTTATAAGCTAATGTCGATTATTGCGATTATCCAATGTGGGGTAAATAATTTCGGATCCCTTCTACTTCTGAAAGTTGCAGGTGTCCTCCACTCGGCATCTACTCCATACGATCCGAAAGGGATTCTGCGGAGATATTTACTCCAGATCCCGAAACACTAAAGAAATCCCAGTGGAGCCGATGATGAGCAGCACGGATATCATTGGCCAAATCCCCGCTGCTTGTAGATGTCCACGTATATTGTACTATTTCTATACATTCTATGTTTAGCTGTTTAACCCCGACCACACGCGGGCCAGGCAGAGAAGAATGTAATTTGAGAAAAGTCTCAGCGTTATTCCTTACGCTAACATATGTAGCAAAGATCAGAAAAAAAGCCTTGATCGCTTCCGGTCCGTATGTCACTTTGAATACTAAAATTCATATTGCGTAACAACCTTTGAGATACCCGGGACAAGTGCCGCTTGCGTCTGGCACAGATAATTTCACTATTAACAATTATGTGTAGAACAGCTATATTGGTATAATAGGTTTATAAGTAATCTATATTACCTATACCCATCATTACTGTCGCATTATAGAAACTTAAGACGCTTCATCTCCGCCCCCGTCCACTCCCACAACCTTCTGGCAAGCTGATCATCCTTTGCTTTGGTTGTCATTTTACCCAAGTCGGTCCCATTTTCCAAATACTGCCCACTCATTTCTCTGCTGAACTCATCACTCGCAATAGCAAAGAGCTGCGTATATGCCCCTTTCTCCACTGTCTGCTTGAGAGGGAAGATGGTCGCCAATGCGGCCATGATTAATCGATATGAGCAAGAGCACGAAATTTCCGTCCAAGTGACGGAGAAGTTGCCTAGCATGATCAGTTAGTCAATTGAACTAGGGGATCCATAAGGAGGGAATACGCACGTATCTACTGCTCCGGGATTAATACTCGCAGTCGAAATCTCGCCCCCCTCTGAGGCCGCATCTGGATTGGATGCTCTGGCCTCCGGCGTTCCATACCTCCTCCACAGCTCCCTCGTATGAAGAATATTAGCTAATTTGGACGCCCCATACCCCCGCACTGGCCCTACTAGGAAACCGACGTTCTCGTTCACATCCGCTAGATTAATCCCGTAAGAAGGCGCATTGTGATGTGCCGCCGAGGACACGTTTACGATGCGGACCGTCCCAGCGGGAGAGGTAGATGCTGCTGCGAGGATGGAGGGGAGTAGATGCTGGGTTAGGAGCCGTTGGGAGATGTAGTTTGTCTGTATAGAAAAACAATAGAAAACTGGGGTTAGTTCCTAGAGAGCTGTGAGAACTGCTAGATTGAGCGGTAGTATATACCTGAATCTGAGCCTCATATCCATCTATCGTCTTCTGGTACGTTATGCCTGCATTGTTTACGATGCCATGTATGCTAGGTTCTTGTCTATAATCACACATAACGACTTGTATCAGTTTAAAATTCTGACAATATGGAGAGCACCGCGTGACTACATACAATAATCTCTAAACTCACCTCTTCAACCTCTCCGCAGCATCAACCACAGTTCTCAAATCCATCAAGTCCATCTTGATGAGCCGGACATCCGCACTAGGTACACGCTCCTTTATGCGGCGAATCGCTTCTTTGCCTTTCTCTTCGGATCTGTAACAGAGATAGACTCGGGCATGGTGGATAGCGGAGCTGGAGGACGGTTTCGTAGCCACTTTTTGTGATTATTAGTGATATTTTCCATATACGAATGATTGCAGTATGTAAAAAGCGATAGGGCAAATAGGAAATTAACCACCATTGTAATGGCGTTCATGTGCTGTGATATACATACAGACCCGTATTTCCGCCTGTCACAACATATACTCCCCCGCTCAAGTCGGGCAAGGAGTCAGGGTGAAAAGATGACATTCTTATCCCTTTCTGATAGTTGCTGCGCTTTATATGATTATCGTCAGAATGGTTGGTTGTTCGTTCTTGGATTAATTACGTATGGATTTGAGCCTTCTTCGCAATGTCCGGCAATACAAGCAGTGTCGCAGATGTGAAATGTCGAACGCCACGTTTTAGGTATCGCAGTGGAGTTGATCTACTGCATTATTACTTGACTCAGTACTGCTAATCGATGCTACGACGGGAATTGATGAAATAAAAGATAAACAAAGGACATCACTCGGATTTGGAGGTAGGAAACCGGACTACATAATACTGTAGGCGTTATGCGCCACTAATTGAGGTTGATTACTATGAATGGCTAAAGATGCCGATAATACAAAGCATGACCCATCGAGTCTCGGGTATCGAAAGTGTTCATCGAAACTACCAATAGGTACTTAGAAATTATGAGGTCGTATCCTCCGAGAAAGATACTCCGTAAAGGGAATCTTGATAACCACCGAATACAACTGCATCATCTATGCAGAGAGACCTCTCTTTTCGCTTTCGGAGAAGAAAATGATCATCCGCCAGAGCTTCTTCACCAACACCTCTGCTTCCTCGTCGAGAGCCTATAGTTCATTTGTCAATAACACTGTCCTAAGGAAACAAAGAATCGGAGGGGTTTAGGAAAACTCACCATTTCCAGCTGTTCCACCAGCTCCTGAGGATTTCCACGCTTGCGGACATGCTCTTCCACAACTTCCACCAGCATCTGCTCTTGGACACCCAGGTACTCCACAATCTTCTTCTCGACGAAAGGCCTGAGTTGTTCTCCCAGCACGCTCTCGTCCACGAATTCCCACTTGATGTCCCACTTCCATAGCCCTTCCTTGTCTGTCGGAATATCTGCCGCCAGTTGTCTGGCAGCTTGAGCACGCTCTTCTTCTGAGAGTCCAGAGGCCTCTGCTGCGGAATCGAACTTGATCGGAATGAGAGTACGCTTCTGCGTGGTACCTGTCTCCTCTTCGTCCTCTAGGAGACCCTCGACTTCCGCGACCGTCCTGCGCGTCAACTGAGCCTGGGCCTTCTGCGCGGCAGCTCCCAGAGAGAGCTTGAAGCGCTGGGGTTCTCTTGGAGCCTCGTGGCGAGACTCCAGCTCCTCTGCCTGGCGAGCAAGGAAGTCGTCCGCCATACCGCGCGCCTGTTCTCGTTGCTGCTGGGATCGAGCTTTTTCCCGTTCCTCCGCGGTACGGTCAGCATCATCCATAGCCTGCTCCCGACTTCTGAAGGCAGCACGGCTTCGAATCCAAGCTCCACGGTCCGCATAATAATCATCCACTTTTCGACTGGCCTCAGCATCGTCGTTCCACTCCCGAAGACGCTTAGCCATGGCCTCCTCGGCTTCCTCGACCTTTGCGTCTTCTTCTTTGTCCCGATTCTTTTCGCGCTCAACGGCTGCTGTTCTGCTCCGTTCACGATTTAGCCAACGGCGCTCTTGGTCGAGATACAGTTTTTCTAGCTCAGCATCCCGCTTCTCCTTTCGCCGCCTTTCAAGCTCTTCGTCACTGGCATCCGTGTCTTCGTCCTCGAAAGCGGCGGCACCACTGATGCCTCCGTTGACGAAGGTAACACCCTTCTGATAATCCTTTGGAATTTGTACGCCAAAGCCCTTGGGCCCGGAAGGTGCATTTAGCACGCCCCTGTCCCTAGGACCGAGCGGAATGCCGTTAGCACCTCCAGCAGGACCACTAGGTGCCGCGAGAGGAGGAGATGCGAGCCTGTTGATTCGTGGACCGGCGTTCCTTGCCCGCTCCATAGACTCGATTTCTTCTTCCTTCTTCAGACGTTCAAGATCTCTGCGGTTACTCCTCTCACGGAAGGCAGCAATCTCCTTCGCAACAGTTTCCCGCATTTCCGCTGGAATGTCGGATAGCTCATCATCGACAGTAATAGGAATAGTGACGACTTCTGCGGGTGTCTCTTCATCCTGACCGTCGGCATCTTTCATGGTAGTATCGCCTTCGCGGTCAATAGCGGAAGCATCCTCTTTCTGAGTAGGAGCGGTAGGATTTGTGAGATCATCTAGGACACTTGCAAGATTCTTGCGTGCTGTATCCAGCCGCGCCTGGAGTTCAGCAGGGTCCCGATCGCCTCTGCTAGCCTCGTATTGTTCGAGGTATTTCAGAGAGCTCTCATCGACAACAACCTGGCTACGAGTTAGTATAGTAAGAAAATATAGACCTTCATCATACGTACCAATAGATTGCTTTTTTCGACCTCGCGCTCCTCCTTCTCATCCTCTAACGGCATCTGTCTCTTTACAGGAACTTCCACGTCCTTTAGTACTTCCACAGCAGTACCTAGGCTTTCAGGGTCCTCGTACTCTGCGAAACCAAACTTGCAAGGCTTATCGTCCGCATCAGTAGCGCGGATCCAGCGTCTCAAGTTTCCAGCAGATCGTAAAATCCTCTCAACACCCTCGTCGCCTCCAGTACCTTCGGTTATTCCACCGATGAAGATCGTCCGCACAATCTCTTCCTTTGTTGGCGGCTGTAGTTGCATCATGGCATCTCGTACATTTTGTCGCTGCGACTCCAGAGAGCCGGAACCCAGACCCGCGCGTCTCCCACCGGACTCTCCTCCACGTTCTCTGCCGCTCTCCGGTGTAGCTGATTTTGAAGGTCCTGACGTACCAAGTCGAATAACGGGAGCGGAGAAGTTGATGTTGGGCATATTAGCGGGGGGCTGGAAGTTCGGAGGGAAGCCAGCAGGTCGACCTTGCTGCGCAGCATTTGCCTGCTGCACACCTGGAGGAGGCGCCGTGCCAGGCGCAGCACCGATTCCAGGAGGAGGACCTAAAATTTGAATTAGATATTGAAATAGAAGTGAAAATTTATATGGTGAGACTCACCCATGCCAGGTGGCGCGCCAGGAAAACCGGAGTATTCTGGAGGTCGGCCATAGAGACCGGGAGCTTGCGAACTGTCAGCGCGAGAACTAAGACCCACGATAGCGAAAAACACAGAAGAACTGAGAGGGAAACCCACGTTGATAAGGGTTATACATGGTTACACTGTACTCGAGTCGTTCACAGCAGCGATCGCGTCAAACTTGTTTCTTCTAATGAAGCTCTTTCTTTCCAGGAGCAACCAGCTCTCTAGCTTGCTCTGCTGCAGGTCGCGGTGATAACCGGGTCTTCCTGGATGGGTTGCAACTCCTGGAGTGTCGCAAGAATTCCGGGAAGATATTCTCTAAAACCGGGTATGTAATGTGGCGAAGAGGAGCTTGTACTGGCAAATCTGCTGGAATCGCGAACTGCGGATTTGATGCCTTCAAAGACAAATGGTCCGTGCGCTTACAAGGCTTGGCGTCCTCCGCTACTGAAGTATCTGAGATCCACGGCAGTCTACAATAATCAAGCATCTTTCATACATTCCATCTATTTCTCTCTATATAGTTAGTTGCTCTGCTAGTGCGTAATAGCTGACCTCGTGTATCGTAATACACCTCTTGCAGTCCATCTCTTTCGTATATAATCCTGGAGAACACTGTTCTCACAGCGTCCAGATTCCTAGATGCGGCTTGTCCTCGAACTTAGACTTCTGCTACCCACTCAAGGATCTTCCTAAAGATCTTCACTCCGTCGTGTTCCTCCTGCATGGACCGCTCCACAGTATTTAGTTTTTCCTGATCGAGTGAACCGGTGTAGGTGGAAGCGTGATCTAGGATCATACGGGCCAGGTCACCGTTCATTTCCGGATGACCTTGAAACGTAAGTATATTGTTCGATGGTGATAGAAAGGCCTGGTTATTTTCTGCCAGAGGAACGAATCCAGGGACTGGAGTGTCAACCTCTCGTTTATGAAATTCATGTATGCGCTGCAGAAAAAGTAAGTCTCTCAGTTTCTATAGACTCTGGTTGTTCATGATAAGACTACGAACGTATGCACCCTTTTCAGCGGCAAATGGAAAGAATGACTTCCCTTCCTCCGTTAATTTGCATGCTCTGATTCCTAGCTATACGCTTGATCAGTTAGTAAATTTGAGGACTAGCATATATAGTCAGGTTAGACACCAACCTCAGGCTCCTCCATAGCTGTCACTGTACCCCCGAGAGAAGCACATATTGCCTGATGACCCCAACAGATTCCGACCATCTTTTTCTCTGGAAAGCTTTCCACCACATGTCTTATAAATGCGAGCATTTTTTCTACCCATGGTTCCGGGTTGCGGACATCTGCGGTACCTCCGGAGAGAATGATCAGGTCATATTGAGCTGGATCAGGATACGACTGTGCCACTATCGGGTCGTAGAAGTGAATATCAGCTCGGAGGGCGAGTTCCTCTGGATTGAGACCCTTAGGATCATTGATCGCATGGGAAGCGGTGCTTGTAAAGGCCGACTGCACAGACGGGAAGAACGGGGTGGAAGCAGAGGTATTGAGAAGTACGGCAATCCTAGTGCCGGGAGCAAGAGTCTGATCCTCTAACATGATATAATGTTTAAGTAGATGACTTAAAACAGGTCTGTCCAAAGGAATATTGTTTGAAGGGTGTGGTCAGAAAGATGTATATGGTGACGATATCCAGGACCAGGCATGCTGTAGACCGGTTCGGATACTATGCCACCATTGTATCCCTGAAACGGCAATCTGTTAATGAGTCCGAAGTAGTCTCGGGATGTCTTTGTTCCCAGTCAAGCTGTCAGAGAGGTCCAAATAATCAAGAAATTCTGGAATGATAGTAAGGAGAATATGGCGGACACCCCGCAGACGATAGTGTTGAACACATAAGTTCAGACTTATCATGCCATAGCGGGATCTCTTGGCTCATCGCGGGGCCGATAAGAGTACTCCAATAATTACCGGATACTGCTGCTGGACCATTGGAGATAGAGCTGACTTCGTAAGTTTCAACTGTATCTCTTCGCATTCTAGGTTCAGAAAGTAGAGCGTGGATGCTGAACAGTTATTATTGTTATTAGCTAAGCACACTCTGTGTCCTAAAATAGTATCACCATAACGATAAGTGATGATTCAAAGATGGCCTCGTATCCATATGCTTGAGTTCTGAAAGAAGCCATTCTGCACCATCACGACAATTGGTTGTCCTCAGTGAGCCTTTAATGTGTCTAGGTCTTCTTAAGTAGACACCTTGGGGGACCGCGAATCTGGCTCTTTCCCCCCTTTTATTTCGTTCCGTGAAGCAAAGACCCATCGTGGGTGTTCGCTTCTCCCTGAAAATCCGTCACTGCGGGGACCCGGGACAGAGCAGTCCGTATCTTCGAGACGACCAGAAAATTTCTACTAGACGCGTGACGCCGGTTGCGGCTATTATTATTAAGAATTAGAAAGCATCGATCTGAACTCCTTCCTCTTCCCATCTTTTCAATGTCTATTTGAAGAGACAGTATATGACGCAGGAGGTACTCGTTAGGAGACGATTATGTTAGCGGCTATCTCCGGGTCTGTATCTGTTAGTACTGCAATGCACATGGGGGTTCTGCAAGGATCGTATGGATGAAATAGTCCAGTCGCGCTATGTTACTTAGTAACATTGACTAAGATCGCTCGGGAGAGTCTAGAACAGGACAGAAGTAGACACGATGGAACGGCATCTGCTTCAGAGAACCGGTGAGAGAGGGACAGTTTACACCTGCGAAGCCCCACGGTTGCCCCTCCACGGACCCCAACAGGCCGCCCGGTGTTGACGACATACCTGATACTACCTTCTTCTTTTCCAGCCATCCTACCTTCGCTTCTTCTTTTAAACAGACCCTCAGACGCTGTACCCATCTCCCATTCCCTTCTGTTTGAAGTCTCATACAACAATGTAAGTAATTGCTTCCTTCGTTGTTTCGGGACGTGTCCCCGGGATTCTGATGGAGCTATATCTATGTGCCCCGCACTGACGCAACACCCTTTTGGACAGCTACACGGATACCATCTAAACGGCCACAATGCCTGGTTTCGCGCAGGCCACCGATCTGAACGCCTGGAAGGCTCTCCAGGAGCACCACAACACCCTGGGCAAGAACATTGTCCTGAAGGAATACTTCGAAAAGGACCCTAAGCGTTTTGAGAAATTCACCCGGACCTTTGCTAACTCTGCGGATAACACGGAGATCCTGTTTGACTTCTCCAAGAACTTCATCACTGATGAGACCCTTTCCCTTCTCGTGAATCTCGCCAAGGAAGCGAAACTGGAGGAGCTTCGCGATGCCATGTTTAAGGGAGAACCTATCAACTTCACAGAGAACCGTGCGGTCTACCACGTCGCCCTGCGCAATGTTACCAGCCAGCCCATGCAGGTCAATGGCAAGAGCGTCGTTGAGGACGTCAACTCCGTCCTCGAGCACATGAAGGAGTTCTCTGAGCAGGTGAGAAGTGGCGAGTGGAAGGGTTACACTGGCAAGAAGATCAAGACTGTCATCAATGTCGGTATCGGAGGCTCTGATCTGTACGTGTGATGATAACATGGATTTCCTTGTCCTTATGAGGCATGCTCGCTAATTCCTGTCTCAGGGGTCCTGTTATGGTCACGGAAGCCCTGAAGGCCTATTCTGACCGAGACCTGACGTTGCACTTTGTCTCTAACATTGACGGTACTCACATCGCAGAGGCCCTGAGGGCGTCGGATCCCGAGACGACTCTGTTCCTGATTGCCTCCAAGACATTCACCACCGCTGAGACCATCACCAACGCCAACAGTGCCAAGAAGTGGTTCTTGGAGACGGCTAAGGACGAATCTGCCATCGCTAAGCACTTCGTTGCCCTCTCCACCAACGAGGAGGAGGTCACCAAGTTCGGTATCGACAAGAAGAACATGTTCGGCTTCGAATCGTGGGTCGGTGGCCGTTACTCTGTCTGGAGTGCTATTGGTCTGTCGGTGGCCATCTACATTGGCTACGACAACTTCCACCAGTTCCTGGCCGGTGCTCACGCCATGGACAAGCACTTCCGTGAGACCCCCCTCGAGCAGAACATCCCCGTCCTTGGTGGTCTTCTGAGTGTCTGGTACAGCGACTTTTTCGGTGCGCAGACGCACCTGGTCGCACCATTCGACCAGTATCTGCACCGTTTCCCCGCCTACCTGCAGCAGTTGTCCATGGAGAGCAATGGCAAGGCCATTACTCACTCCGGTGACTATGTCAAGTACACCACGGGTGCTATTCTCTTTGGAGAACCCGCCACCAATGCCCAACACAGCTTCTTCCAGCTGTTGCACCAGGGCACCAAGCTTATCCCCACGGACTTCCTCATCGCCGCTGAGTCGCACAACCCCGTTCAGGGCGGAAAGCACCAGCGCATGCTGGCGTCCAACTTCCTTGCCCAGGCTGAGGCCTTAATGATCGGCAAGACCCCTGAGCAGGTCAAGGCAGAGGGCGCGCCTGAAGCATTGGTTGCCCACAAGACCTTCCTTGGAAACCGCCCCACGACCTCCATCTTGGCTCAGAAGATCACTCCTGGAACCCTGGGTGCTCTGATTGCATACTACGAGCACGTCACATTCACCGAGGGTGCTGTCTGGAACATCAACTCCTTCGACCAGTGGGGTGTCGAGCTGGGCAAGGTTCTGGCTAAGAAGATCCAGAAGGAGCTCGAGACTCCTGGTGCTGGCGGAGACCACGACGCTTCCACCAGCGGTCTGCTCCTTGCCTTCAAGAAGAAGGCCAACCTGGCGTAGAGTTTGCCCACTCTATTGGGTTGAATAAGATAAAATATATTGTAACGCAGAGACGACCGGATATCCTCCCTCTACCTTTTCCAAGGGATGTGACAGCTTCTGTCCATTAAGGAGATGGTCATACCTTATTAGGTATATCTAATATGTTAGTTACTATAAAAAGAATTATACTCATTATATTCAATATCTTCTCCTATAGTTGTATGGCTCTAGAAAGCATGGTAACTGTAAGAGAGCACCTTGAACACTTAACAGCTGCATAAAGCTTCCGGAGCGCGAAACCGGCTCATTGTTGACAGCCAATGAAGATAACGGTACAAGTCGGAATTCGTCGACATGGCGAATGATGTCAAAAGAGTTTATTATCCAGAAATTGCATATTTTCCTTCTGGAACGAGTGTTTGGACAGCATGTATCGGTGATTGAGCTCTGCGGTAGTACACAGTTCATTGCTAGTTGCACGGGGAACAACTACCGCGTGGTGCTCAGGACACCTCCGCAATCCTGAATTACTGCTCTACGGCTTCAGCGCGCCAACATCTTAAGCCCTGGTGGCTCATAACCTCTTAATATGTCTTTACCATTGGGGCTTGTTTCTGTTTCTGTTTATTATTTTCTCTTTTTCTTGTCCCTCCACCTGCCTCGGGGCGTTGTGGCTGAGAAAGCGCAACATGCTGGAATCGGAGGCGGTTATAGGTACGGGCAGCCCGTGCCTGTTACTTGCTTGAATAGGACAATGTGAGTGGGATCGGCTATTTATTTCTTCATCCTTCTGAGACCATTGGTCGTGCGTTCTTAGATTCTGTGGCTGACTGAAACATTGACGGACAGTGATTCCGGAGAGCATGTAATGCGCCCTGTCCACCCCTTGTCCTGAACATGATTATGCTGTTTCATATGTGATCCCTGTCGCAAGACTACAATTGATCTGGCCCTAGCCATCTTTTCAGACTGGTTGTTTATTTTTCGATGTGGCTTACAAAATGTGAAGCTGACAGTTTTTTAATTGCCATAGATCACGGACAACCTAGGCAAATTACAATATATCCCCTTCCACACATGCAACGAGACCTCACAACCTCTCGCCTTGCGCTACGGAGTCTCTGAAATCGTTACATGCACGGTCGAATCGCTATCAGATACCCTCTACCACCTGCTCGAATATTATGTCCACTCGGACGCTCCGCTGACATGTCGCGTGCCCACTGCTCCGCTCAACCCCTCTGGTGCTAATGGAGCCGGAGTCCTATTAGAGAATGACGGAGAGAAGGATGTTGAGAAAGAGATAAAGGATGCTAATGCGGTGGATGTTTTGGACAATGACGGACCGTCCTACACGCCATTGACCATTGCTCTCCAGGGCACCCTTCAGCGCAGCCATCTTCACATCTGGACGGATATGAACGTACTGGCTCATAAGATCAGCTCTGTGATTGCGCCGTCGAGGAAGAAGGTCAGGACTGCGCCTGGGTACGTTGTCGCGGGGACGGCATACTCGGTTCCCGAATTCGACATTCAGCTTGATGAGAAGAAAGCCTCGAGTAAGGAAGCTCGTGCTGCTGCTCTGATTGAAAATGCACGCGATCCCTGGTCTGCGGGTCACGGAACGAAGGTTGTTCGCGGTGAACCGCTCACGTTCAAGTTCCACGTTAGCTGGGCTGAGGGCGGGGAAGGGATCGGTTGGACTTTGTTGTCGGCATCGTCTGCTTCCTCCTCTTCAAACCCTACAGCTCTCCTGGTGAAGATGTTTTTCTTCGTCATGGCTGCTTCTGTGGGTGCGCTTGGAGCGCTATACTGGGAGCGAAGCCTGGGTCGCGGACGACATGGCTGGAAGGGAGATGGGATTCTGGGTCGACCGGCTTCCGTACATGGACGAAACCCTAGTGGTGTCACGTACGGCGATGGAGGTAGAGGCAATGGATACGGTGGCTATGGTCTTGGAATAGCGAATGGGACTGGAACGAGTGGTACAGGATACGGCTATGGAGGCTATTCGAGCGGGAAGAGAGATTAAGAATTCCATTGCATCATCATGGGAAATACAGTTCATATGGCTGCTTATCGTCAATAATTGTTTTTCTCATCATTTATTACATATATATCTTATGTATATGATCATTTCAAAGCATCGGCTTCGGCTTCGGATATAGGCTATGGTTTCATGGTGGATATAAAAGGAATAAATGCATTTTCGAAGGTTTCAGATATACATTTACATTGCATTGTTCTATCCCTGCAAAAGAATAGATTCTCTGAACAAAAGAACGAAACTCCCAATCGTAGTTTACTTATACAAGTGCATCGGAACAGTTTATATCTCCCAGTATGTTGAGACCATATGGCGTTCTGATCCCCAACCATTGCGAATCTGGTCGGTCGTTATCACCAAATGCCCCTAGCTCTCACCAGACCAACCATGTAAATTGGACAGGATATCTCATCCACCCGACCCTAAGCATCTACCACCCCTGAGCCCTCATCTTCTGAATCTTCCCCACCGTCTTCTGGAACGAGAACTTGAACAACTTCCTCCACCTCTCGCGTTTCAGATCCTTTGTCCGCTGACCCCTCCGAACATGGAATTTCTGGAAATTCGCCTGTCCTCTTATACGGTTGACGGCGCAGTTGATCTGGAGATTACGCAGCGCAGCAGCAAGATCGACACCGCGGTCCGGGTCCACGTGCACTTGACGACCGAGCTCAGGACCGAGTTTCAGCTCCACGCGGCGGACGGGAGTGCGGTAGGTGTCTGTTTCAGCAGATTCGCTGACTGCGCGGGAGAGGGCGAGGGGGTCGTTGATGGAGGAGCGACGAGTGCTCTGGTCTGCTTTCCGGGACTCGATGAATGATTTGCTTGTTTGGGCGGCGTTGCGGCCGGCGATATCGAGTTGGCTCAGCACACGATTGAGTTCATCGAGACTGGAGTTGGAGGAGGGTTTATCTGATGAGGTGGTGTTTGTCCCTGCAGCTTGAGAGTTGCTGTTGTTGTTGGTAGATGATGATGATGGTTCTGCCGACTTCTCCGTAGACGCGTATCGGATCACTTGTGCACTCAAGATACGGTTCTGATTGCTAGAAAAGACACTGATATGTCTGTATATCGACGTAGGACCGGCTTGTTGCTTATACAGCAAAGACGAAGCCGGCCTCGAGCGAAGGGAACGGGCCAGGGTGCGCACCTCCATGCCGGGTGGTAGTTAGGATGTCAAGCCCAATTGATTGGAAAAAAGTGATAGAAAACAAATCAATGAATTGATCAGCTATCAGCCTAGTTTCCCATTTGCTGACAACTCCCAAGAAGTGGCCACTTTTTTTCTGGCTGGATTCTTTCGTCGACTTTCCGAAGCGTCTTGGAGATCTCGAAAGATGTCCGAGATGGAAATCTTCAAGTCACGTGGTATACCGCGGCGAGCCCACGGAGGTCCCCTCTTTTCCGCATTCTTCTCTTACGAGGTACTATACGGGATTTTGTTTTTTCCTTGATAGGGTTTCCTCCAGAAGATATTTCCTGGATCTCTCTCAAGAAATAGTCGTCATCCGAGAACCAATCTGGTCAGCCTTTTTCTCAACGCTGTATACGCTGTCTGACCGTATTCCCTTTCATTCGCCATGTCCTCCATAACTATCACAACACTTCCCCGCATGACTCGTGATGTTCTATCTTCGCTGCTTCTGTCAACCAGCACCCCCTCTAAACTCGCCATAGTTGACGTCCGAGACTCAGGTATGTAAAACTACTCCTCTCCCAAAATTCCACCCAAGAAAACAACCACTACTACCCACCCTTCACGTCACTAACTCTAATATACTCCCAGACCACATCGGCGGCCACATCTACTCCTCAATCTGGGTCCCCAGCCCCAGCCTCGACTACCGCATGCCTGAACTCGTACGCACGCTCCAGGATAAAGAGAAGGTCGTGTTCCACTGCGCTCTGAGCCAGCAACGGGGCCCGTCTGCTGCGTTGCGGTATGCGCGCGAGCGCGAGCGTACCCTTGGTCCGGAGGAGAGTCATAAGCAGGAGGTGTATGTTCTCGAGGGAGGGTTCGTGCAGTGGCAGGAGAAATATGGAAAGGATACGAGGTTGACGGAGGCGTATGTGGAGGATATTTGGAGGGAGTATTGAGATTGAAACTTTGGGTATGGGTTTTCAGGGTTCCCTTTAATGCAAATGTTCTTTTTCTCTTGAACGGAACAGATGCGGAGATCTTGCATTGGGGATAGAAGGTGTGCATTGGTGGGTGATTAGATGTTGGCAGGGGCCGTTTCATTTTGGTTTTCTTATTGCATATTTAAATAGAGCAACGATACCCGCTATGAACTATATACTTATCAGGAATACATACCTCATTATGTGTACTTTACACTATGATACAGAAGTCTATATGGAATCATGGACAAGATGAATCTCAAAGACTAATGCCCCCTCCAAAACCAACAGGTCTGCGCCTGCCTTCATTCTCTGGAATGATGGCAAGAACCTTGTAGATCTTACCCATTCCACCGCCGCCCTTCTCGACCAATCTCTTCCAGCCGCTCTCGAGGTTCTTTCTCCTCTCTTCGTCCTTGATGTTCTTCAACAACTGCTTTGCCCGCTCCTCAATACCCATCGAGAGCAGGAAATCACCTTGTTCCACCGGCCCATGCACTTCTACACCTTCGCTCGCGTCGATGGCTGCCTCAGCTAGTGCTGTGAAGTCCACGTCCGCACTGACATCGACTTTTCCTGGGGACGAGAGCGGTGGGACCTTTTGATGTTGTCGGATTCCGCGCAATGAGTTGATAGGAATGGTATCAGCTGTGCCATAGTCCATTATTAGAGCCGCACCGGAAGGCTTCTGCTTCAGAGGTACTTTAGTCTGGGACGCTCCGCCAATTCGATGGGCGAACTCGGCGGCATATATGCGGCTCTCTGGGCTGACCTCGATCGTGGAACCGGGGAGTGACTTGAGGACCTTGTATCGTTCGGATATTTCGGGGATAACTAGTGACGAAGGCGTTGAGGCTTTGGCTAGTGTCAACTTGAACTCGGGCTCGTCTTTGATGTTGTCCACGACTGCTTTAGGGTTCAACGACACCAGAAGCTCGCGCCATTGGGGCGTAGTCGCAGGCTTTGGTGGTTGATCCAGCTTAATAGGACCAGTGGGTGTCATGATCTCCTTCGGCTGGTTCTCTGGTGAAGGAGCAACGGATTGGAAGGCGTGTATGGGTAGGGCATCGAAGAATTCATGTGCGAATATGAATGGTGTTTTGTCCTCACCTGTACATAGTCAGTCGAAGTCTTTCAGGAGAGAAATAGCATGCGGCTTACTATGAGGGAGCAACCTAATATCCTCAACCCATACTACTGGCTTTCCGATGTGCTTGCTTATGCTCTTGTGTCCAATCTCCGTTTCTTCCATAGGCGCATCCATACAAAGGAGCTGCTTCTGAATTTCTCTCAGCGCAGGACTCGCCTCCACTAGATAGATCGCCTCGATAGCCGAAGAGAAACTTTTGAAATTGCCAATCGTCTGGATCCCAGTCAACTATGGTGACCGTATCGGACGAGAATTTCGTCGCATGCTTACCCGCAAAATATCGTCCATCAGCGTTCCCTTTCCGGGTCCAACCTCCATCAGCTCTACCCCAGTGCGTTTCCTCCCTTGCGCAATCCATTCCGCAACTGTCCAGATACCGACGAGCTCTCCAAACACCTGCGTGATTTCCGGTGATGTGATAAAATCGCCTTTCTTGCCGAACACTTCGGTGCCGCCGCTGCGTGTCGTGTAGTAGCCAGCTTCGGGGGAAGTCAAGACCTGGCGCATAAAAGCAGCGATTGATATAGGGCCTGTGGTCTGGTAAGAGCTGTCAGTCTCAGTCCATTGGTTGCCCTCAATGAAATATAAAAGATTGGAGGGGGGGGGGGTATCTACCTTGATGGCTTCAGCAAGTGTCTTGGCCAGCGGCGTCGACCACTCTCGATTGGCGAATGTAGAAGAGCATCGTTGTAGATTTGGTCGTAGCAATTGCGATTGGTAATTCCTTGCTAGACGCGTTACCGTCCGTTTCGCGACATGGTTCATCTTCGCCGTCGCCGTCTATCGGGTTCACAACGAGTACTGCTTTTGTGGATTGGTATGTAACTTGACATAAACCACAAAAAGACAAACGCACTCTTTTATAATGAGAATGAGCGCACCATAAAGATGTCAATGACAGATAGAAGAGAAGCTATCATCTCCAATGGAGATCCCAAGAATCTCGGAGCTCCAAAACTATTCTTCTCCGCAATCCGCGCTCCGTATCGTTCACGTGATCGTAATCTTATCAACAAGATCTTTAGACGCAATTAGACTACTTGTACAGGTCAAATGGAACAGCGGGAAAGGACAAGAGACAAAACTGAAAAGTAATAAGACAGAGCAGAAAGAGAAACCATTTCGCGCCACATTTCAGACCTTCTTCCAATCCCAAGCCGACCTTATTCTAAATCCTTTTCACAAGTGTTGGAGCATATTACATCTGTTATTGAAATACATATTCCCGGCTCAGAAGATGTCGATTCCACTATATCCCACAAAAGTATTGGGAAACACTGTTTCTACATAGAGGTATTCATCGAGGGCAGCCGTTATTCTATCGCAAATTGCGCCCTCTGTTTCGTGATCCCTGTGCCGGGGCATCGACCATCATCTCATCGCTGTAGAGACCGGATTCCTGTTCTTGTCGTCTACCGCCACGGTTATTGCCGCGCCCATTGCGGCGTCGACTGTTGTAACGCGTGTCCTGTTCATTGAAGCCGTATGTACCATCTTGGATCTGTGGTTCAGCTTTGCGGTTCTCGCGACGTAGACGATCAGCTTGTTCCCTGAAACCATCGTAGGAGTTCTGATTTGAGAGAGCACGAGGCTCGGTGGGCGGATTGAAGCCTGCAGGTCCCTTGGGCACGCTGATTTTTAGTCGCATTGAAAGTATTCTACCATCAGCCTTCAATGAATGTTAGTATCACTTTAGACACGTTATATGAGTATGAAGGGACGATCTGCCCACCCTCTGATTATCAAAGTTAGCGACCACCGTCTCCGCACCCTGTCTCTCCGCAAATGCCATTTCCGCCGTCACAGCAGGGTACGTCGAGACCACTCTGCAGCTGATCATTGCTCCTCCAACAGGTTCGAGCGCAGATTGGATATCTGCGGCAGTAGTGCCCGGCGCAAAATTGCTTCCGATCACGACGAACGGCCCTGAGCCGGCGCCCTTGATGGAAATGCCAACACCATTGCCCCGAACTGTTGCCTGCCTATTTTCCGGCTGCAGGGCAGCAATGAGGCGACCCTCATTTGGCCGGCGCTTATTCCCAGTTGCTTGACGCGCAGTGCTCTGTTTCGGTTTGGACGAGGTTGAGGCCGAACGCTGCCAACAGAAAATGGTTAGAAAGAAGATCAGAGAGACTGATTTGAGGATTTGCCCATAGAGCAGCTTCCGTACCTTAGCTATGCCGATTCTGCTAGCAAGGCTCCCCGAAGCAGCTGTCTGCTTCTTGCTGACCACTCCCGCGCCCGGAGCGCTTGCTCTCCTGTTCTTCCCTAGAATCTCGTTTGCGAGTGCCTCATTTTTGCGCTTCTGTCTGTCTGAGTATGAAATCAAGATCAGAATGCTGAAAGGTGCAACCACTGGAAGCTGGGGGGCGATTTACCAGCCTTAATAATCTTGTCGAACGAGACGGCCGCTGTTTTGCCAGCTGCCATTGTCGTGAGATGACTGCGTGCTCAAGATGTTGGTTCAGCAGGAAGTAAGACAGAAAATATGACGACAATAATGTGCGTATTGAATAGTCAAGAGTTTGGTGTGAGAAACTATGAGTCTCGAGTGAAGAGCTCGTTGGTGTTTTATTGCAGCAGCTCCTTTCCGCGCCGCGAACTCCGCCAGAGCTGAGAAGTCCGCCCGCACCGCACACGGGGCTGAGCCTTGCCGCCAGGAACGGTTATGGGAGTATTATTCGCCTCGTAACATTGACCTTTGATAGGAACCATCAATCTAGTTGACATAGTGAATGCAGATTGTTAGAAATCATTGAAGTGGACGTTTTCCCTATAATTTCAATTAATTTCTATTATCAAGGGTCGATTAATCCCACTACGCCTTGTTAGTGATTCCTTCCATCTATGTTTACTACAAACGGCACTTTCCATTTTAGGCTCCGAAGTAGAATCCATTCACGAACTCTCGAGAACTCTTCCAAACTTATCTTTCATTTCCTGGTAACCAACTGCTCTCAGGCTTTACTATCCCCGTTAACTCAACGCGATGCCCGGGGAACTTCCAACTACTCTTGGAGAAGTCATTCACTTGTGCCATTTCATTCTCGTGCGCTTCCCTTTACGGTCTCTTCCACGTTACCATGGAGGATAGGCACGCGGGAGATGATGACGACAAGTCATCCAGAAAAATTGGAGACGATCATAATCAATCTGGAGATGACGATCAGAAGCACCATCAAAGCTCCCTGATGTCACTCCAGACACCGACAAAACAAAGGAACAGGTATTTCGTCCCTGCCGGACAGTATGTGCTTTGTTGACTGCTGCTTGGCAGTGTCCTTCCTCCTGCCTGCTCTCCGACCTGTGAGGAAAGAATCCATTATCCGATATTTAATCCTCATGATCCTCGACACAATCCTGCCATAGCCCCCACGTCGTGGCCAGGGAACGGCTATTTTTCAAGAACACCCAGCCCCCAGAGACCAATACGCTGGGTCCAGGAACTGCCTGGACGGTCATTGCGTAAGGCAAGATCGGGATTTCTAGCACTGACAAACGGGATGAAGAATCGCTCTGTTTTCTGGGACAAAGCTGCAAGACGAACAATCCCCGACAGTTGCTCCATCTCTTTCCCCCTTCAGGAGACGCTGTCTCCATACAAAGGACGTTCATTTCCACGGACTGTATCCGAAGCGAGTACAGAAGTAGATGCCGACTTCGGGGTTGAGATCTACAGAACATGTTGCAACTGGTCAAAGCCGCCGTCCGTATCAAGCTGGGAAGGTGATGAAATCACTGAGGTCAGACTCTCTTCATCCCTGGCGTTAGTCAGTCCGAACACCTTGTCAAAGGTGGACCTTGGGCCATCTATGTCTGGTGTTTCAACGCTCAAAAAGCAGGATCATAGCAGTTCGAGCCAAGAGCCAGATCGGAAGTCCCAGCTTTCCAATGTCTCATCAAGAAAACAGACTATTAGATGGCATGATGGATATGTCAGGTCGTTTCCAGCGACCGAATCTGATGTATCTGTAACGGTTTCATCGTCCTCTTGCAGTACACCTCGAAGCAACAGAGTACAGAAAAGAGTAAAAGCCATAGCAGGATCTTCGTCTTGCACAGAGTCGTCGGAATCAGACAGCCATGGCAGTGAAAGTACCCAGGATGAGACAACGGAGCCGAGCTTAACATCCTATCCAGAAGTCTCAGGGAGTTGCACAGATGATCCGTCCACGCCAGGAGATTCTCGCCGTGCATTCTCGGAGTCTACAGACAATACAAGCCTTGAATTGTCAGAGGAACTGCGGCAGATTGCTGGTGCCATACAAAGGTTGACAACGGTATGATGACTTGGATTCCCAAATGCCCACTTCAAGGATAGTCCTAACCATGTGATCAAGGATTTTGAGATGCCTGATGATTATTCGTGCAGGGAGGATATCAGAGATAGCCATGCGGAGAATCAATTGCCTCCTGACAGCCACATGGATCATACGCCCCGGGAGATGTCAGGCACTGGACAAGGATCAGAGATTGGCAACAGTAGGCCCAGACGAATAAATTCTAATTCCTGTAACTCGGGGAGAAATGGTCCTCGATGGGGTACGGTGACGCCGGCAACTCCGCGAGACGATTTACCCGACAAGGATGAATATTTCCTCGTGGATGGAAAATCAAACGATTTCCCCCCTGGAAGGGGCGATAACAGCATAAGAGCTGAGAAGAGAATCGTCAGTGATGGCAGCATCCATAGCGGTCCGGGGCTTGATCGTGACCCAGGCGTAAGAGCACAATTCGTCCCTGAGGCCATCGGGCCAGGCAGCCCTCGAAGGAGAGTGGTATCACGCCGCCGGGATCACCGAGCTGCGGCCGAAAGGGACTGTAGTGACTCAACGGACGAATACATATCCACATATCGCATTCTGCGGCAGCGGTTCCGTTCATGGAGCGATTGAAATGAAGCTTTTGTCTATGGATATCGCTGGCGCGCTATTTCTTTATGCGCTCTTTGGAATTCCACCTCCTCATGTCGAGTAAGTCGAGTTACTTTGTATCAGTAGTGCGGAAAGGACGTTTCACCTAGATACACTTTGCAGAAAAACAATAGGTTACAATTCGGAGGTATACCTTAATTGATGTTGGTTAGGTATTACCCTTGCGCGCTAGACAAAGGGAGGTTGAGGGGCACATGTTGGACCCTGCACAAGGCATCTTTCTTCCTACCGTCGGCCTGCGGCTCTGCTGGTCCATAACCTTTCACCCTTCAGATGAATTGTGTAATATCGGAAGGTATGGTTCCGCGCTCAACAGATCACCCTAGGCGTAATGTGAAACCTGCCCCGGTCTCTCCAGTATCCCCTCCCGCCGTCCCGCCAAACACGCTCGCAAAGTCCAACTTGGGTGCCTCAGCCCCATGTTTCGGCGCCTCTGGCGTCTCCCTCCGGCGGCGTCTCTCCATCCCCGCCTTGGAAGGGAACGTAGGAAACATTTCCTTAGCCTTGGGCCGTGGATCTTCACGGAAGTAAGGATGCCGAAGACACTCCTGGGCAGTTGGGCGGACGGCGGGATTCAAGGCCAGAAGGGACGATAGTAGAGTGAGACCAGCGGTGGTGAGGTAGGGGAATTTAGAGCGGGGGAGGAGAGGGGGGTTTGTTGAGGATGAAGTTGATGAGGAGGGTGGTAAGCGGAGGGCTTTCGCATTGGGCAGGGTACGGAAGCCTGGCCAGGTTTGTTGTGTTGGGGGGCCGGTGAGGGCGAATATCTTCATAGATTGTCAGTGTCTCTTCTTTAATATAAGTTAGAGGGTTGATTGAGGAGTTGTATATGTACCTTGGATAATTGTTCCACTTCATTCTTCCCCTGCAACAGAGGCTCCGTCGTGAGAAGCTCCCCGAATATACAGCCTATACTCCACATATCAATCTCCGGTCCGTACTTTTCCGCACCCAGCAAAAGTTCCGGCGCTCTATACCACAGCGTCACGACCAGCTGCGTGAGCTTAGGCGGCGGATCACCATAATACCTCGCCATTCCGAAATCTGCAATTTTGATCTCGCCGCGATTATTCATTAAGAGATTCGACGTCTTCAGATCACGATGCATGATCCAATGTGAGTGCAGAAATTCTGTAGCGGACATGATTTGTAGAAGGAGGGTCTTGATCTCTGAGGGGAGGAATGGTTCCCGCATATCGTCGAGCAAGGTTTTCAGATCGTGTTCGAGAAAGTCCATGACAAGGAAGACACTGTTTGATACAATGCAAAGAACGAGGTCAAGACCTCGTGATTGCCGGATGGTTAATTATCTCGTGCATCTGGAACTTTTCAGGATATGGGGATCGAGAGCCCGTCTTTTGTGGCTTCTCCTGTTCCTAGGAGAGGGAAGGGGGAGACGGAGTCTCAAGTGGTGAAGGAAGAACTTACTCGCTCATGCTATTGCCAATTACTATCTCGCGGAGATTGACAACATTCGAATGACGAGCTCCTAGGAGGGTTTGGATCTCACGTAGTCCAGTAACAGGGAACCCATCGGGGGTGTTTTCCATTTTGAGCTTCTTCAACGCGACAATCTTCCCCGTCGTGATGTCCTTCGCTCGTGACACCAATCCGTATGAGCCCTCTTCGATGTGATTCAATCTTTCGAAGTTGTCGACATGTCTGCAGGGACCCCATTCCGGAGCTGGGAACCGGAGCAGCGTAGAGCGCTTCTGTTGCGTATCCTCTGCTACAGCGACCTGGTCAACGTCGTCTGAAAGTCTGCGGCGCTTGGCTGGTCGCCCAACATCACCACTGGCTTGTCCATCTCCAGATGGTTGCGCTACGTTTGCAACTGTTTGCTGTTGTGCCTGGACCTCTGCTAGCTTGCGCTGCTTCTCCGCCTTGGCGCGTTTCTTCTCCTCCTTCTCGCGTTTTTGCTGCGCAATGGCAGCTTCAGTTTCGGGATCGTCGTCTGCCCATCGAGACTTTCCCAGGGCAGACATTGTCGACTAATCCAGAGCGTACACACCTGTTGTGTTGGGGCAGTTGACCAGGAACTATATGTTCAACAACCTGAGCCGTGGATAGATATTTCGCGGCAGAAGCTCCGGAACGGAAGCATTATTTTGATGACGCTATTAGCCGGATCGGAGGCTAAAATGACATGCCTGGAAGCGCCGAAAGTCAACCCGCGATTTCAAAGCACCACCCCACCTTCTACCGGCCATCGCAACATGACCGCCGCTCTTGACATTCCAGTACTTTCTTTTCTTTCACTTCCTTCTCCTGCGCCAGATTAACACTTGTTGGATCTGTTATCTAATCTTGGTTGAATTGGGACGCTTTCTACTGCAGTCGCCGTCATGATCGAGCCATTCCAGGCATGTGCTTTATGCTCCCGAGCGGGGATGAATCCTGAGCATTACTAACGGGCATAATAGACGACGTTTTCGGTCCCCTTGAGCTGCGAGGACTGCGTCAAGGATGTATCGACGTCTCTCTACAAGCTCCAAGGTACTGGATTATCATAATGTGAGGAAACAGCGGTGGAGCTGACTTGTGCGCTAGGAATCAACAAGGTCGAGGCCAGACTGAAAGATCAGTTAGTATTCATCGAGGGTACTGCCCCACCAAGCTCTATAGTATCCGCCATTCAGGCCACGGGTCGAGATGCGATTCTACGGGGTAGTGGTTCCTCGAACGGTACGTCCAGAGCAAATAACGCACGTGTTGCCGTTCGGTTGGGCTGGTGCTGAGAGTGCAATTCCGAGCAGGTGCCGCCGTGTGTATCCTAGAGACGCATTCGACTGCCGTCCAGAATAATATCCGCGGTTTGGCACGTATGGTACAGGTGTCACCAAACATGACTATCGTCGACCTCACGATCAACGGACTCTCCCCAGGAAAGTACTGGGCTACCATCCGCAAAAATGGAGATATCTCCCAGGGAGCGGAGACCACTGGAGGGATCTGGGAGTCACTGAAGAACAAGGTCCTCGGTTCTGAGGAGCAGAAGGAACCCAGAGGTGTGTTCGGGACAGTCGAAGTGGACGCGAAAGGCAAGGGTAACGTCTTCCTGGACCGGCCCGTTGCTGTGTGGGAGTTGATCGGGCGAAGCATGGTCCTCTCCAAGGATAAGGAGGGCCCATTCAAGAAGGAAGATCCTGACACACTGGTCGGTGTCATCGCTCGCAGCGCCGGAGTTTGGGATAATGAGAAGATGGTGTGCTCATGTTCCGGGAAGAACGTGTGGGAGGAACGGAGGGAACAGGTTAGCAAGGGAATGATGTAAGCTCGCTCTATGATGATCAAATCCTCTGTACACACATATGGACACCTCCGCGAGCAGTTGAGCGTCGAAAGATCTCATCGAACCAGGCCAGCTTTGCCTTAAAGGCCTAAAGCCGTGGAAGGGAATCTTAAGCGACAGAACTCCTTATGATGGACACGACCGGGAACGTGACAATTATTTTTGCTCTTTCTGTTTTACACGCGTCGAAGGATGTTGCTGCATTGAAAATGATATCTATGCCGGGATGGGGCCATGATGATTTAGTGAGATCTCGGGGGGTTTCCAGTCCAATATTGGTAATGGTGATCAAGCTCCTAGATCCTCTTTCGAGGCTGGAACCGCGTCTTCTCTGGAGGATTGTAATGGGAAACGCCGTATTAGATCGAAACTGATGAATGGTACTTACGGGGTATCAGTATTACTAGTTAGTCGGTTTGTAGCAGCTACGGTAGACGAGTCCACCGACTTTAATTTGCCTCGTGTCGTGTTCAGGTACCACGTGAAAGGTAAATACCATACCTGCAACGTAGATGAGACAAGTTGTGTACAAAAGTCAAAAATTACCTGAATAGGTTCGACCTGAGACGGCCATCTCCGCTGGCTGGATTATTGTTGACCATAATGGGTCGGCATCGTCGGACTTTCGAACATCCTCAAACACCGGCAGCATCAGAGTCGCCGTGGCTGGAGCCTGGCAGACCACAAAGAAATCCGAACATGGGAGATGCCATTCCGAAATGGCGTGAGCAGACACTCAGATTTTTGATGGAATCGATTTGCTGTGTTACTGGCATCGCCAAGATAAGTGGAAGATAGATGGGCAATGTCTGTCGGTCAGGGTGCTTGGGGTGCAGTGAAGATCATCGTCAGAGTCGGTTCGTTCCGCAAAGTGCTTGAGGGGCCATTTAACTGAGGCTTAACTGGGGAAAGTGGAAACTTGACTGGATCCTGTCCACTTCCAGGCGGCACGGGCCTTCTCCAACACGGTAAGACTGCTTCTTTATGTGCCAACCATCGTGGATATCGGGTCCTCCCAAGCATTAAGTTGCCGGATGGAAGACCCCTGGAGGACATTTCAATACTCAACAAGAAGTTGCCAAGTCACCAAATTCCAATACAGGATCATGAACTGATTCGCTTGTGCTTGGCAGCAGCCTTCAGCACGAATCGAGCAGTTGTTGGTCCCAGATGATATCGTTCGACCATAAACTCCACGCCTGGTCTGCACAGGGGTCTGATGTCCAGTCCTCATAGGCAATAATGAACCTGGAACGCCTTAGTACTGATATCCACTCAGGAGGTAGATCAGACTCTGGACCCTTACTCTAAGGCTGGTGCATGACACCAGTCGATATCCCCCTGTTATTTTTGTATCACCAGTCCGGTGGGCAGATGGTTATCTCGGCCACTTCCTGCTCTTCCGGATGCCGCTTGCTGCTCCTGGCCTATCTGTCGCTCGCTGTACGTCTCTGTTCTTTTTCTGCACTCTTTCTCGCAGGCTGGCCCTCGATTTCCATTCCTTTGGATCCAATACTGTGAAAGCAAAGCTATCGAGATCGGACTGGATTCCTGCTCTTCTGCAGCTCACTTCCCTCCTTTAGACCGTATTATCCTCCAATACACTCTTTGAACCAACCACTTTGCGTTTCTTGCCGCCTATTTTTACTCGGTATTTCATTTTTAACCCTAACGAAGAACCAGTTGCCCAGAACCCCTTAATCATTAGTTATCCTGAGATTCAACTCATCCATCGCACGACCAAGCCCCGACTCCGTTGCGCAATACGCTTGGCTGAATCCTTGGAGCCATCTTGGAGTCAGTGGGGGGTTTTCTCTGCTATACTATAGTTCAGCCCCGCCATCGTTTGTTCTTCCGCTCGCGCCGTGCAGCAGTCACTGGGCGTCACGCGCCAATCAGTTCGCCCGGTCGTGGCATATTTAAAAAGGCTGGCAAGACCGTGGTCCTCGGACTTAGAATTCATACGGCAACCCCTTTTTTGCGAATATCGGTGTGATCGCCATTGCAGATAACTCAACGATCGGTACGATTAATACGATCCGAATCCGTCCAGCTACTCCTGAGGATTCCAGGGTGGTTCTGCGGGGAAGTTAACTAGGCGGGATATCCCGTGGATCGCGCTCTTCACCTTGAACCCTGGTACTCTCCCGACAACACTAGATATTAACCATTGTACATCCGGCAATCAGGCCTGTCGCGATGTCTCTTAAACAGGTAAGTCATCAGCGGAAATTCGAGGATTCTTCGAATGTCATAATAATTAGGCTGTTGCGATCAGGAAATCGAGACCTGGGTCCAGGCGCTCGCACATTACGATAATAATGAATATGACGAGGCGTTGAAGGTGTTTGACAATATCTCCGATACATCGAGAATCTTGTTTAATTGTGGTGTCATCCATGCGACCTTGGGTGAACACGAAAAAGCGGTATGTGCAGACATCGATGTGGGGTCTCCTGTGAATGCTTGCACTGACTGGTTAGGTCGAATGCTACCAACGTGCTGTATCTTTGGACCAATATCTTGCTGTTGCGTATTTCCAGCAAGGTGTCTCAAACTTTCTGCTGGGAGATTTCGAAGAAGCACTGGCTAATTTCAACGATACCCTCCTCTACCTTCGTGGTAATACGTCTATCGATTATGAGCAGCTGGGGTTGAAATTCCGCCTATTCTCGTGCGAAGTCCTCTTCAACCGAGGTCTGTGTTACATCTATCTCCAGCAGATCGGTCCTGGTATGCAGGATTTGGAATACGCGGCGAAAGAGAAAGTTACACCGGACCACAATGTCATTGATGAGGCACTTAAAGAAAAGGCGGAGGTATGTTGACTTACGACAGTCGAACGAAACTTATTCTCACGCGTTCTAGGGTTACACTGTCTTCTCAATTCCCGTCGGAGTAGTCTATAGGCCGAACGAGGCGAAGGTGAAGAACCTGAAGACAAAGGACTACCTAGGAAAGGCCAAGCTGGTCGCAGCCTCTGACAGGGACAATGCCTTTACCGGTTTCCAAGGTTCGGAATTGAAGAGAGCGATGACCATGCAGGCCAAGGCGGCGGACGACCGCCCTGTAGAAAACATCTCGTATGCAGCGACGAATCTAGTGCAGAGGAATCTTACCAGTCGAGCACGACAACTGTCGGAACCTCCGCTTAAGCGAAACACATTTCCTCCGACGCCGCCCCCTGACTCGGACAAAACAGGCGCCAGCGGGGGTTCAGCAGGTGGTTTGACGCAACGGGCCGCATCCGTACGCTCTGGCCGTCCTCCAAACCTGAACCTCAACCGACCAGGGGCCACGGCAAATGGCAGGATCGGCGGTGACATGCCATCCATGGAAAGGCTACGCATTGCCCCGTCGCGCGCAGCATCAGAGACGCGACGCCCCAGGGATTCCCGGCGTGAAAGGCAGCCAGCCTACCGAGAAACAATGGGATCACGGTACCCCGAGGACGGCTATTCGGATGATGTATATGATATGTACAGCAGCCCACGCTCTATGGGGAATTCCTCCCGAAGAGGACAGCCGAGAAGGCAACCCCCGCGATACATTGATGAGGATGAAGAGTATGCGAGTGACGTGTATGAGGACGACACCTTTGATGACGGTGACTTTGAGATGATGTCAGCACCCCAACCTCGTCCCGCTGAGAGAAGGCGGGCAAATTCTCGTCGAGCGGATATCCGCAAATTCCGTGTCAAGGTACACGGCGAAGGTGACATCCGCTACATTATGATCCCAGCGACTATCGACTATGGTGAATTTGAAGGCAGGATTCGGGAGAAGTTCGGATTCCGCTCTAAATTACGGATCAAGATGAAGGATGACGGCGACATGATCACCATGGCCGATCAAGATGATCTAGACTTGCTGATCAGCACTGCAAAGGAGATGGCAAGGAAAGAAGGAA
Source organism: Paecilomyces niveus (assembly GCA_003116535.1). Taxonomy (NCBI): domain Eukaryota; kingdom Fungi; phylum Ascomycota; class Eurotiomycetes; order Eurotiales; family Thermoascaceae; genus Paecilomyces; species Paecilomyces niveus. The sequence goes on from QEIL01000163.1 coordinate 101,503, forward strand.
ATGACATGGGTAAAATGGAGGTATGTAGAGTGGCCTATCAGTATCCTCGATATCTAAGCTAACTGGTCATTAGATATGGGTCGAACAGAAATAATCGCCTCCGTTATCGTTCTAGTTCAGTGCTCGATGTGCGAACCCTTGGTTTTATATGTTTTTCGTGAAGTATAGCTAAGCACCGGGCGTTAAGGCGTTTCTTTTCCCCATGATTCCCCAGATGAATTTCCCACCTCACTTCTCATGACCTGTTGATATCCCTCATATGGTATTGAGTTTTGCGAGCGAAACGTTATCAGTTAGATGAAATCAGTCAGATATTTCGAATAGAAGTAATGCAACCCAGCGATTAGGGCAAGAGTGATAGTAAACTCTAAGATTACTTCTAACGACTCTATAAATTACCCAATAATTGAGCGTATATCATATAGCCAATTCTCTTAAAGCAGCCGTAGGTTACTTTCCTTATTTAGAAAAGGCACCTCCCCGCCTCACATGGACGAGGGCCCCGGTAACGTAATCGGAGATCGAACTGCGCATGACACCGAGCCGCGCGGTCAGCCGCCAACCTCCTGAATCACCAGTGTCTTATTGATTTTGAAGCTTTTCATTAACATATTTCATCATGAGTTCGATTTCAAAGGATAAGCGAATGAAAATGGCTATTAAAGCTTATCGTAAAGGCTTATTTAAATCTGAAGCGATCAAGGGGAAATAGGAGCGCAGCGAGCTATTTGATAGCTACACATGCTGTTGCCTAATAGGGACGAGCTAGATGATATTATCGCACACAGCTATCTAGCACACAGCCATCATCTAGATACATATGAATCGATGTCCTCATTCTAGATACAGAAATAAGGGGTTGAACCCAGTGGTGTTGCCAAGCGGCTAGCACTCACGTGATTACGCATATTTCCATATCAAAATCGAAAGCTGCTTGTGCTAATGCCTTTGATGTGCCTCCAACAACCTTCCGCAATCGACTTGATGGAATCACCTCTCGCAATGAATTGCTTGCAAATGGTCGAAAATTATCAGATCTTGAAGAGAAAACTCTCAAGAATTAGATTATCGATATGTATGAATGTGGCCTAGGCTTAGGAATATTGTAGCGAATCCTCCGGTTGGTCAGGGGAAGTTGGCACTGAATAGAGAGAACTGAGTAGTATGGAATTGAGCGAGCGACTCAGTTAGGGGTACAAAACAATGATAGATACACGCGACTTATAACTAGACAAGCCCCTGACTAATGGAATATCATTATTCCATACCAAGAACTAAATACAATTGCAAGGTGGGAATGAGCGTCCTTATATGTTGCCTCCTCGAGTCCCTCATTCTCCTCCTGCCCATAGTCCTTCGTGGACTGGCTGCTTATAGTCCCTCATGGACTTCCTCCCAACTCTGCTCTTTGGACTCCTTGGTCACGTGACTCCATTCTGCCTGGCCGCAATGCTGCGCCGTAGAGTTTCATCTTATCAGGGTGCCACAGTCGTGCCCCTCCATGGTTGGTCCGTAACAGTTACTTCCATCATTGGAGTGAATGTAACTGGTTGGGCTTTACCTCCACAAATGATTTTAGTTGGGAAAATACCAATCAATATAGTATTCAATAATTTCAAAGGAGAAAGCGTATCGACTCAGTACCAGTGAGAATGGTTGGGCCACTGATGAGATAGGTTCTGACTGGCTTCAATCAGTATTCGAGCCATATATCAAACCTTGAACTGTTGGTCGATATTACCTCTTGATTCTTGATGGTCATTATAGTTATGTGTAACGGTCTCGAGGTAGTTTATTCAACTAGCTAGGCCACTCTACGAGTACATTAAATCTTGAAGAAAGGAAGGAAAAGAGGTGGTGTAGCTCCTAGGGGTCTGTTTACCTAGTGAGCTCGGTTCAACACCTAGGTGTCGAGATAAGGAGCTCAGGAGCTCCATGGGTTGGCTGAGGGTATCCGAAGCCCTATATCAGGCCTAGCCCGTCACACTTACTAAGTTTAGTTAGGATTTGAAATCTTATTTCATGGGCAACCAGGTTAATTAGTTTTTTTTAATTATAGGCGAGCTCCTTTATTATCTCCGGATACTGGCACTCCAGGGATAATTATTCCATGATTCAGAACATACCGTATTTATCTACTGTATATCTGGAACAGATGCTAAAGATGAAAGTAAGTATCTTATTAACTCATAGAAGATGGGTGGAGTTGTCACGTTATGTTATATTTACTGACAGTGACTGGCTGGAGAGGCCCTGGTGCTTTGATGATTTGGATAGTGGATCTTTTATCTTTGCGGAATTAGGAAATTATTTAAGTTAAGTAAAATTATAAAAATATTCTCTGGACTCTAGGTTAGTTTCCAGCTACCTAATTCTACTGACTGTGTGTTAATATCAGTCGATGTTGCTTGAGTAGGTGTCAATTCGGTTTTCTGCTCTAGACAATGGATATAATAGTTATCTATCCTTAATGGTTCTGCAACGATACTCGCTCGGTATGGAACACTGTTAGAGGGGATAGGGCAGATGAGATAGAAATATTGCTAATGAAATAAACCTAAGGATAGTATCAAATGGACTGTACAATATCCTGAATAGAACTACTTCGAAGAAGTAGTGCGAAGAACTAGTTACAAGGCGATAGATCAGCAGAAGAAAAAAAGAACCTAGCCTCCGTTAATGAACATGGAGATTATACGAGGTCATCACAGGCTGTTACGCTGCGTAATGACCCACCGCCCCGTACCAGCAAAGCCCCAAGATAGCACCAATAATGATCGCAACAGCAGATGGCACATTAAACCATGCACTTTCTGCATAGGTGACCGCAGCAATAACAACCCACCAGGGCTCCTTCGCTAGACTCTGCCCATTACTAGCCTCAGGGGTGAGGTACCCAATTTCCCAGAGCCTATAAACAGCGGTAAATACCAGTCCAACCGCAGTTGCGTTCACACCTCTGAGAAAATCGACAACCCATTTTTGTTTCCGGAGAATCCTCCAGAAGCTCTGGACGGCGACAGCCAATGCAATTCCAGGGACAAAGATTCCAAGCCCTCCCAGAAAAGCGCCAAAAATGGTTGGGAACTGCGAATGTTGTAATGTCAAAGCACCTAGAAAGACGGCAAAGTTGAAGTTAGGACCTGGGAATGCTTGAATGATTGCTAGTCCAAGGAGGAAGTCTCGACTGGAAACCCAGCCAGGTCCAACAACATAGGAGCGAAGAAGTGGAATAACAACTGGCCCGCCACCGAAGATGATTGTACCAGCGAGATACATGTTGGTAAAAAGGTTGAGAGCCAATGGCGGGTGGTGGGAGACGCCTCTACCAACAAGAAGGCCAATGAAGGATGCTATAGACGGGTTAATTAGATTTCTAAAGAGACATTTGTATATAGGAATCTCACCAAAGAAAAGAACCGTAATCAGAATTCCCACTCGAACGCGGATATTATGATCTGGCGAAGAATGTTCTTCTGCACTCTGATTAGGAGTAGTATCTGTTGAACTCTGCGGTAGCGATTCATCCTTAGGACCAACGTGTCGTGACCGAACTGGATTGCTTTGTGATCCAGTCGTATCTCCACTTTGATTTTGAGCGCGAGTCTGTTCACCTTCTTCCATTGGGATACTCTGCATAGTTGCTAACTCCGTCTCAGTGGTAGGCTGGACCTCATGTCGTCTCTTCCATGCGACTTTAATCTTCCGGATTCGTTGGCTCATCCATCCATCCCAGATAACAGTCGCTAGGCCGCCGACAACCATTAACAGTGGGAAAAACCAAAGGGCATTATAACAGAGTCCGGCGCATGCACCCCATATAACCAAAATACGGGTTAGTTTATCACGAATAGCCTTGCCGGCTAACTGCACGGCTGCAAGAGCAATAATGCCAACGGTTGAAGCGTTCAACCCAGAGAGAAGCGCATATACCGGTAAAGGAAGGGTGTCGCGAATTTTTTGGACACCAAGGGAGAGAGCATACATGCCAATTGCTCCTGGTAGACTATATAATTGTAAGTTAGAGGAAAGAACTTAATAAAAACAGATATTGCTGCCTTACCTCCAAATCAAGAACACTAATACTGCTGGAATGAAACCAGCGTGTAACAAGGCGAGGCAGAAGATCATCTTCGTGCTGCCTGGGCCAGGAAGGCCTTGGCATATAGCAAAGAGCTCCTGGTACTGCAGTGGGTATCAGTGAGATATTCTTCTGTGAAAAGTACACTCAAGACAGAATTAAGACGAGGCAGCATCTGAACTTACAGTCTGTTCATCCACCCATTTCTCCTTCCCCCCTTTTCCTTCAACAAATCTCTCATGCAGAATACGAAAATGCACAGGAGGTCCACCAAAACTGGTGAAGCCTAAGTCCCAAGTTCGCAGAAACACATCAAGTAAGCGATTTGAAAGCCCGCCATTGTTTCCGTTTCTTCTCGCGGCGTGGCTTTGGCATCTCCGACTCAACGATCGAAGAGAAGAGATATGTCGCGAAAACGAAGCTGGAAGAAACATTGTTCTTGGGAGTTACCTACGCTACGACACTCGGTTGCGTTGATTTCTTCATCCAAGTTGATGGCAAAAGGATATTACCATCATATATGTACAGTAAGTTTAAATACTCACTAGCAAAGTTAAACTTACGAAGCCAGCCAATTAAATTGCGAATCATTGTCACGGGTCCGGGGTGCCAAGATTTAGTCTAGCCTGTGGTCAAGGGCTTCGCAGAAACCATACATGAATCGGGGTCCTATTTGGAAATAGCTCAGGGATCTACGAGCACTGGGGCTAGCCTCTGATTTCATATCATGTAAACTCCGTGGGTTGTGAAATTACTTGGAATTGTGCGGAGTGGTGTATCAAAATTAACTGCGAATCGGCAGTAATATTTAGTTGTATGCAAATTACACCCCCACTCATAATGAGGCATTTGACTATCTCGCTCCACCCCGTTTCTAAGTCTATTTAACTAGAATGCGCATTTAGATGGCAAAAATAGCTTATTTCTCCTCTAATATGGGAATGATTGGCATATTGGCTAAATTGGTCGTATTTGAAATATATCAAATATAGCTGATTGTTACCTGCCAAGCCACAGATATTTTTGAGACACTGCTCCGTACGACACGATGCAATACTATACTTAAAGTGGCCCTATGTGCCATATTGGTACTGAAGATTTCTCGTAAAGCTGAGATAGGTAGTGGGTAATAATATAGTTAGTTTTAAGACATGTGCATACAATACAATACACTCAACAGAAACAAGGATTTTTTGGACAATCTACAAAGTAGTTTAACGCGTCTTGGCCAGGGTTTGGGAAACTATTAAAGAGTGAAAAGGCTGCTAAGGCAGTTTCGGGAACTAGTGTAGACCTCCTTTACATGCTTCCCTTTTAAATATTTTGCTGTCTGGCGACTGTTATTATTGGAGATGTAAGGCTCTTATACCTACCTTGCCTCCGGATTCTTTAGGATGAAAGGATCCACGACAGTAAGCTCTAGGAACGATGCTCTGCTCCTTTGCATAAATCTTTCGGCCCCAGAAGCTTACCTGCATAGGTGATCTGTCATATCGCCGTTTGCAGCAGATCATGGCATCTACTTGATCCCTAGGATCTAGCTTCTTTGTCTAATTAAGGGCTAAATATGTGTTCAACCCCCACCTCTCCTCAATTCTAAGTACTAATCAAGCATCTAGAGAGTAGGTAGCAGTTATCTAGCACTTCAGATAGCCAATACATGGTTCCGTGCCCCAGGATTCGACATAAATCCCCATGCTATCTTTCAATTGCCTCCGAATAAAGGTTTAGAATGCTTCGGGTGTCAGGCTAATGGCTTAATGCTAAGAACAAGTCCGAGAAAAAATTGGACTACATATTGAACGCTTCAAAACTGCCTCCTGCAGATCCAGGAATTAATTTATTTTAGATGCAAAGTGGGCTATCTATTTTTACATTCGCACTGAGAATCTGCGCTCGAGTTTATCTATAAATAGAAACCACCTATGTATAGAAAGTCGATTTTGGGATTTCTTATATGGAAGAGAAGCTGATCAGACCAGGGAGTGGAGAAGGAGTAGAATGAAGTAGAATGGAATAGCCCGCAGTTATCGTCAGCCCTGACCTATTGTGCTTTGCCCACAGCAATACCAGAGACCCTGTGTGCTCTAATATGACAGGAACTCCCCAGGCGGGAGTATATGCTATGGCGTGTGGCATGCTCGATGGCAGGTGCGCTCTGGGACGGATTTGCTCTAGGTAGAAGCGCCATCAAGCAAGAATCACTATAAGGTAGATGCACCTTAAGGATCCGTTACGACAGCGCAGGACTCCTACAGAGCGACAAACTCTATGGCTAAGAGCTTCGAAAAAGAGCAAAGGTCTGCTATGGTGGTAATATTAGTCATGAAAGAACAGCGTCAGAAGAATCAATAATACCACACATATACCAAAGTTTCAAACTTGGTTTACGTATCTACTGTTCGGACACTGGCATTGTTAGACCAGCTCTATTTACGTCTTTGAAAGAAGCAATGAAGATTTCAGCGTTCACAATAATACAGACCAATACGTAATGTGGTTAATAGATCAGTGAGTAGCATCCCAGGCAAGATCTTTCCTTGCCCTTATCTCGCGCACTCTTTAATTTTTAGTACAATATTTTATATGAGCGTTTTGTATATTGGCCTGTTAGCGGCTTATTATGGCACTAGAAGACATAACTGCTATCGCTTTCTAATAGCCTAAGAAAAGGTCCTAGATATTGTAAAATTTATATTCATAGTCAAGATCCTGCCTATAATAATAACAAATGTATGTAGACCTAATAATAATATGCTTTCCCTCCTTTGGATAAAAAGGAATGGTGTGATGGAAACCTTTTCAAATGGTAAAGGATTCTTCTATTCCATCCTTTGCGTTTCCATCTAGGACTACCAGCCTATGGAAAATGGCAGAATGAAGCAGCTTGCTGAAATATCCATGAAGTTTGAGACTATGATAACCCCTTTTCTAGATTCCTATGGTAAGCCAATGAATCATTAGCAAGGCGAAGTAGAATTATATTGCATTTATTATGTAGACTGAAGCGAGGGCATCACTATCATAGTATTTTACTAGAGTGTCTTTCGATGGGGCATCTAGGAGCCTCTAATCGGACGCCGTACGATAATAAACCCAATCAATATCTGTATATGTGTTAGCAAGCTGACCTTAGATATATGGGGGTAGTCTTCCTTATGGTCATGTTGGATTAGTACTTTCATTCGAAATCTGAGACAACTGTCGTTGATCATTTCGGTGAACAATAAGAGAAGTAGACGAGAAAAGCACTTGGCTGAATCCAAAGATCTATATCCGACATTTGGTGCGTTGTCCACTTATGGTCCTTTCATACTGTTTTGTCATAATTGCTGACGCGGCTTCTTGCTTCTAGGGATCTAGGCACTCCAGCATCAATTACCGAATTGAATAGTCTTACATACTACATTCTACGCGATATTTGCCCCATATATAGCCTTTGGGTAGACAAAAAAAAACCTTTAGATCTTATGGATCGTCTTGCACCTTCTGTTTGCAAGCAGCGCACCTGCGGCGTGATTTCTTTATTTCTGCATCGTGATAGCCGAAATGCCAGTACTGTGACCTACTATTGATCGGCGAGATCGATCGGCTAATAGGGCTGATAAATACGGACTTTCGAATGCCATGCGTATGCCAATCCCACAAGATGCGCCTAGAGCTACCTCGAACTGGACGGCACAACGTCTAGCCGTACTAATTATTAATATGGCGGACCACTCATTTCCAGTAGATCTTATCCCTCGGGTGGTAATTTCGGCTTCTCTCGTCGCGCGTCGGACTGACTCATCGCGGCCGAGAAAGTTTCCGTATTGGGATAAAGGATGATATTCGGTGAGCGTTCAAACCTATTCTCCGGGGTTGAATAATTTATTGAACACAGAACTCACGGTACTGAAACAATCTCCAGTACCCACATGACAAAGTAGACCTGGTGTTTTAATTCAGTATTAATTATTATATAATGCCATCCATATGTGCGACTTCGATTGTGTACTACTGTGGGAACATTGTTCACGTACTTTTTTTTTGTAACTCTACCGTCTCAATTCCTTCACTTGTGACCATTCGATTTCTTTACTCTAAGCACCATATACGTTCTTATTATGACATCATATCTGATCACAGGTTGCTCGCGCGGTCTTGGCCTTGAACTCGTGAAGCAGCTTATCGAGGATGAATCTGCACACGCAATCTTCGCTACTGCACGCAGTCCTACCGCATCCCTTGATCTCGAGAAATTAATCACTGCGTCTAACGGCCGGGTTCACTTTGTCCAGCTAGATATCAGTGACGACCATAGCATCGAGACTGCAATCGAAGAAGTCTCTAAGCATCCCAGTGCCCAAAACGGCCTCGACGTTCTGATCAACAATGCCGGCGTCCAGTTCATCGAGGATAACAACGTAATTGATACTCACGCCCTCGCGGCCTCACTGGCCATAAACGTGACAAGCGTCCACAAAGTTTCGTCGGCATTTCTCCCCCTCCTTTCAAAGGGGAATCTCAAGAAGATAGTCAATCTGTCAAGCCAAATGGGTTCTCTCTCTATAGTAGCCTCTGGAATCGCCGCCGACAGACCTACCCCGTCCTATAAAGTTTCCAAGGCAGCACTAAATATGCTCACTGTGCAGTATGCATTGAAACTAGCTGGGCAGGGGTTTACAGTCTTCGCCCTCAGCCCGGGATGGCTGCGCACGGAGATGGGTGGGAAGGACGGGCATTTGTCATCTGAGGTTGGTGCCCGGCAGGTACTGAAGGCCATACGAGACTCTAATCGAGAGTGTAATGGATCTTTTCGCGACATTGAGGTACCCGGCCACGATTACTACAAGGGCGGTATCGTGCCTTGGTGAACATCGAGGAACTTTAGGCGGCTGAGCTTGTTAGTGGATTTTAGCATAAGCAATTTATGTAGCTTCCGACTCTGGATATAGCTACGGCGGCTGAAGGTTTGAAAGGAGTAAACCTTCTGATGCACATTTCAGAACTTCAGATATGGTGAAAGTGACGATTGCGGTCCACAATTTGCATATTGACTGCCCATCATGAGGTTATTAGTTTTCTTCTGAAAAGTACCGTCTTGACTCTAGTCGAGATTTGCACGATAGTAGTCAATAAGATGCAATGTAACTACAAGCTCAATTTTCTTCAAGTGGTACTGAAGCTAAGCTTGATTCAAGTTCATTTCTTGTCCTTCGGTCTATCTTTGTTAAACAGCATTGCCGCGATCTCTTCGTGCTCGCTGTGGTTAAATATCCACTGCAGATAGGCATTTAATGCTGAATGGATGACAGTGTCTACCACTCGGGCTCAACTGAAAGAGAGTGAGGTTGATAACGGCAGGACGCATTGACTGATTATTAACGTCGACTAGTGGAAACAAATTGCAACTCTTTTAGTTCTGGCACCTAACACAGGCTTGAAGCGGCGGGGATAACATCGAATAGTGGTTCTATCAGATCTAGAGTATAAGCAGATACGGAAGATTCAAAATCGAGAAGCTTCTTCGCAGTATCACAGGAAATACAAAAACCTGACATGGAGTTGTTGCTCCCAGACAATAGACTACTGCTTTATCGAAACTATAGGTCTAGTTCTAATAATAATACATTGTTCTAACCGCGGCAATATTTGAAACCCGTCTACTAAGTATGGGCGATCAGTGAGACAGGACCACCCTGCTTCCAAGGTCACGGTGATATGTCGAAACCTGCGCCTTAAATCCTTAAATCTGGGTTTCCTCCGCGGAGATATGCAGATTTACATACGTTAGATTGCTTATCTTAATTCGTGAGAGCTGACGCGGATCTGAACCATCCATGGCAGGTTCGGATAAGAGGTCTGAATACTATGTAGCCAATGCCGTGCTGGATGCCGATGTCTTCAAATGATGCGGTAAGTTTCGGGCCCTATTTCGATCCATCTGAATTGAGTTCTTTAATTCGAGTCTTAATGCTAGAAATCCTTAAGGAGGAAAACTTCGGCGATAATCTAATGAATCGACTTCTAATTTTTCCAGTTTTACCTTTCAGCAGAGAGAACAAAGGACATTTCCATCCAGCAGTACATATAAATCGACAGTTAAGTATCTTTATCTCTTTTCCTATTGTCAAGTCTAGATATCCACCTCAATGCTCCCACGCAAGAACCCCGCGATAGCGCATCTTCCCGCTAGCGAGTTTGTCCACACAGGCGGTTATACCTTCCACTGTCATAGGAAACTTCTCGACAATGGGATGAACATCGTTTCGAGCGGCAAAATCGATGGCTTTGTCTCTGCGGTAGCAACATTAGCATCGTCTTCGCCAATAATACTTTACGCAAGTATGATGACACGTACTGCAAGAAGTGGCTGCAGACGCAGCTGCCAACGATCTTGTGCGCGTAAAGAACTGTAGGGAACCACGGGACACTGAGGTCGCCCAAGTCTATCCCAAGGGGCACGACAGTTCCAGTGCGACTCAAGACCGCATAATAGGATCCTATGTCAACCTTGGCCGAAGTAGTGATTAGAAGTCGGTCAATCGGCTTCTTAACACCAAGGGTAGTGAAATCGGTGACTCCCTTGGTAGCATAAAACTCGCTCGCACCTAGTTTGAGTGCTTCCTCCCGTTTATCTTCTGTGGAGGAGAATACCACAACATCAGCGCCGAGCTTGCTAGCATATTGGATAGCGAGATGACCGAGACCGCCAATTCCAATGATTCCAATACGCTCATAAGGTTTGCATTGCTCAATAAGGGGAACCCAGACAGTCCCTCCGCCGCCTGAGAAGAAAGGATTAGCAAGGTATAGAAGGGTGTGGTTGATAGACAAATCAGAACTCACACATAAGAGGAGCAGCATGTTCTGAGGATAGACCATCCGGAATGTGGAATAACCACTGCTGCTTACGGACTGCATGGCTGCGCAGAGATCCCAAAGCATCGAAATCGTGCAGACTGTATGTCCTTATATCTGGACAATAAGCATCTCGTCCGGTACAGCAAAATTCGCATAGGCCACATGTTGAGTTGATGGGGCCAAAGCCAACTCGGTCCCCGACCTTAAAGCGGGTTACCTGAGCACCAACCTCCTCGATAATTCCAATGCCTGAATCCAACCAGTTCAGTATCGTTTGTTGCAACATGATGAATTGGACTGTTACTGACCTTCATGACCGAGCACTACTGGTCTGCCCAGCATATGAAAGTCACTACCACAGAATCCACTGTGGGTTATCTTGACAAGCACCTCATCAACTTTAATCGGAGGAAGCTCAGAGATTTTCTGTATAACCTTCCTGTCGGAAGATCCGCAGAATTCGATCGCTTTGACCATTGTGGGCGTTGCAAAGTTAAACCAGGTTCGTTGGGGCGTGGGCTTTCTTGAAGATAACTAGAAAATGAATCAAGATGATCTTATGGCTAGAAGTTATATATATGTGTCTAAGCATATCCTAAATATGCCGTTATCCACTGCCGTGACAGTCAATCGCCCCTTCATTCAATCTTTCCGACAAAGAGTCTCGGCCTAATTAATTCCCCCGTTTGCCGTATTATACAGAAGACTTTCGTATGTCGATGACACATATCTCCGCCTCCTGTCGCAGATATCACCCCTGCTCCGCTAATGGTCATTCTAATCCCTATTCTAAAGTTAGAGCCTCGGGTGGGGCCTAAGCCTAATTTTTTAAGATACGAGGTAAGCACTAATAGGTGCTTATGGAGACTGCAGAAAGCAGCTAGTATATCCCGCAACTGGTTACTTAAGAAGAGTAGAAAATGCTAAAATTGATGATGTAGTTCATTCTCTTCTATCATAACGCAATCAATTAGATTTGTGCATGGAAATCCCCATGCAGAGTGGCGGTCTCTTGGCATAAGACTGTCAGGAAACTTAAAACTAGTGCATATATAGCTAGTTTCCTGCATCCGGCTTACATAGCCTCCATAGATGAAAATTGGCTCATAATATCATTGGACAGATATAGTCTAGAAGATCTGAGAGCAACCAGGTTCTTTAGACCGCATTTTCTACGAGCCGAAGTGAACAAGCATACCTTAATAGTTATACTACTATTGTGTAGACATGGAGCCAGCCTACATTACTGAGCTGTCTCGATGGCCCCGCTTCGAACCCCCGAAGACTCGGAGTATAGGTGATGCCGACTAATGTACCTGCCACCCGCGGCATCTGGGACGGAGAAGATAAGGTCAGACTACCGCGTATATAGCGTGGTGCAGATTCTAGATAGCATGTTCTATAATATGAAATCGTGAATAACAAGGAGAAAGGAACTAAAGGATAAGAGAAGATTGAGTAGTGTAATTGACTCTAGACCTGGAAAGGTTCTCCGACAAGTTCTTCGCTAAGTTTCCATAACCGATCAGCCAGCTCGCTATCTGAGGCATATTTTCTTATCTCACAAACTTGACATTCCGCAAGATAAGCTCCATTGTTTGTTGCCAATTCTGGAGATAATATTGCGACTAGGGTGGTAGAGATACCCTGATCTAGTGACTTTGTCGGGTCTGGGGCGAAAGAGAATCCGGTTTTCTCGCGTGATATTGCTTCCATCGCAGCGGAGTCGAGCTTTGGGAGATGCGTCACAAGGGACGTATCGGGTATGTCTGGAAAAAGTTAGTAAATTCGAATAAAACTAATGTGAGAGTAGCTGGGCAACCAACGTCCTGGATGAACAGCAAATGAATAAATGCCGTACTTCTCATACCGTTCAGCTAGGCCGACAGTGAAAAGAATGTTGGCTGTCTTCGACTGCGCATAAGCTGTCAGAGGGTGATATGTTTTGCCATCCTGTAATAAATTTCATCTTATTAGCTCCGCGATATTTTGTAAGAGAGGACAATTTACGCACAGAGAAGTTCCAGTCGTTGAAGTCGAATGGTGCCATCTGGTAAGCTGCACTCGTGAGATTTATTATGCGAGATTTGGGTCTAGCAGCAAGGATTGAAGGCATCAGCAGTTTCGTGAGAAGGAAATGCCCTAAGTGATTAATAGCAAGAGTCTTTTCCACCCCATTCTTATTTTTCTCCCAAGGAATCGCCATCACACCGGCATTGTTGATAAGCACATCAATCTTTTTCACTACCCCGAGGATAGCGGACGCAGCCTCACGCACGGAATCGAAATCATCGAGCTGTATCGGAACGAAAACAGACTGAGTTTGTGGGCTGATTTCTTTGATTGAAAGGATGACGCCGCGTACTTTACTTTCACTGCGGGCGAGCAGGATCAATTGGGAAGGCCGAGCAGTTGCCAAGGAGATAGCAGTAGCAGCCCCGAGTCCTCTTTCACTCGTGCCAGTGATGACCACTTGTTCTCAATCAGTGAAAAGCTTCAGTATATTCTCATTCTGGAGGTGTGCCGCGGACCTGTTTTGCCCTCAATGAATTTGCCCCATCTCTCAATTACCGACTTGCCTTCGGTATAGAAGTTGAAGTCAGACATTTTGGTGTTCAAATAAGCGATTTCCTGATTTTACGCTAGTAGTGAATACGGTAATATGTGATTGTTGTGCGTAGGAACCTAAAAATGGGCATATACTCTTGTTTTCAAATGATAGTATCGTTCTAAGACCTGGGGTGCTGGCCTAGCTATATACCTAATGTTTCATTTCCCGATCGGGTGTCCCGAATGAGATCTTGGCATGAACCTTGGAGCTTTGCACCTCCTGTCGGTAACTTAAGGGGTGTACGAGCTGGGCCATCGCATGGTCCAACTATTGCGCGATCTGATTCAGTTACAAGAGAAAATCACCATATCGCATAAGCCTGTGTGCCCCGACGAGAGCACCCAATCAACTTTCCGACCAGTTTCGAAAATAGAAAGACCACGTATGCGTTCTTGAACCTCTGGAGACGAAATTGGTAGACATCGATACTTTAGCATATTATCCCTTAGAAGTTGGCAAAGGCATTTCACCATATTATCTTTATCGTTTATAGTTATTGCCTCATATGTAGAAATAGATTCTATCGATGCGGGTAACTGTCTGGATTTAGGTATTATTGCTATGATTCGGCTACACTTGTTAGAACTTGGTAAAAACCCGGAGTTCGCCGAGGGTAAACCGGTATATGTCGGCAGTGGCTAATTCTAGCTTCAAAATTACGAAGCTAATGCAACCAGCTTACTTCAAGTAAGGAAGTAGAAACACTCTGCAGATCGTCAGATGTGATTCCGAGAACACAGCCCCTCCCACTGAGTTTTCTAGCTTTTCATATAGTCATTTCTCGTTCCGTACACGCTGTATGTCCCATGCTGTTTCTGTACCCAAGAGGGATTTAAGTCTTCCAGTCAACTTCCACTAAGAAGTGAGAGGTAGTTGGTTGAAACGCCTATTATCCCACAGTTTGCGTAGTATGCAGAGACAATTATTGATATCTTCGTAGGACTAGCACGGAAGGTGCATTGAGGCAACCACTAGTTCTTCCGGTAGCACTTCAAAAATCAGGTCTCGTCATAGATTATCAACCCACATTTTGAAGATAACCAAGAATTAGACCAGGTTTATAATTCTGCGTGTTTGACTGATAACATGCACTCAACTTAGTCGAGGAACCCCTTCTCGGGAGGAAGAATCTTGCCTTTCTCCAGAGCTGTCCCGAAGGAATTGCTTTTTATCATCTCTATTTCTGGACATACGAAGAGTATCCAGTCTATTCACTCTCCGCATACTAAGGCTAGGGTTCTACAACGTCTGACGCCACAAATTACGCCATGGGAAAGCTCAATGGAACAGTCGCCTTTGTCATGGGTGGTACTCGGGGTATGGGTGCCTCTCATGTGAAATCTTTAAGTAGAGAAGGCGCTCGTGTCGTTGTTGCGGATATTTTTGAAAGTGCGGGAAAGGCCCTTGCGTCAGAACTAGGCGATTCAGTCCTTTTTCGTTAGGCTGGATGAGACCTTGAAGGATTCATGGAAGGATGCGGTTGCCGCGACGGAGCAGAGATTTGGTCCTATTAATATTCTCGTGAACAATGCAGGCATCTACCATACGAAAGCTTGGCTTGAGACAACGACCGACGAATTCAGACGGGTCCTTGATGTTAACCTCTTGAGCATCTTCATTGGTACACGGGTGGTTGTTCCTTCCATTAAGAAAACTGGCAAAGGAGGCTCTATTATCAACATTCGTCGACTGCGGGTTTAGTGGGTTACGCAAACTTATCGGCGTATGTTGCATCTAAGTGGGTTGTACGGCCTTGACGAAGTCCGCTGCGATCGAGTTTGCCAATGATAATATTCGTGTTAATTCCATCCATCCCGGGCCAATCTATACGGATATGACGAAAGGCTTTACTGAGTCCACGTATAATAATCAGGCAATTCCTCGGTGGGAGAATCCTCCGAGGTGTCTGTCATGGTTCTCTTCCTAGCGACTGATGGGACATACTCGACGGGGAGCGAGTTCATTGTTGATGGTGGCCAAGTTTTGGGGCCAAAGTACACATGGACCTAGTGCACCTTTGGAGAGAAAGCTCGAGGAATTCATGCCCCCAAAGAAAGGGATGAGTAACCCGAATATATTACTCACTTATCGGATAAGCAGAAGCTGGAACCTCCAACAGGACCAGTTTCCCGTTTGCAAAACTCTCTGGATGTCGTTTTCGATACCAGCTTGCGACCAGCACCGCTTCTCATGAATACGGGCTTTTATACCGAGAGCTAGTCATATCCAGGCATTTACCTTCATGTGTTGGGTATGCAATACTAGGATACTCTTACTTTCCCTTCTGGAGAGTTGCAGAGTGCATAACAAGATCCTTATTTTGTATCGTCTTTGTTCACTTTCAGTAATATATAGATTGAAACGTTTTAGTCTTTTTAGATTTATGCTGCTCTTCCTCTTTATTTCCTAAAACGGCTGCATGCTCATCAAGAAGTCGCTATCTACCTATCGTTCATCTAACTATGCACAAAATCATCCCATTGCATCTTTCTAGGTGCTTCTATGCCCTTGTGGATGGTGGTGGTTGGCCAATTTCATTTATCTGTTCATTCGAGCCGTAGGTGCATAGAGCGCTTGAGCCTGCTGACCATGCGAGGTACGCCTTTGAGCGAAGCTCACTGACTTACAAGAGCTTATCTGGCCAATTTAAGACCTTATATGGCCCGTACTTCCAACTTAGGAAATCTCGGAGCTGAAGCTCCTGATCCTTGAATTGTCTAACAAGCTCGGGCTCTTTATCTGTGTGGATAGAGCTCTCGCTTCGGCAGGCGTGGGAGAAACTCGCCAGGAGCTCCCTAGGAGTAGGGAGTCTCCAAGAGGAAAGGCTAATTTTAGCACGTACCTACTCGGCGAGGAACTGAAAACCTATAAATGTGTATCTGTTATGTAATATCCTTATGTCATGAGTTAGGGATATCTCTATCGCAGTATTTGATTGCATATCTACTAGTATTTGTTGTATAAAGTGGCTAGGTGCTATCCCTTTCCTATTCTTCTCCTTTGTCTGGGAAATGAAGGATAAAATTGCATGCTAACGACACTACTCATGTCAGATCTTATACAGTGTCCTTTTGTTATTCAAGAGGAGGACCTTGCGGTCCAAGAACTGACAGGTTCCTTGGACACGAAGCATTGGGAGAAGAAATCCGCCCTTGTCATCAGTTCTTCTCGGTCCATTGACGGCAAGGTAGTCTCTAACGGTAGTGATCGCCAATGACAAGTCATACTAAGACCTGAACCACGTTACAATTACTATCCTCATTTCTCATTAATATATGTTCATTTGCTTCTTGCTTTAAAATATGCTAACGTAATCTAACACCGAGTTGGCCGGTTGCCCGCCGACAACCCTTGAAGACTGATATGGAAATATTGTGGAAGCGATTGATTGTTCTATTAGGTGGCCGGCACGGGCCAAACTGTCTAGGAGACTAGCTTACTAAATGATGACTAAGCGAGGTCGAACCCCAGGGCAGGCGGTAGGGGAAGCCCGTATGCTCCGACAATATTTCCAAATATTTCCATATCAGTTATAATAACTGGTGCTGTATGCTGTTAGGCAACACCACTAGGTTCAACCCCTTATTCCTGTATCTAGAAGGAGAGCATCGATTCATATATATCTAGATGATGGCTGTGTGCTAGATAGCTGTGTGCTAGATAGCTGTGTGCTAGATAGCTGTGTGCTATAATATCATCTAGCTCGTCCCTATTAGGCAACAGCATGTGTAGCTATCAAATAGCTCAGGAGTGCGAGATGCCATCACGTGACTCAGTAGCATGCTACATAATATTGCACTCAGGAGCGCACACTATGGGAGACCAGCGATTAGTTTCAATACAATACTGTTGCTTACCACACTACCTGAATATCCCTTATAATTCTAATTGCTCACTATCAAAGGAGGTAACCCGGTATTAATAAAATGGTGTCAGGAAGACATAACCTCCGACCTCGAATAGAGTTTATTATGACCCCTAAACCAAACTTACCACACAAAAGAATAACACAAAAAAAGATATAGGAACCTCCGGAAGAGCGGGAGCAAAATCAGGAGAATCGAGAGGAAGCCACTATTATAACACGGGTATTGGAGCAAATAATAATAAAATTACCAGCGAGACCTATAACAGGGGAGGGATCGGGAGGGACACAGCCCCCCGGCTTAACCGCAAGGAGACTTCAAGAAATCAGAATATAAAGATACCCATTAAACTCCATAACTATTAATAATGGAAGGATTATAGGTGATAAAGATATTATAGCCCAACTCAAAGCAACAAGGGCAGAACTACTATAATTACAATAACAAAAGAAGTTACAATAAATCCAAAAGTATATCCAGAGAGAAAAAAGACTCCTGGACACAGACCAAAATAAATATAATTCATCAAACACAAATAAAGAAAATATAAAACACACAAATACTTCTATATTACACCAGGCTATATTTTAAGTTCCTATAGGGAATAGAGGTCGAAATAGGTCTAAGGATACTTCGATAGTAGACTCCTTATAAAAAGAATTATAGGTTATTATATTATATAATATATCACCTGAAGTAATAACTTCAAGGAGAAGAAAGTACCAAAGAGGCAATCTTTTAGGGATAGATTCATCATCAAAAGATAACCTAACCATACTATAACCTCTATATATAAAAATAGAGAAATACTATAAGGGAATAGGCACCCGAGAGTACAACAAATTTATAACACACCTCGAGATACACTTCACATAATATAACTATTCATTTAAATTTAATATATATAAAATCAACAAAGCAGCTAGTCACCTAGATGGCAACCTATTATTCACATAGTCAAATATATGATTAGAAGCGAAGAAACAGGGGCAGGAGTTTAAATGGGATAAGTTTAAGGACTTCCTATTACAACAACTAAATAGCCCAAAAAACCTCGTGTGTGACACATATCAGATACTTATTAGCACATAATAATTATGACGGGCTATGCCCGGTATAGAGCTTCGGTCACCCTCAGCCTATCTACTCGATATTCTGCCACTCTTTACCGCCTATGAGAGGACTTGGCATTATCTGATCTCTAATATAATGTCAAGTCTAGGGATTAGCAATGTCAAGCTTAGGGATCTAGGACCTAGATCCCTGCGCCTAGGCCCCGCATTAATGAGCTCACTATGACCAGTCGATAGGGAGT
>QEIL01000164.1:0-57946 GCA_003116535.1 Paecilomyces niveus
CTTCGGATACCCTCAGCCAACCCATGGAGCTCTTGAGCTCCTTATCTCGACACCTGACCACGGATCCACGCTATTCCGCCCCGAGCTCCCTAGGTAAACAGACCTCTAGGAGCTACACCACCTTTTTCCCTTCCTTTCTTCAAGATTTAATGTACTCGTAGAGTGGCCTAGCTAGTAGAATAAACTACCTTGAGACCGTTACACACCTCGGTTATGCCTGGAGCTCGTTGCCCCTATATCTTTAATATCCACACCTGTCGGTTCGCCTGCGTCTTTGTCCTTAGGATGGCCAAAACCATCTTCTTCTCCGACAGGGAGCTTTTCAGTCATAGCATGCAAATACTTTTTCCTACTCGGGGGCGCACATAAGCTAGGCCTTTTCCTAGGAGGATGACGTAGCGCTGCCTAATGCTCACAGATAAAGCACTTGAGGTAAGGCTTTTATTGGATACTAATATTGGGCTGGTGGCTGTGTATTCAAGTGGGTCTTTGATCAGAACACTATCCTAAGGATATCGCAGAGGCATTATAGAGTAACATTTTAAACATGGTAAAAATGGAGGGCTATGCATATGTCTTAATAGCTATAAAAGCACAGCCGCCCACAAGAATAATCCTTCACCCCAAAATTGGCCCATGACAACATATTCATGTACAGCAGAGGTTTCTCATTCATCTCTGAGCTTCATCCTTCCTAAATTAGCAAGAAAATACTATGGCAGAAGTATTTGGGATTGTTGCGGGAGCATTTGGCGCTTGTTCACTGGCACTTGAATTATTGGAAGCCACAAAATGCGCACAGCATTATTGGAGACGCATCCATAACCTCCCTTCCATTTCCACAGAAATTTCGGACAGCCTTAGGAATATTGAACGACTTCTAATGGTTATCAGGACATTGGCTATTCAAGAGCCTAGAGATCACGATGTAATCGCATGTTTGGAACGCTGCAGACCTTCATTAGAAAGAATCAAAGACATTATACAGGACATAGAGGCAAGCAAGGCCAACAGGAGGTTACGTAAAATCAAAGATGCGTTCAAAAACATTGCTTTGGAGGAACAACTTTCAGTGGCAAGAGCATCTCTTAGGGAGACAATAAATGATCTGTCTCTCGCTCTGCTTGTTTCACAAGTGTAAGTATACAGGCCCCTGCTTTCTGCGCTCGACTGAGTTTTATTTATAGTCAAACTACTTCTCAGCAATATTTGGTCCTTTCTAACATGGAAAGAAGCCTGGCTGAATTAAGGAGGGAAGATACAGTGACTGAGATTGGTGCAAAGCCTGAATGGAGAGATGATATAGGCTCACTTGAGGGTACATGTAAGTTATACTAATAGTTGAGCAGTGAACTCGTGCGATCCTTACCAATTACTGTCCAAAGACTGATTGAGCCATTGGATTTAGCTTCACCTGTGAACTCTCAGGGTGTTATCCCACGAAAAGATCGTCTTGGTAGCTCTTGCTACTATCGACTCGAGACCGAAACTTTGGGAGCACAAAGCCGTCAACCTGATTTCAACCAAAGTGACCATTGTATATCTGAATGTTCCTTGAGACAGCGCACACACCATGAGGTCTACCATATCAGAAGCCAACACCTCAATCTTTTCTTGGGAATACTGTCTGTATCAATCCTGAGGAAGAAGAATACAGCAAGTGATTCCAGTAAAAGGCGGGAAAACTCATACACAGAGATAAAACTCAGATTTCTTCCTTCGTGGTTCATCTGCAAAGCCTTTATGACAAGGCTCTATGCAAGCACAACTGGAGGATTGAACCTGTCGCAGAACCTAGCAACAGTACAAATCGTTCCAAGATACAAGGGGATATTTCTTGATGTTTGTTGTGGTGATGTCACGACAGTGAGGAAAACATTTGAAGAGAGAAAAGTTTTGCCGAACAGCGCAGACAAGTATGGACATTCTTTAATTGCTATGGTGAGAATATCTAACCCTGGATGCTATCAAAGAGTAGGCTGACATGGCTCTATGTCTCGCAGGCAGCTGGGAACAGCCATCTTGAACTGGTCCATTACTTGCTTGACCTTGGAGTGAACACTCAGATTGTTGACGATAATGGAAGGTAACTTTTCTAAGTCTACAATCGCTTTTTACAATAATAATAAATATTTACAAAACAGAAATATTTTGCAATATATGTGTTACCTTCGAGGAGGTCCACTTGATAAAAAGGATTGGGAAATTTTGTGTTTGTTGATAGAGAAATGCCAGATTGATCCCTGGACACCTGACTTCACTGGTCAAAACCTTTGGCACACCTTTTGCCAGACTTGTCAATCAAGCACTGATTTTCCGTGGAGGTCAATTGCGACTGAATTTTTACCAATCTTGAATGATCAAGATTGCTTTGGTCGCACCGCTCTTTTCTTTATGTCCGCAAATGCCAAAGCCAGCCTCGATATTTTTCAATGGCACCTGAAAAAAGGGGCAAGTCTATCAGTTTCTACGAACGGGCGTTTGCCGCAATGGGACGGACTTACTTGTCTTCATGCTGCTATCGCTTCTCTTCAGCCTCGACATCCAAGATCTAAATTCGAGGTGTTCAATGTCGACTTGGCCGAAATTCTACCCTCTGTGTCCCTAACTTGGAAGGATCGAGGGCCAATTTATAATGAAGATGATCGCGTCAATCAAATGAAGCGAATTGAATTACTCATTCAGCATGGTGCTGACTTGTTCGCGGTTTCAGAATTATACGGCACACCGACTGACCTTGCCCGATTCACAGGGAACTTCGATATTTGGATCGATTCTCTAAAAAATTGTGGTATCACTCCTAAACAATTCTTGGCGACAGATAGGAAGATTGAGCGCAGCAAAAAGTTGTGGGTTACAGAACTTCTGGCGCGCGAACAGAAATTTGAGAAGCGGAAACTATATCATTACTTCAATGATATCTTCGGGGTTCTTGACGACTTTCAATTCTCGGAGAACGCACACAGGATCAAGTCTAGGGCATCTAGAGCTCTACCAGCAAATCCATTACTTCTGAAGATGAAATCGTACAAAGAGGTACTCCATATACTCCAGTTTTCCCTCTTCAACACAATTCATGTGGACGAAGAGAATCAAAACTTTGGTCCTCGGATTCTCGCAAATGCTGAAATCTTTGACGGGGTTTACCATGCCGGCTTCTTTGACCATACCTACTACTACGAGACCTCAAAAAATATTCTGCTTTACAACAAATTACGCCGATATCTCGAAAGCATCTGCAAACGCTGATCTTGATGAGCTGGAGTGTAAATCCAACCACCACAAATACTATCCTTTCCTCAAAGCAATTGCTGTGTTTTATTTGGACAAAGCTTTTCGCTTTCCTCCCTATGGTTATGACTGGAGATATGTGGATGATGCGAGTGAAGTCGAGCCAAATATACCTGGGTCATGGCCTGCAGATTAGGTAGGTCAAAAACAGGGAATAGTTAATGTGGGTTCTTTTATACGAAAATTTTGTGATTTAATCCCTTGCAGCCCTGGGGATACTCGAATAAACGGGGCATTATTCATGTGTACTTTTATCGTCAACCCACTGAAATTGGATTATCTGAAAGAGGTACTGAAAAGTACAGTGTAGAGATCAATGACACTGATCCTCTAATCTAGGAGTATTTCTCCGCCGCCCTTCTAAATAGTTGCCCAAAGATTGCCGGTTTCTTTTCCAGCGAAAATCCAGTAAGTCCTATCGCTGTTTGATGGGATCATAAATGGAATATCGATAGGCTCATTTAGAAGCCCCGCAAACATTTCCGGTTAAATCTCGGGAACTGACGTTCTTGGTCACTCTTCAAAATTCTTCCGACCCCAAATATGGAAACTATATACCTTTCCATACCAAAGACTATGATCACCTTCAGGTATACTGTCGAATCCTAAGGCACGAAAACATGAAAAGATACCAGATTGGTATTCAGGAGGAATTCTCTGAATTGCTTGCTTTCTGAATCTATCGAAATCTATCGTCTATTTAAGCTTGAGGAATAGGTCAGGACCACGTTTGCTACCTTTCTCACCGGTATCCAGATCCAGAATTGGGTGAGACCTGGATATCTGTTTGTTGCGGGTAGATGAGTTGCGCGGTAGCTCGCCATCAGTATAGCGGCTAGGCGCTGATATATACGTCCTCCTTCAACACCTCCAATACTATTACCCGCCACGTGTCCTAAGCTCCATCTGTTTTAAGTATATAAGTAAAAGATAAATGATCTCAATAATCTCAATCTGACAAGCGGCCATGTACGGTCTGTTCTTTTTTTTTTTTTTGAAAAACCTAAAATTACTTTAGCCGCTTATGTATATAGACATGGTGTCCCTGCTGTAATGTTTGTTTTCTTATAAAACTTTAGAATTAAAGAGACATGAGGCATAGGAAAATAGGTAAAATAGTACCGGGTGAGAAGAAGGGAAAATGTTATTAAGCTAGATAGGTTAAGTATTAGAATCTTCTCAACTGATTGGAAGGGTTCTCTTGTCTATCTCCAAACGGAAGAGGAGAGGGTGTAGATATGCCAGCCTTTACTTCTTGGCGAAGCGTATCTAGTCCCAAATCGACGTTGTTGCAGGGAGGTTCTATCTCACCAGTTGACTAGTTATTACGTTTTACGTACTAACCTGCAAGAATATGAAGTCAAATGAAGCATTTCGAAATGAGGAATTAGATTGTATCGGTAATACTATTGTTTATTATAACTGGGAAGAATGGAATAAGGCTTATGTTCGCATTATCTACGAGGATAAAGGGGCTGCACACTAGACTAGGTATTATCAGAAGTGACCAGGCCATAGGGGTTTAGGTAGAGAAAGAAAAGAATAAAATGCGTCTTAATAGGCTGGTAAAAGTTGCCAGAATGACACTATCCCCGAAGGGGACCTTCTGTGAGGAAAGCTATACCGATGCAGGCAAGGGGGCAGGTGGTTTAGAGCAGCAGGACTATAGTGCAATAGGAGCGGAACCTATCTTGCGGTCTCGTAGAATACTCTTATTCACTACATAACGGCAAAAGGACTGCCAAAGACGGCTGCCATCGTCACTGTTTTGGTTGTCAATTTGCCAACCTTCCTGCTACCCACCGGCTAAGTCCGCCCACACACCACTGACGGACGTAACATATTTAACCACCAAACCGCGAAAACTACGAAACGGCGAGCCCGGCATTCCCATAAAAGACGGCATTTTGCTAGGAGCTGCGGGCCGCGCGCGGGACTGCAAGTTATATTGTATATACTTTGAGAGTCATCAGGCGGCTTTGCGTTAACACCATAGTAACATTAGTTATTTCCCGATTGACCTAATTCTGTGCCTGAGCTGCATTAATATGGGGAAGAGGGACCAATATAAGCCCTGTAGAAGAGATCCTCATCTGTTCCATATAGTCCCATCCCAGTACTTGTGCCAGCATACGTTGTTGTCTGTACCGATGGCAAAAATATCAATTCGGTTGGCGGCTTAGGAAGCAGTGGATAGCTCTTCAGCAATGACCTTTTGAGAATGATACCAACGGAGTTACATTAATCTTGAGGAGATAGAGAGAAAAAAATTAAACAAAGACCTAGAAACAAGATTGTGCCTGACTCACCTCAAAGGTATTTGTTGAATGAGGTACTTAAGTGCCCACATATGTTAGCATTTCGAGATTGTGACTTGTTAATGATGCCCTAAAACCAACGAAGTGACAATGGGGTAGAGGCAATGAATTAGAAAAGTGCAATGATAGTAAAAATAATAAGGCCAGCCGCCCTGCTTGCTTGCATCACGTGCAATGATGCCCAGTGCCAATGGGTACAATTCCAACATTGCATATGACGAAATATCAGTTTTCCACCGTCTCCTTGAGCCGCGCAGTTCATCATCTATCCATCATCGCCTCCTTTTCCTTTCTTGCTGAGATGCTCGATTATTATTCAAAGCCCTGGAGCATGCTATGCGTTAGATGACGGGTTTTATCAAAACTAGTCGACCTTGGTCGCGTGCCTGTTAACAAGGAAGGTAGCGTTCTCCACACCTTCCTCACGCAATAGACTGTTTTGACTGTCAAATGCACACCTTTTCAAAATGGCGGCTTTATCACCATTTTCAACATTCAGTCGAGGCCGTCCATCTCCATCCAACTCTTCATTCAGGTTTGCTCGCGGGATACGCATAGCCATGGGACCCTGTCAGTTCCAAGGGAAGAATGGTTTTCGATGCTTGTGCCGCTCTGGAGAGTGTACTGTATCCTCAAGCGACCTTTGGAGCTCTGCTCTCTGCGAGAACTGTGAACATCGGATGGAGGTCCACCATGATTATGGTAAGCACCCTTTTCTTGCTGCCTATGCAGCAGTTCTGCATCACGTCACTGACGTCTTGAATACCAAAACAAGACTTCCAAGAATGCCACTAGATCACAACAAATATCGAGACCGTTTGTTGCTGTGGGAAGTACATACTCTCACCGACCAGATACTGTACGCAAACTATTTAATCTTGTTGTGACTCAGAGGGTTGTACAGATTAGAAGCACACCAACGACAGGTAAAACTATACTCTCCGGGCTTCTTTTCACCTATATAGAGTCAGAGCAACCGCATTACAAACCGATTCACGTAACATGGCAACTTTATGGGACTGGTGACAGAGGCAAAGCTTCTTGGCTGGACTTTCTTTGTGAAGTGTCTGGAGGTCTTGTGGATCGAGTTAGCTTTTCGCAATCAGACAACGTCATATTTATCATCGACGAAGCGCAGCTCAGCTACGACGACCAAGCGTTTTGGATGGAGTGCATCAAAGCACAGAAACAAGGGACTACTGGACCCCACATCATTCTATTCTCATCATTCGGTTCACCATCCCGCATCGCCCTCAGAATCAAAGGCTCAGCTCCAATCGACCTGTCTCCGCAACAGCGTGTGTCACTACTGCCTATGACAGATGGTGTGTCCGACCTTGGGGTTTGTTTTACTCACGAAGAGGTGAAGGATGTATGTTCTGCAATGATTGCGAACAAGGCCTTCAGGGTTCATGAGGATGCTTTGAAATATCTATTCACATTGACCAACGGGCACCCTGGTTTAACTCATGGACTTTTGGCTTGTCTCTTTGACAGAGAAGTGAGAGACCCGATTTAGTAATCAATGTCGAGTCTGCCATTTAAATGCTGACTTCTGTTTCTACCTAGGATGTCCGCGTCATGATCCATTCGTCTGGAGTAGTGACCATGGATAATGCTGCGAAATTTTTCCATGATGATGAGGCACTGTTTTCTGCGATTGAGCATCGTGTCGGGCGATCCCTCCCGCAGTGGAGAGACCTACAAAACCCTGCTAACAAGGACCTTGTTCAGCTACTACGACATGCCGTTCAGAACCACGGGGTCGAAGCTTTCGAGCCCGAGGATGTCCCAGGATTGGAAGATGCCTACAAAAGTGGATTCCTACACGCCACCTCGACAAGTTATGTGCAAGGGGAAGGTCAGAATCTGTATACTTTTCCATCTTTGCTGCACCATAGGTAAAGCTAGTCGACTTATCTTTCTCTTAATATTTATGGCACTAAGTATGATCAGGGCTGTGGAGCGATTGCTGTTCGCTGATGCGAGCGATGGCATAAAAACTTCACTGAAAGACTTGTGTTTCACAGCGTTGAAAAAGTTCTCGCCTACCTCCCTCCAATCACATGCACGGAAGCTCAATCGTGTTCCCGGAGCTACAAGGCCTGAGGCTCAATATGCATACGAGCTTTACCGATGCCTTTACACAGTCACTGAGGGAAAGTGTATCATTCATAGCGAATACTCATACACAGTCGAAGGACGAATTGATTTCTTCTTGAAGGGCCGCCAATGGGGGATTGAATGTCTAAAAGACGGCGATAGGATGTCTGAACACATCAATCGTTTTCAAGGTCGAAGTGCTTATGGCTCGTGGGGCGTAGTATCAGACCATATCCTTCTCAACTTCTGCACCAAGCCGCCCAGGAAGAAGCGAGGTATAATCTTCTAGCTAACTGATTCAGAAATGTTGACAGCCAGTCACTAACTGATCTTTATTTACAGTGGTTCCGGAGTTGTATCATATAGTATTCAACCCCGAGCACGATGAGTACGTAGTCCTCGATGCCGAACTTCAAGAGATTGCACAATCACAGCTGCTGAGAGCATAGTCCTCTATCATGATAACTTGCTGCATGAACTATTAATATTGATAGATTTCAATGCAAGCCTTCACTAGACCCAGCATCCCTCCGACAAGAAACATCATGCTTGTGAATCGGCTCGCCGTTGGGAAATCCTGCAGGACCCAAACTAGGTCTCATCCGCTTCCTGCCGAAAATGTAGGTAATTCACGGACTCCTGATTTTCTTTCCTGGGGAGTTGATGATACGGGATGAGAAAGATAATTGTGGAGCTCGATCGCTCAAAGTGAAAAGGAAAAGAGGAAGCAATTGGGGTCACTGGCTACACTCAAAGAATCCGATGCTTGCCAGGAAAGGGAAACGCTCGGGTAACACAGCATCGCCCGCAGCTTTTTCAAAGGGGGCGGATCGAGGCGCAGCACCTCCTGGACACGGCGAGGCTGACAGGGGAAAAAGGATGATAGGGTGATATCACCATAGCTAGCAGGTAGTGAGTAGTAGACCTTTTGGAGCGGCCCTCTTACCGTCAAGTAGAATACTATGTCTTTATAGTTTTAGAGTCATAGGTGAATAGTATTTGATTTTAATAATAAATCCTTAGAAATTTATATAATATAGGAGAAAAGTCTTTGATCTTATTTTTAGTTTTTCCATGTACCTATAATTGATGTGGATAAGGAAATGCTACTGCTAACAGTAGCGGGAGGACTGCGCTATTAATCTTTACTATACAAGTACACTTTATGTTAGTGAATATAGTACCCACCTTGTGCTCTGGGAGCCGATCGCTTTCCCAGGCGGTAGTTTTACTGTCAGCTAGACTACAACAATAGCAACAACAATAACAGTAATAAGAGTACATAGCAAGTACTCTCTACTCCGTCCAGTAAATGAAAGGAACCAAGTCCGTGCACAAACCTTAACTTTATCAATCGATAAGAAGTCGGAATCGCACTAGTCTGAATCGGTCGCGCCTGATCCTTGACCTGAGCATTCTTTGTATCAGAGCTCGAACTGCGAGGTGCGAATGCGAAATTCTCTATTCTAGAGCAAATTGACCAGTAAATAGCGGCAAGGTCTTCAACGCCATTGAGATCTAGTATCTCTCACGAGGAAATTTTCTGATTTTTTCCCCCGAGCGTCCTTTACTATTGGCTGGTGTGGACGAGCCGATGCTTCGCGAGTTTTGATCTCACGGCGACAATCGACGAGCTATCGCAAGCAGCGCGGTTGCTAAATATTCGCATCGCAATCATCAGAACGTACCTCTATCGACGATACCACCTACCTACCTCCCTCCCTCTCTACCTACCTACTCCTCCGAAGGATCTCCACACGAAAGCGTCATCAAGCATAATGGCCTCCACAGAACCCACCTCCAGCGCCTCCACGACAACAAGCCCTCCTCCTCCTTCAAAAGCCACAGAACAAGAAAAGCAACAACCCTCCAACCAAGACACCCAAGGGCAGATCCAACAACAAGAACAAGAAGCCCACCCCGTACCCCCTCGCCCCCGCCGTCCCCGCAAACCCATCTACACCCATCACTGCCGCTTCTGCAGCCACCTGCTCCTCGCAACGACACGAGACATATCCCAACTCCGCCGACGTCGCGATCCCGCTCAAGACAGGGCGTTCATTCTACCTATCTCTCCTTCGACGGGAGGATCATCATCTGATGTCGAAGAGACGGATTCCGAATCCGAATCCGACTCCAACCCCACAACCAACAATGATGAAAAGAACAAGAAGGGCCGCGAGACAGACTACACGATTCTCCTCTCGACTCTCCTCCCGGATCGAAAACATACTATTATCCGTCGTGTAGACGGGTTTGAGAAACGGCTCTTACTACGTTGTGGACGATGTCGTGTCGTGATTGGGTATTTTCTGGATGATGTGCATTTCAAGCGGCAGAAAGATGAGAGGACAGGTGGTGTTGGGGTTGAGGACGGAGAGAAGAGGAAGGAGGGAGAAGGGGGGGAGGGAGAGAAAGGGGGCGATGAAGCGAAGGTGGTGTATCTCCTTCCTGGTGCGTTGGTGAGGACGGAGGAGTTGGACGTGGATGCGGAGGATGTCGAGTTGAAGTTGGAGAACGATCGGGAGTGGAGGGGTTGGGTGAAGGGTGAGCAATGAGATTATACCAATTGGGAGGATGTTGTGTTTCCTGGAAGGATTATGATGTCGCATGTGATGATGGTATGGAAGGGAAAAGACTAACTACAAGTCCTGTCGCAGCGGGATTGATTGACCGGTCGTCATATCATATGTATAGTATTGAACATGGTTTTAAGCTGATGCAACCGTGCATCAGTAATGTACATGACCGGATACTTCCGATTAGTCTACTCTCCACTACAGATAAGAAGCCAACACATACAATGACCTGCATCTATTGAAAAACTACCGTCCACAGTCCGATTGACGCCTACGACTCTAGACAAGGATGCGAATGGGCGGGCCGCTGGCCGTGGAGATCACGACTTCCGGCGGAGTGCCGCGCCCAGATCGTGGAAAGGAGTTAAGAAACACAAGCGGAGGAGAAAAGGATCGTGCATCATGACAAGAAAAGCGCGGGTATCGTAGATCGTTTAGTTGGCAAGGATGGTGCGGACGAGCTCTGCAAGTTGTCAGTGGACAATCCTGGACGAATGATAAGAGTCCGATGAAAAAGAGTAGACCTACCAGTGTAGTTGATCTCGCCGGAGCTAGTGTCGACCGCCTTGAGCAGCTCGTCGACTTCTTCGTCGGTCATCTTCTCACCCAGATTCGTCAAGACTGAAACAAAACGTTAGCGGCTATCCACCGAATATCCGCACAGTCGCAAGTCTATCTCCGCAGAACGTCAGATCCTGCCTAGGGCACCTACTGTAACGCAGCTGACCGACACCAATGAAGCCCGTCAGATCCTTGTCAAAGACCTGGAACCCACGACAATATTCCTCGGGCTCGCCAGGATCACGGAAGCCACCCGGTCGGTTGAGGACTTTGGAGAAGGATTCGAAGTCGACTAACATCGCAGAGCAACCGTCAGCTTCCATACTCGTTTCCGAACAGTGTCCGTTCTCTCCAAGTCTACTCACAGTCACCACCCAGTCCCTTCTCGAGTTCCGCGATCTCCGCCAGCGTGGGGTTCTGACCGCAGGCGCGGAGCAGGTCACCCAGAGATTCGAGGGCGACACGGCCGGTGCCGCGCTTATCGAAGAGGGAGAAGGCTTCCTTGTAGTTGGTAGTCGAGGCCTGGTCACGTTGTTGTGAGTTCTCCATGTTGTCTGCTGGGATGGTTTCTTTCCGCGGAAAGGAGTGATGAATGTGGTTTGGTTGGCAGCTAAAGCAAAGGGCGAAACCTGCCGTGCCAGGAAAGGAAAGTGATGGAAAATCTGATGAGTGGTTTCGCGGGTTGATGGGGGCCTGGAGAGAGATGATATCCGGAACGTGGGATTCAATGTAGGGATGATGATGGATGAGCAGGATGATGAAGAGTTGGGGAATGGAAGGGAAGGAAAACAGCGGCATCAACAAGTCGCTCTTGTTGAATCCCGTTCCCGGCACGTTCTGGCCTCCCAGTCGCTGTACCAGCAAAGCCAACCCACGGCTGGAATCCCCGAGACCAACCATATTTACCCAAACATCCAGGCCAGCCACAAACAGGGGGACGAGGACTGCGAAAACATGCCAGGGACACGTACCATGACGGACTGCACAGACTGGAATTCAGATCGGGAAATTTGTACACGGAAGAATGGAAGACAGAGATCGGAACAAGGACAATCAGAATGAGATAGAGGTGGTCGAGAAAGTGTTCCAGGAGGAATCGAGGGGGTTTCTGGGGAAGAGTCACTCACTGGGTCTCGGTCGCAGGTTGGGCTCCTCCCGTTGTTGTGGTAACCATCATAGTCTCCACTAGGGATCAGGGACTAAAGGAACATCATCAACAGACAGTTATCCACAAGGCTATTGCTTATATGACCAGAAACGATCCGCACTAGTATCCTAGACCGAGCGTCAACAGGCATGCTCTCATTCTCGAGAGATCCCATGGCATCCATGGCCATCGCAGAGGTCAATGGCTGCGACACCACCACGAGAACATGAAACCTAACTAGAGACATGCAAGCTAAACATACAAGCCGATGGGTGATGCATCCATCAGATCACACTATATACAATGCCAACTCAAATGGCAGACAAGTTTACAATCATGAGATCCACAGGTTCTCGATCGTACATATATGTACACATGGACAGATGCAAAGTATGCACATAGCTGGTATGTCACTTCATGATGCAGAAACCATGATAGAGTAGTAGAGGGGAAAAAAATAGAGAAGAAGAAAAGTGGTGTCCTCCAGGTCCCATGAAATCGGCTCCCATCCCATCGCTCAATAATCATCAAAGAGAATCCAATATTGTATCCTTCCCGTTCATACGCCCAGGCTCCGTTTGCTAAAGACTGTGAGAAGAGGATCCTTTCACTGCTTTGGCTTCCCTGTAGACGGCATCTGCAGCTTCTCGATGCAGCTGTCCAACAGGTTGGCCGCTTCATGCAACAATTCCCATCGTGTATGCTGGAAGCTCTCCCGTAGGATCATCAGCAGACCCAGGCATCGATTGCGACCCGTTATCGTCTCCAGGCCACTCGGTTCTCGCACGCCACCCACACGCTTGAGGAACTGCTGCATATCCCGCCGCTGTTCTTCCGGGGCCGCCAGCACCAGAGGCGACACGAGAGGCCCTTCCAACGCGTATCCGTAGCACCAGACCACCAGCGCTGCAAAGTAGAGCACCCAGGGTCGGTTAAGCAAGAAGTCCTCCCGCGCGGAATATGACTCCTCGGTGAGAAGACATTGAGAGAGGAACTTTAGTGCATAAAAGGTTGCATCCCGTGCCGACGCCTTCGTCGCCCACCGCTCTGTCATCTTCTCTCGCGCCGTACTGTAATCTTTCGGCGTGATGGATCGTCCCAGCAGTCGTCCAGCCCCTGCGAAAATTTGACAGTCCACAATATCTACGTGGGACACCATGTGAGCGAGATGGTGGAGCACGGTACGGGCCTCGAAGGTATTTTCATCGTCCATCGGGAATCGTTGGCGATACGGATTTGACGACGTCGCTGCAGGGGCTGTCTGGGCCAGCGCTTCGTCGAAATCGCGCCTCCAGTAATCAAACGCCCGCAGAAGAGCTGATCGCCATTTGTCACGTCCCCCCAGTACCTGCGTAACACCAAGAGAGCTGACCTGCAAGTCTCGCTGATTCATATGCCAACTGACGCTCAACAACCCGGCCATAATAATCGTCCGTCCGAACGGATTTGTCCGCACTGTCTGACCGTTGAGGGTCTTTTTGAGCCCATCCAGAAACATCATCGGTTTCACCCCGTTCGCGTTGAGGCTCGATTGCATCCGTGCCACTTCTACCGCACTCGTGGCCGACCACAGGGCCTCGTCGCAAGGCAATGGTAGACGCATTTCATGAGCGACCATCTTGGCGGAATGTCCGAACATGGCAGCATGGGTTGAATCCAGGACGAACGCTGCAAAGGCCACTCTGCGGGTTGCTTCAGCTTTGATCCAGTGCTCCCAGGACTCTTCAGGTCCATCTTCAGATACCGCTGTGGATGCAGTCCCGGAACGGCCCTGACGCTCCTCTCTCGCACTGGATGGGGAATCAAAGGCAGATCGTCCGATGAGGGAGCTGCCTCGTCGCATCAGCGTCAAGGTCGTATCGTGGTGGATGTGGGCTCGTTCATGTAGTTCTCGTGTCGAAAACATCTTTTCGTAGATCTCGAGAAGCAGTAACGTTTGAAACACCCACAGCTTGGCTGGGGGTCTAAAGTCGCCATCCATGAAGATCTCCCACCGTAAATGCCAGGCCACAAAGTTCGCCAAGTCTGCAGCAGCCTCTGTGACTTCTGCGCCGTGTGCTTTATCTAGCGTCGATGCTCCGATCGCCATAACCGCAAGAAGGAGGAGATTGGGGGTCTTGTCAGCGGTGAACGTCGGTCGATGTAGAATTGGTAGCTGCGGATGGAGGTGATACCAATAAGAACCAATATACGTTTGCATCATGCGAAGACTCAAAACGTGACCGTCTTCATCCATATCACCATCCAACAGAGCGTCCTTCCGCTTACAGACTGCAGAGTGAACGGGTTCGTTGAAACGCGTGGTCATCAGATGCAATAGTTCCTGCCGCTTTTCTTCCGACATGATCGCTTGGAGAGGGCCAGAGTCCAGGATGCTTGTGACACTCATGGGATGCTGCGGGATCACATTGGTCATATAGTTGGCGTATGCGGTGTCATTGATATAGTAAGAATTCTGGAGTTGTGTTGGGTCTGAATAGCCCGGCAGGATTCCCGACGCTGCCGTATAGGTGATCGGAGACGTGTTGGTGGCGGACTCGTTGAAGAGCCAGGCTGTGAAGTCATCGGCCATAGCAAATGGAGACCTGTTATACGTTTCTCCTCCGAAAACAGGATATGCAAACGGTCCCATAGGATCAAACCCAGATTCCCCAGCGTTGGATGCAGGAGCAACAATACCGGTGACCGGGTCGAAACCGCTCAGCCCAGTTGTTGCATACGGTGGAGCTGTCGGGGATGTCAGGCCCGAGGTCGAGTACCCAGCTGGACGCTGTTTAGAGACGTACGGGACAGTGTTCACCGACATCAGTTTAGGATATGCACCAGCCGTAGACACAGAAGCAGCTGTTAATATCTGATCCTGTCCCATCACATTCCCTGAATCAGAACTTTGTCCCAGCCGGTTGGGACTGAACGGAGCATTGTGATAAGCTGGAGCGCTCATTGGCCCGTAGGTGATGACGCGATTTGGGGGACTATACGATGTTGCGGGATGCAACTTCGGAGAATTCATCGAATACGAGCTCGAGGTGCTCGATCGCTTAGCACTGAATTCAGAACTTCCATAGCCCGTCTGTGGAGTCAACGGGGGATATTGAGACTCGATTGAGCCAGAGGTCGTCGGACCCGACGTTCGATAACTGGCTTGGCTCGTCGGATGGTTCGAGTAACTGACTCCAGTGTCCACTGGACTGACAGGAGACTGTGCCATGAGCGACGGCCGCGATGATCCGGAAGCTACATAATTGTCGGCCGGTGGAATAACAGGATCCGACGTGGTGCTCGACATGCCATCATCGAGAGCCAGTGGTGGAGGCACCGCTGGCAGGTGACTCGCTGTGTGCACGAAGCTATCTCGCCTCTGCAGTTGCGATCCGTTCGTCGTATGTCGCTCCCTGTGGCGGACACAAAGGTCTTGCCGGACAAACGACCGATAACAGTCCGGGAAATCACATCGATAGATTTGCTTCGGGGTGTCTGGAACGCGATGCATCAGCCATCCTTTCTGGATCCGGTTGTTATCCTGAGTCGTCGGGTTGGCATACGGTTCAGTTGATGACGGTACAAGTGTTCCGCCCTGGAGTAACTTTTTCCACATCCCTCATGCTTACACTCAAACTTCTTGTCCGTGGGAATTGCTCTTTTTCGTTTCTTGGTCAACCCATTCCCGGCGATACTGGTGTCCGTGGGGTCTGTGTCGGCATGCCGGGGCTGCGTATTACCATTTGTATTCCGCCGTCGCTGGGGCTCTTGGTTAGCTTCTTCTCCTTTCACCATCTTATCGGCGGAGAATGTCGTTTCCTTCGGTTGGGGTGAGCTGCTAGGCGAAGAAGTTGATATGTTGGGATCAATCCCTTTTGAGGTTGCCCTAGGGGATTCTACTGGTGTACACAAAGCCCATCCGTTCTCCTGATAGTACCGTAAGAGACCAATGGTATTCACCGTTGCGCGTGACTCTGCCGATGTCGCGTTGGGGCGGTTAATAGTACTTTGGCTTCCATCAGTGAAATTCGATCTATGAACAGGCAGAGGCGGGCGACAGAACACTTTGGAATTCATTCAGTGTAGGGCCGAGGAAGTGCTGGGAGACGTAGTGTTGAGTTTTAAGTCAGCGAGTTGCGACTGGTACGTGCAGACTTCCGCGGGGCTGATCAGCAGCAGATGGCGGAGCACGAAACCAGAGACGAAAAGAAACGAAAGAAACAGATGGGCCACAGAGAGTCGAGTCGCAGCCGGGAGCGCAAAACAGATGTGACGCTTACAGGATGCCCATCATGGTTGGGGCGAATCGTAACGAGTTGGACCAGGGAGACTGGGTTGGTTGGACGCCTCTGCTGGAGGGGAAGTTAACCGCGTCTCTGCCCAGCCAGCGTTCCGGGACTCGTGATACTTCAGTGTCGCTCGGATCCGAGACACCGGTTCAGGATCTCCGGTGATAGGCGTCGCCCTCACAGGGCAGAAGAAGTGATAGAGGGGAAAAAGAAAGGAGGATGAATTGATGGTGACGGTGATGATGCTGATCGAAGGAGGTGGGGCTTGCGACGGAAATCTCACCGATGAGAGCAGAATCGCCAACGGCGGCCTCGGTGGAAGGAGGCCATTAATAGAGTTAGGTGACTCGTGCGAGAAGGGAGTCAAGGGACGCCGCAGAGCCACAAAGTCACTCGTGGACTAGACACCGGACGAACAGAATAAATGCCTCCTCCATTAGGGTTGGAGGCGTTCTGGAAAGACCATGAGCCGGCCGAACTGGCGCGACGCTCCAACGGGGATATACTTCAGGAAAATCGGAGGCATCGGCACTCTTGGAGAGCTTGCGGCGCTGCGCCAGTGGATCCCAGAGCCAGGGGGGGTTATAATATCATTGGAAGCGATAAATAAGACGGGTTAATAATACGTACCCCTCGTCAGATATAAAAAAAGAGAGAGAGAGAGAGAGAGAGAGAGAGACAGATTCCAAGCACCCACCGAAAGTCGGTCAAGGCAACCTCCGGCACAAACCACGGCTCAGGCGAGACGGGACGAGCAGTGCGGAGATCATGATAGAAACCTGGAGAGGGGGAAGAGGCTAGGAAAGGATGCATATCACACTGCATAGAAGCCTGTCAGAACGTTGGTAGAAAAAAAAAAAATCCACCAGGCACGCTTACGATTTAGTGTTCATCTTGAAACATTTGACTAGCGAGATCAGCCCTGGCCCACTAACTGAGTCCTGACTCCCTCATCGACTCAGAAGAGCCTAAATAACTTGCTCCCATGGAACTTGGGCTGCAACCACATGGCAAGGCGACTGACGTCGACAGAGGACGAGCTCCCTTACAACGCATCAGCCAATATCATGTATAGTTACTAGTGGCCCCCCATGGTTCCTCTACAGGACCGACTACCCAAGGTAGCGTGAGACGGCGGTCCTTCAGTCATATCATCGCAGGCGGCCCCTGCGCAAGAACCGCTAATGGATGCTGTGCCAAGCACATCGTTCGGGCAGGATGATCAGAAAAGGTTTCATCAAGTTCCCCTAATAATTTCTCAACACTTGTAATACTTCAGATGTTGTCCCGAGTGAACTCATGTGACATATGCTACATCTCCGGATGCTCTGTGGGCCTTGGTAGACCATCGGACCACTTTTCAAGGAACGGTTCATGAGTGGGGATCAAACCCAGCGGAATTGCCGCGTGGAGCACGAGGGGCCGGTCCGCCAGCTTCATGATCTCGGAAGTATATTCCAAGGGTCCCGAGCACAGACAGGATCTCGGAGGACGTCGGTGACTACTGCAGGTGGTCAGAGAACACGAGTGGGAAGCTTCTTGCGGAATCTGGAACAGAGCTTCCAGAAGGCGCTGCGGGTTTCATTATTGACTGTCGCCACCGATTCTGTGGCAGATGATACCTGTAACCAGGACCGGGGCCCACTGTTCTAAGTAGGATACGGCAGAAGTTGGTGTCGTCAGCGGTAGTCGCGGGAAAATATAAGTTATTACTGGAGAAAAATCAGATGGCTGGCACTAGAGTCCATACGAGGAGATCTTCGTGCATCCGATGCTTCTGCAGCTGGTGGACACCATCGACAAGGGTATAATATCAGAAAAACGGTTGGAGATTGACAGTGTCACGGGGTCACAAGCCACGAATATGAGCTGTGAGCCATCACCACAGAATCCGTCGGAGCATGTACAGTGACCAGCGACGGGCAGCATCGCATTCTCCCTGTTTTCAATCAGGACGTGGAGTAGTACAGTGGCATCCATCCGACTCAACCACAGGGATGCTCCGGTAGATTCCCAGGGAAAAAGTTTTGCCAGCAGCGGACCAGCCAGCAGCGCCTTGAATGTCACGCACCGCGAGGAACAGGCATGCGGGCCGATGGCGTTAGGTCTGCAAAGAAGCCAAAGGCGCATATCTCCTTCTCCACGGTAGCATGGAGCGATCTTGATTAACAGATCTACATACTGATCCAATAACTATGAGCGGTTAGGACCTAGATGCACATCATCGAGCAGTTCCGCACCTGAGACAAGCGGAGGATGTACAGGGTCAACGTTGCAAACCCCGCCGGAGAAAGGGGAAAGCACCGTCGGGAGACGATGATCGACTCTGCTCAATTTCAGCTAGCCAACGAGGCTATGGGCAATGATGGAGAGAAGAGTGCCCAACGCACCCATCGGAGGGGGAGCAGCATAAATTTTCGACAGTCTTCGTACGGAGTGCTCCTGGACCCGTAATTGCCATCTGCGGTGGTCGGTCGATGCCGCACTCCGATGGCACTCGTCAGAAATTAGCTCCATGTGTAGAGACATGTTCCAGTTAAGACCGTGAAAAATAAAAGAGAAATGAAAGATGCTAACGAGTCTATCCTGCAAATACCTATATTTCTGTTAGATTAGGCCAGGGAGACGCGGACAAGGGAGGCAGAATCGCAAAATATCGTCGCACCTCCCTTTCTATGACGCACAGAAACAGGCCCTATGGTCACTCTGCTTGCTATTTCTCCAATATTGAGTTGGTGTCTGGTAGTAGCTGGATATTCTGGCAGAAAAATCTTACCTCTGGTGTCCACGAATTACATGGTGAGAATCGGTAAATATCAAGCTGAGGACATGAGGAATCTTGGCCACTTGTTCCTCATCTTAGTGTGGCCATTCGCGAAGTAGAGAATGACGACTCTATGATAGGGCGATAGTGCAGTGCTTGATAGATGCCAGTCACCTGAAGCAGAAAGCAATGGTGCGTTGATCGCTAATGCATGGTCGAAGGATTGAGATTTGAAATGCGGATTAGTAGATACTTCCTCGACTACATCCTTGGCAAGGACATTAACCCGCCTTGTTTCCAAGTCATTGGGAGCCATTGTGTCCAGACCTATCAGAGCATTGGCGTTGAGAGACTAAATGGTCTACGAGAAAAATATCTGATTTAGAGTGCGCGTTAGGATTTACTGATGGAAGAAACAAATCCTTCACAGTTCCTCGAACAAGGGACTGAGGTAACAGATACTGACGTCAAGCTGGAAGCACACCCACAGTTACGGCCCGCGGCTGTACAGGTTGGATCTAAGAGTATGGATCGCTTGTGGAGGAAAGATGCTGGTCCAGTATTCAACGTAGATTTTAAAGGAGGGTTCTGATCTGTAGTGACCGGACGAGAATCCCGGTTTGACCATGGTCTGAGCAAACAGGCATATTATATGCTGACATGGTCAATGCGCCTCGAGGGAATCGTCGAGAAGGCGCAAGATCGTCTTCCCCGCTTGTGAACTGGCATCGGCGCTCAATAATATAGTCATGTGTCATGTCTTTCTCTGTTCTTCTATGCCTTCTTTGCAATTGATTAGTTGTTACAAGGTCTGACATCGCCGCCGTGGTCTCGTGCATTCACCTATGCCACCTCCCAGTGTCGTACATTCTCCTAGGAACATTGTGATCCGTAATCTATGGAACGAAAAATCTGCCTCCAGGAGCAGATTGGTGACAGTGTTTCTTTCACACGTTCCTATTGGTTTCTTACCTTATATTATCATAGCTGAGATCACTAGATCAAGCAGCCCCAACATCCAGGCCGACAACAAATACTGAATCCCTGCAGCCACCGAAAGCTTGAACTACTGAATCCGTGACGGCAGAATTACCCAGCGGGCTAGGTTGTAAAAGAATAGTCAGCTAGCCACTGAACCGAAACCGCGTTGCTTCGAGTCTACCGAGACCCTCCCGGGGAGCCACGTTGCGTCGCCGGTAGGAGTTGGTGAAATCTGTTGGAGTTGTTAGCCAATGGCTACTGATGTGCCAACTGACAAGTTGGGGTAAATGAACCGAACCTTGTAGTAGAACCCGAATCCTTCGCGTCTCGCCGGTTTGGATCTTGTCCGAGATACCCTTCATCAGCCTCTCGGACTCTCCAGGTTTGATTGATCCGCGAGGTAGCATCTGAAGAGTGGATTGCACCCATGTTCCTGCTTCCTGGGGCAGCATCTCGAAGAGCGTCATGAGGACACCAGAGGCATCCGGAAAACAGTCTCCTGGGAAGGTAAACATCATCCCAGTAAGGGTTCTTTGCACGAGCAATGCGCCCTGAGAGGCGACGAGTTGCTTTACGGCAGTTTGGACCTCGATAGGATTAGAATATGGCTCCCCATTTGGCCTAGCAAATTCCGATATCGACGGATGCTCGAAGGCGAAACTTAGCAAGTCGCGGTAATAATGTAATGTCGCAATCAAAGGATCGACTTGTTGCAAAGTGAGAGCGCTGAGTGCGGCCGAGAAGATAGGGATGGCAAGAGAAGAAGTCACGCATTTCTTGGGGTAGAACCGAACAGCGTCACTTGCGAGGCGGAAAAAGTCCTCAATCACTAAATCGCCAATTAGCAATAGCACGAGCAATAAGCTGCCCAGAAGACATACCATCAGGCAGATTCTCCGGAGGAAGTTCATTCA
This sequence comes from Paecilomyces niveus, assembly GCA_003116535.1. Taxonomy (NCBI): domain Eukaryota; kingdom Fungi; phylum Ascomycota; class Eurotiomycetes; order Eurotiales; family Thermoascaceae; genus Paecilomyces; species Paecilomyces niveus. The sequence continues at coordinate 20,930 of QEIL01000164.1, forward strand.
AGATCCGCAAGAATACAAGAGCCTGTTGCTCAAAAAACTGATAAACCGCTTCACTGGTCGACGCATCGACGTATTCTGCACCGTCGGCAAACTCCCGGATGATAGCATCCGTCGCCCACAGAAAGCAGCCTTCTCTGGACAATTCAAAGCCACTGGCAAGGCTCTGTGCCAAGCTTGGTAGCAACGGTATCATGGCCGTGCGGTACGAGATGATCATGTTGCGCCAGCAGCGACACACACGTTCCAGTATTGGGGTAGACGAGGTGAAGTTCATCACTATTGTGCTCATAACTGGAAGAATTTCACCGCAGTACTTAACGGCAGGGTTCTCCTGGCCAGGGCCGACGTATGGCGATACTTTGTGAACAAAGATGGTAATCAATTGTAGATGGTCTGTAAGATCAAGGCTTAGTTTATTATGCATCATACAGGGTTCTTGTTCAAACCTACCGGCAACGGCTCTCTGGCCTTGTTCATCTTTTGCATTATTGGCAAGATTCATAATTCGAGCCATGATTGGATCACAGAAGAGCTTCATGGTCTCATAGATCTTCTTGACCGGTTGGACTGCGACGACAGCAGCGACTCCCTCAGTCACTTCTTCTTGGCTCGAAGGCTTCAGCTTGTCGATCACAGATTCGTAGAATGAATGGAGTTGCGGAATGTGTCCTCCAAGCAGCTTGTCACAGTCGGTTCCCAGGTACTTAAAAGCCAGAGCAGCGGCCTGAACAACCTCCTGTGAACTATGCTGAAAGCCGGAAATAACATAGTTCAGTTGTGCTTCGAGGGTCTCCGGGTGTTCTGCCGTCCATTCTGTGTACCTTCCCAGAGCCATAATTGCCTGGAAACGGACTTTCTCTTGGTTAGGAATTTGCACGATCAAAGGGATCACTTGCGGCAGGATGGAACTCTCTTCACGGTCAACCATGCTTCCCATGGCTCTCATACTGAAAAGAGGGGCCTCGAGCTCTTGCCAATGAGGAACATGGGTGTTAGTTGCCTGAGAAGCATACTTAGCCACCCATTGTTGAATGAGCTGGTTCGACTTCCCCAGGCACTCAGTCACACCAATGACGGCACAGCAGTCCTTAAGGACGTCTCCCATAGAGTGTCTGAACTGTCGGAACTTCTCTTCCTGCTCGCGGTCACCGCCAAAAATATCTTCTTCGTCACCGTCAGGGGTCGGGAACTCGAGATGTGTGATCATAATATCGACCAGCTGAGAAAAAATATTGGCTAGTTTTGCCCGGGCTTCCGCATATCGCTCCAGCACGATGTATTGCTTCAGCTCATACCAGAAGATGAAGGTCAGCGAGATGGCATCACGTTCCTTGTCACGCGCGCAGCATTCTAAAACAGCCTCAACGAGGCTACGGAACTCATCGGGCAAGCGTGCAATCAAAACAACCCAAGCCTCACCCGCTTCAGCAAAGAGTCTAGTAACACCCCTCAATGCATCTGCGTCCTCAGCTTCTGCAGCCTCACAGATCTTCCGTCGGAGGGTGATTATGCGCGGATATAAGGCTTGTATAACAGGCAAGGAATCATCCACCTCCCTGGTGTCTCTATACATAGTGCAAATACATTCCACGGCCGACTCGAATGATGGCTCGTTGTCCAGTGCCTTCAGTATGACATCCATCAAGGGTGACTCGACAATCTTGAAGGCAGGGATTTCGCGCATCCAGGATGTGATGCAATCAAGAAGGCGAGGACTCATTGCTGCAGATGCTTAGGAGACATCAGCATCCGTAGAGAACAGTAAGGGAGACAGGAGACATACGAGAAGACTGCGCATACTGCGTGAGAAGGCTCAATACCTGATCCGCATTGTCGTCCAATAATTCCGTTGTCCTGTTTGCAAGCTCCTCTTCCTAATTGTCATACGAATTAGATTTCAATGTCTGGGTGCAATGCTGAAAACGGTCGCCGGTTCGTAGAGATGGAAGCTGGATAGGTGTATGTCGGTCGAACGTACAGAAAGATTGATCTTGCGTCCTTCAGTCACTTCCTCGGGCAAAACCTTGAGGAACTCCAGTACACAGTCCCCAGCTGTGCTTCCAAGTGCTGAGCCCACCGTGCCTAAGACATCCTTCCATCCTGTCATCTGTATAGCTAGACTGGAAAGGCACACGCATAACTGCGTCTGGATTGGCCTAGGTCCGGACGCATAAGCCGCAAGTAGAGCGAGGATCGAATCTCTTAGCGCAGGCAACGATTCGGCAGGCAACTGATCCAAATCATATGTGATCTGCTACCGTCAGTCACTGCGCAGACAACCTGTAGACAACCCCCGCCCGCACGGAACGAGAGCGATTTGTGTACCTTTCCCTTCAGGGTCGTCGCCGCGAAAAGTTTTGCCTCAACCTGAACATCCGGCGATTGTAGTAGCTCGTGCGTGACTGTCCATGCTTCGAGCTGGATATTAGGTGCGTCAGGATGATATTTTGAGGAGCGGGGTACAGTGAGCTTCGCAGGTCATACCGATTTCTGGAATTTTTCAAGGAATTCATGAGCATGAGTCTTCTCTGTACGCGAAGCGTTTCCCTGCATCGTGGCCACAGCTGCCAGGACCGGTCCAAAAGCCTGTCCTGCGCCTTCAGCTTTGGCCGCCATGGCGGTTGAGTGTCCAAGTGGGTTGATGTCGCGGGCAAATAATGAAAAGGGAGTAATAAGCCGTCAGCCGGGCCGGGGAATGCGATCGCTGCCTATTAGACTCATGAATAGGGTACGCGATCGTGAGGATATAAGTCTCAGACCCCCGAGGTAATATGACGCTGTAGAGTCCGATAAGGACCAGGAGTAGGTGGGATGTGATGGATTCCGTGACGAGACCCAAGCAGCCCGAAAAAGTTGGGTTGAGCCGCAACCACAAACAGCCCGACCGGCCCTGCTCGTTCTCCGCGAACCACCACAAAGCTTCCCCAGACAATTGTGATACCTAGGTGGCACCCCTACAGCTTTTTTCAGTCGGTCGCGCCTTCGACTGTCCTTTCATACGCCCATCATCTTGGATCTAGTCTTTCTTGACGCCCGCCAGTCCCCCCGATTATCGTGTTCACCATGGCTGGCAGAGGTGCTGGAGCTGCGCGAAAGACCCTTCTTGCGCCAATCCATTTTATCTTCAAGCTTCTACAACAGCGCTCCACTGTCTCCATCTGGCTCTATGAGCAGCTGGCTTTCCGGATAGAGGGGAAGATCCGAGTATGTCGCTCGAAGATAGTAACGTGGACATGGTTAACGAGCATGCACAGGGTTTCGATGAGTTCATGAACCTCGTGGTCGACGACGCCGTGGAGGTCCGGCTGGCTACAAAGACCGAGGATGAGAAAAGAAGAAATCTGGGTACGATGACTACCGATTCATTTGTGCTGTAGCAATTTCTAATATTTTGAGCCTAGGTCAAATACTCCTCAAGGGAGACAACGTATCGTTGATTCAAGCAGTACAATAAACTTGATGTGTCCTCTGATTCTATAATAATCTTCTACCTTTGGCGTTGGAGGAGCGGCTGCCCACTATCGGAAAAGGGCAAAAGAGTCTAGAAAAAGCATGTGAAGTGCATATCAGCTTCTGAGGCTTAGGATCCGTCCGTCACCGACAATGACGGCATCTACCGGCCAGTCGTGGTCGGACACTGGTATTTCTTCTGGAGGATGAAGAACCTGCTCTTTCAGAGCGAGAGCGACTGTATCACGCAGGCATTATGTCAGATAAGATCATCTAATGAACTGTAGACTGTTCCTCACCAAGGAAAGGTTTCTGTGGCGCGCCGTTCTTGCGTTCCTCTTCTTTTGAATATCTCGTGAGAAATCGGTCGTAATATCCTTTCCCATGGCCGAGTCTTCTAAGACTGGTGTCAAATGCCATTCCCGGAATCACTATTAAGTCCAAGCCAGAGTTTTTCCTCGCGGCGTGTGGATGCCATGTAGAAGCGACTCCGTAGCCACCCAAGCAGTTCTGTTTGTCCGAGATGATTGCTTCTTCGAGTGATGGTATGCCCCATTTATCTGGCTTGAGTGATTCAAGTTCTTCCATGGAATCCAAAGCCAGCATATCCATGACAGAGACCTTCGGTTGTGCTGAGGTACTCTCGATGCTATGGATGTACGGTATAAATACCTCCTTTCCGCTTTTCAGTGCATTTTGAACAATGCTAGTTGTTGAGATCTCTCCAGTAGGCATAGAAAGATAAACACCTATCCTTTTGGCATCACGATATTCTGACAATGACAGCAATTGGCTCGTCGCAGTTGTGGCTACGCTGATCAGTTCCGTCTTCCATCTGTGAGGAGATATGAAGGACTGACATTGACTAACGATTGAATCCTTGGGAATATTTAGAAGGACATTGTGGATCTTTCTTCGTAAATCCTTCTTAGCCGTCTGTAAAGCCGCCATGGTCGCACTTATTTTAGTTCTGTAATGACGTCGGCCATAAACATATATTTAGTAGGTGCTCTCGAATCGCTTCGAGTCGCCGATAGTATCATACAAGAGTGGAGGCCAGTTGTTTGATTGAGCAACTAACACCACAGGTTTTTGTCAAAGATACATGCAGAAGTAGTTATTGGCAATCAAGAAGGGAATAGACACTGCTTCATATTCTGCACCCGCTTGGCGGAGAATTTGATGATCTGCGGATCGGCCGTTTAAATTTATGTCTTGGCGCCGTTTCGTACCGCCTCATCTCCGGCGGCATGAGGAGTCGGGAATTCCTCCACTTGACAAGCGGTTGCAGCCCCCCTTCCTGCGATTACCACCTTTGTTATATTTACTCAGACTCGGCTCGAATGACTTTGAATATGGTGGGCATTTTTATCTTCCTCAGCTTCTTCCTGACTGCCAGGGCAGCGGTAGATCCCGACCTGGTCGGCACCTGGTCGACGAAGTCGCGTAAGGTTATCACAGGACCGGTATGCTCGATCCCCTACCGCAATAACACCATGATCGTGTGCACTGGAAACAGATATTGATACCCTCCAGGGATTCTACGACCCTCTAAACGAGAAGTTCACGGAGCCATCTCTTACGGGTATATCATATTCGTTCACGGCGGATGGGTACTACGAGGAGGCTTATTACCGCGCTATCTCCAACCGTTAGTAGCGCCATAATCGCCCGATCTGATAGGAACGGCAATCTAACTAAGACTACACAGCAACCTCGCCTAAATGCCCCAAGGGCCTTATACAGTGGCAACACGGCACGTATTCAAAAGAATCGAATGGATCTCTTGTGTTGACGCCTTATGCTGTGGATGGGCGCCAGTTGCTATCAAACCCTTGTGCTGGAAACCAGTCATCATACACTAGGTATAACCAGACGGAAGTATTCAAGGTATACCTCTAGCTCTATTCACATCAATTATTCACTAATGCGCATCTAGCAATACGAGCTCCAGACCGACGGTTTCCACAACGTCCGCCGACTGAACCTGTACCAGTGGGATGGAACGCCGATGAATCCGATGTTTCTGGTCTATAACCCGCCGCAGATGCTCCCGACGCAGACACTGAACCCTGTCACCACGAATGCTGCTGCGACCGGAAAGGCGAAGAGAGACCTTGCTGACGAAGAGACTGAGCCGTTGGATAAGCATATATTTGTTAAGCGAACGGAACTCGGAGCTATCGACAAGTGGTGGTGGTTTGGGGTTTTCATGACCTCTGTTGGTGGTGTTGCCATGTTCTATGCTTAATGACATGGAGTGAGCCAGGATAATAGAGCCTTGGCTGGGTACCCCAGACAGCAGTGGTTCCTAGAAATCCTGGAGTCTGGAAAGGGTAAGATTCGAGGATGCCAATCTGATGTTGCTTTCAAGCAACACGACAAATTTATAGTGCATGTATCACGGCGCAAGGGTTTCTTTCTATACGGAGTTCTACACGACCGTCACGCTCTCCTGGCGGGCTATTTTCGTCTTTGTCTTTGTCATGGTGAATAGACACCACTTAATATCTGATCTTATCTGCGTTCATGACATCCTCCGGACCTGTTGAGTTTGCTGTCAAAATTTGTCTTTTAGAGACTTCTGGAACCTAGTTCTGATATCTTTTCGAATTGATTCTCTGTTGTGACTTTTTGAGGATTGCTCTATTGTGATAATCATACTATTGCCCGTAGATGGCCATCAAAGTTAAGACTGAAGGAAACGAGTCTGAGCTCAATGAGTGACCGGTCTCGTCCATCTTGAGGCACAAATCCGCTCCATGTTCGAGTTTACGGTGCTCTAAACTACGCTGTCGATCAATGGCTCCTCCTGCGACGGGTCCTTGATATGAGTGGAGGGTTTGATTACCTATCCTTCCGAATCTGCCGGCCTTTCAAGCGGCCGCTATCGTCTCTTTCGCGATCTTTGCAACCTCTGCCCTTTCAGCCGGCTTGCCATCCAGTGGGCCTCCTGGCGCAAAGAGTGTCTTTAGTACACTTCCTACGTCGGCTTTCTTGCCCGACTCCTTTAGACTGGAGATTGTCTGGGACACCGCTTGTTTGATCTCCTCAGTGCCCATAGTCTCAACCTGGCCTGCATACTCTTCCAATACCACGACCTGCGCATCCTCTTTCTCCTTGAGATCGGGACGACCGGCCTCCTCGAATTGCTTGCCAGCTTCTTTTGATGCGGCGGCTCTCTTCCGTATCAAGGACAAAAGCTGAAGGTCTGTCTGAATAGGATTGGGTGTTTTGGCGGCATTGCTCGTCTCGCTAATAATCGCGCGGAGGACATTCAATCTTTGGGAAACGGGGTTCCATTAGCTATCTCTTCACGGTAGCATTCGCAACGCCAATGAGGGAGTTACCATCCATACCTCGTGGTATCCTTTGCCCTCATTGCTGTCTTCAAGTCTGTGCGGATTTTAGCTATCAATGGAGGCACGCCGGGGGTTGCGGTCGAGTTGCATCGCACGGATCGTAACCCCAATCGGGCCGAGAATCTGAGAGGCGTGAACATCGTGAAACAAGACGGTAATTGGCTGAATAGTGGTCGAATGGAAATAGCGAAAACTAGTAATAATAATAATAATACAGTTTATTGTACAAGTGAATGGGGAGATCCAGCAGGAACCCAATTGGAGTGAACTTGAAGAGTAGGAAAGCTCCAAAGGCGGAAGAAGCTTGGCTGGAGAAACACGACAATAAGACCGACTGGTCCGTGCACAAATTTGTTTCTACCGCTCCTCGCCCTCAGTTCGTATTGTTCGGTGCATCTCTGGCTGGGTTGGCATGAATATCTGCGCACCTCCTCCAACACACTCAATCTTCGAACGCTTCGCATGTCTCTCGGCTCAGCCCACTCGGAATTTTACTTTGAAGCTTGAGCGCGATCATTTCCCTCGGTCTGTGGTGCGATACGAGGGAAGCAGAAGCAACCCCCAGCTGCAGAACAGCTGGTGATTGAATATGTCCTATCCAACACTTACGCCTACAAGACCGCTCCCCGGCACCTATTTCCAGACTCCTGCTGTTACGACCTCACATCATGTACCTCTTTTCCAGCCCAAAGGAACACCAGCCCCTGCAGGGCGAGCTCCATCGCCGAATTCTTTAACGAAGCTCTCTCCAGCGGCTCCAAAGAGCAAGAGCGAGACATTGAGCACTCGAGAGCGCGCTGCGCAGACGATCAATGATACTCTGGTGCAAGAGTCGCGCTACCCTGACCTAGATACATATCTATCGCGTATGTCAATTGCTTGCGCTTGTGTTGCATCATGCGGTGAACCTCCCTGTGTACTGACTGTTGTCCTAGAGGGTTTTTCGTCAGACTATGATATTCCAGCGTCGCCATCATGGGCACCATTCCATAAAGTCAAGATGTATAATATCCCCGATCAGATATTCGACCAGTATAATCGTGCGCAAGTCTCGACGAGTATGGGTCTATTCGCGGAGTTGAACCACGCATGGGTCGCCATTGACAATGCTCTGTATCTGTGGGACTACACGCATCCAAATCCTCAGCTAGTGGGTTTTGAGAATCAAACAAACAGCATCAACGGCGTGAAGCTCGCGAGGCCTCGCGCAGGCGTCTTTCTACCGGCTATCACTCATCTGCTTGTGATATCCACCACCGCGGATGTCCTGCTTTTGGGTATGGGCGTGGAGACTACCTCCGGGGGTGCGACACAGGTAACTCTCTATCAGACTGGAATGTCCACATCGATTAGAGGACTTGATATCCATGTCTTTGCTTCTTCGGATTCTACGGGAAGAATCTTCCTTGCAGGATCATCGGATAACGATGTCTACGAGTTCACCTACCAACAGGAAGAGAGATGGTTTCAAGGTAGATGCGGAAAAGTGAACCATACAGGTTCGCGTCTTGCTGCATTTACCCCCACGCTCACTTTCACGCCGAAGAAGCCAGAACACGTGGAGCAGATGGTGGTTGACGATACTCGGAAGCTGCTGTATACTTTGTCCTCATTATCAACCATCAGAGTTTTCCACATGAAACCCGATGGTACTCTTTCCCTTGCAATAACGAAACACGCAGTCGATATCTACTCAAATATCGGACACATTATTGCTTCCAATGAGACTCTGAATCCCAAGGTCAAGATAGTCTCGATCAGCCCCATTCCAGCGCCAGAGGCGTCCAGATACCATTTGGTGGCCACGACAGCTACGGGATACAGGATCTATCTCAGTGCGACTGGATCATATAGTTGGTCACTTACTCCGAACGGTACCAGCCCGCCCACCAGCATGCAAGCACATCATGTCAAAACGCCTCCATTTGATAACCCTTCTGCGCCAGTGTCACAACCTGCCCTCCCGGGGCAGGTTTATAAGTTTCAGCCATCAGTGACATCAAAAGTTCCGATTCATTCATTGGATCCGACCCGTTTCGCGTCCCGGTTTCCACCTGGCTACTTCTTCTGTTTCACTTGCAAGGACCCTACTCAGAAAGCGGATACGTTGTTCATATCATCTCCAGACTCGGGACGTGTTGCTCGTTCGCAAGAGAGCGTCATGCCAGCAAAGGCTTCCGAGTCAGCAATCTGGCTTTCTTTGGGTAGCAAGGCAGAAGATATTGGCTTGTGCTCGCCTCCCGTTTCCGCAGCAAATACGCCCGGTGGTTTCAGCAACGAGCTGGCTATCCAATATGACAGTCCTGCTGCGGAAATTGCCATTCTCACCAATACAGGTGTTCATGTCATCCGTCGCCGCCGACTTGTGGATATGTTCGCTGCGCTTGTTCGCACTGGAGGTGGTGAGGAAGGTCTTGAAGGCGAGATTAAGAACTTTATTCGGACATATGGCCGCAGTGAGACATTGGCCACGGCTTTGGCGGTTGCATGTGGTCAGGGAATTGAGATCTCCGATTCGCGGCTATCGAAGATCAATGATCCAGATGTGCTCGAGTTCGCTCGTAAAGTTTTCATCGAGTACGGTGGCAGGCCGACAATGAACGAAAATGCTGTCGCGGACAATGCTACTCTGGCTATTGATGCCATCGTACCGTCTCCCCGTCATGCTGGTATTGCCTTATACATGTCAAGGCTGCTGCGCTCGATATGGAAGAAGGAAATCGCAAAGACAAGCAGCTCACCAAATGGAGCATTGAGCATTTATCCCTCAGTCAGTCCGGTGAAACTGCAGAACATCCAGAGAGATCTATCCTCCCTGCAAGAATTCTTCAAGGCCAACAAGAGCTTTATCGAAGGGCTGAGCGGGCCGGAAGCTCTTACTCGTGCATCAACAAAGCAAGAGGAGATTGCACTTCAAGCCGAGCACCGTGCTCTTCATTCCCTTGTCCAACTTGTCTCTGATACCATTGAGGGTATATCCTTCGTACTCGTGCTTTTCGATGAGCGTGTCGATGAAATTGTGGCGACACTCCCGGATGAATCGAAGCAGCGTTTCTTGAAACTCACTTATGAGGAACTATTTAGTACCAGCAAAGGTTACGATATTGCCAAGGAACTCGTCAAGGGTATTGTCAACAGGAACATTGCTAAAGGATCTAACGTGGAGACAGTTGCCGATGCTCTGCGACGGCGATGCGGCAACTTCTGTAGTGCCGAAGATGTCATCATATTCAAGGCGCAGGAGCTTCTGAAGAGAGCAGGAGAAGCAGGTGGAAATTCGGAGCTTGGACGGAATTTGCTTAACGAGAGCTTACACCTCTTCCAGCAAGTTTCCGACAACTTGCCTATGGACTACCTTGTTTCTGCCGTTGAGAACTATATAAACAACCAATTCTTCGCTGGTATGTGCTGCAAGTGAGCACAGACATGAAGCGTACTGACTTTTCACAGGCGCGATACAGTTGTCCCTTAGTGTCGCTACAAGCTTGGATAAGGCGAATCTCGCACTATCCTGGATCATGGATGGCCGGCCTGCAGATGTATGTATTGAAGCCTTGTGTCCATATCCACAGACTAAACATTTTGTGCTCTAGGATCCTCGACGGGCAGCTTTTGAATCCCGGAAGCAGTGCTATGACCTCGTCTTCAAGGTCATTGTTGCAGTCGACAACTCGGCTGCGCAGGACGCGGGGGTGATCGATGGTCAATTTACTGTCATTGCCAAGAGGAAAAACGAGGCTTATGGAGTGATTGCAGACTCAAAAGATGAAGTCTTCCTGACGAGCTTGTATGATTGGTATCTGGAGCAGGGCTGGAACGATCGTCTGCTAGAGGAGAAATCACCGTTCGTGGTGACATACTTGGAGCGAAAGTCGGCAGATGACATCGCCCACGCTGACCTTCTTTGGAGGTACTATTCGCAGTCGCAGCGCTTTTTCGAAGCAGCGAATGTCCAATTTCAGTTGGCCCAGAGTGCATTCGTATTGTCCCTTAGCCGGAGAATCGAATATCTTGGTCGTGCTAGGGCAAATGCGTCTGCTCTTACTCCCGACGTTGGTCGGCAAGCTCGTCAACGACTATTGCAAGAGATCACCACGCTGATTGATGTGGCGAGTATTCAGGATGATCTGTTGCAGCGTCTCAAGCAAGATCCCAGAATCGCCCCTGAGAGGAAGGCTGAGGTCATCAAAGAGGTAGATGGTCCGATCATGGATATCAGCACGGTATGTACTTTCTTTTCTCTATCTTGAAAACGCGTGCTCACAAAACATTAGCTCTTCAACCAGTATGCGGACCCCGGTAGTTATTACGATATCTGTCTACAGATTTTCTACCTTGCCGATCATCGCAACACTGCAGATATCAAATCCACTTGGCAACACCTACTCCAGGACTTGCACGACGAAACTGTCGAGAGAGGGGAGCCACAACCGTATGAAGCTGTTATTGACAAAGTCCGGAGTCTTGGCAGCCGGCTGCGCATGTCAGAGATCGTCTTTCCTATTCCAATGCTCCTGCCAATGCTGGAGCGCTATGCACTAGAACATCAGCGTGGTGTTGGTCCCCCAACATGGGTAGTCGATCTCTTCCTAGACCTCGAGGTTCCCCATGAGACGCTATACACAGTACTCGAGGCTATGTTCTACAATGATGAGGCGCCTTTCCATGGACCCAACCGTCGATACATTGCCAGTGATCTGCTTTATCTGATACAGCATTGGTTCCACAGTACCGTCCGCATGGGCGGTGTCGTTTTCGGCAGCGATGCGGTTGCCGCACGTGTCTCAGAGACACTTGCTCTCTTGCGGGAAACTGGTCTTAGTCAAGACCTGATTAGACTCGTAGACGAACTGCGGATCAGAATCGAGGACGTTTTGCGATAGATTAGAGCCTTGCAATATCACAACCAGTTTACGGAGCTTTCCTCACAATTTCACCCTCCCCCAACATTTCTGCAACTTCACATTGGCGTTTTGAAAGAAAAGGTTTACCGGTAATGCATCAAACATGATGGAGGTTGGTGTATGGTCACCATGTGCGGGAAACCATGGCTGCCAATTTCATTTCTGGAATTATTTTCCCCTCTCAAAAATTCAAATGATGTCTTCTATCATTCCTTATGTGCAATTCTGAAACATGTACTAAGAGCGATACGCACGTCCTATTGTATTATCATGTCCAGTGCTTGTCTGGAAACTGCAAAGCTATTTTATTTCTTGTAGAACTTAGTCCCAGCTTTTTAGGATAAGAATTCTTTCTATATACTCTATTTTAAGCCTCTAGAACGCGGAAGCAAACAGTACCCGGGCTCTGTAAAGCACGAAGCCGAGCATGATAACCATCCTGATATGGCTGGGCCTTATCGCTCAGCCACGTGATACGCCAAACCGCCCAGAGTAGCGGCTAAACCACAATTTAGTAGTTCAAGCTCCCCAATCTCTGTGCCATAGGTAGTCCAGCTATCTGTCTGAAGGCACGAGAGCTGCACAGCAAAGCCTCTTGAGAGAACTCAACCTCCTTCCTTCACTCCTCGATAGCAACCAATTCAAGTACGTCATTGACAAAAAAAAGGGGACACCGTAAAAATGTCCTACTACTTCACCATCCTCTCGCCGACCGACGTCCCGCTCTTCACTCTCACATTCGGCACATCCAAAGCCGGCGGCGATGGCATTGCTCGATTCCGCTTCCCAGATACAGCGCGGTATATGAATCAATTCATTATCCATTCTAGCTTGGATGTCGTCGAGGAAGTACAGTGGATGAATGGTGCTATGTACGTTTCTTTCCCCCTCCTTAGAACCTGGTCTTGCATGACCTTTATACCCCCCCCCCTCTCCTCCTCGCCTCTATTCAAAGCTCAAACTAACCACAATCTGATCTCGAAACAGGTACCTCAAACACATTGACACCTACCCCCCCACAGCAGCACACATCTCCGCATTCCTCACCCCCTCCGGCGCACGTTTCCTCCTCCTGCACCAACCGCCCCAACTCCCCTCCTCGTCTTCCACTTCTATAACTTCCTCCATGACCGCCTCCACTCTCGGCGGCGGGAGCAGCTCGCGCGCCTCCTCGACTTCTATCGCTGCGAACCCGACGTCGCCGCAGACCGAAGAAGCCATTCGACAGTTCATGAATGAAGTATATGAGAATTACGTCAAGACGGTCATGAGTCCGTTTTATAGACAGGGGATGGAGATTCGGAGTCCGGTGTTTCGGTCAAGGGTTGTGGCGGCGGGGAGGAAGTGGTTGTAAGTTTTAGTCTTTTCGGTATGTGGGTGATTGGGGAAAGGGGGTTGAAGTTGATGGATGTGGAGTAGATTGATCCATTTTTCTGTGCGTGGCGTTCTTGGGAGTTTTGTTCGCGTGATTTGGATTGAGGCCAGTTATGGTAGATTAGTGATTAGAGAGCAGGTTCCTGCAATGATACCCATCATATACGTTTGAATACTAAAAAGAAGAACTCTAGCAGGACTTTGCTTACGGAAAGTTGTCATATTGTCATGATGTATAGTTCCACCAGGGAAAGGACTGAATTAGAAGGAAAAAGAAACGATACCGTTTGCGTATCATGTGTCTAAAGTCTAAAAGGGAGAATCGAAGTGTTTCAAATCGTGATCGTGATCGATGAAAGGTAGAAGGAAGATGAGGAAGAAAACCAAAAAATGTACGCTTCCGCTACCGCAATTGCTGGCAGCGCTCAGAAGAGTCAAACCCAATATGCCGCTTGTTTCAATGGGCCCAGAACGCCAAACAGAGAAAATAACTCCACACCGAAGAGACCCCGTTACCCATGCCTCTCGATGAGGAAATCATTATTGCTGAAAAAAAAGAAGACTCCAGTTTTATGCGGCCATCTGTGGAGCCAATTTCTTTACGGTGACAGCCTTGAAATTTTCGACGGCTTGAACGACATCGTCGAGCTTCGCAACTGCACCGAAGATGCCGCCTTCCATCTTTATCGATTGGATCGTACCGAGATGTAGGGACAGATCGCTTGCCGCGGTACCGTCCTCGAGGATACAGCAGTCGAACCCTCGATCGTTGGCTTCTCTCATAGTCGTCGAGACGCAGACATCCGTCGTCACTCCCGCCAGGACAATGTTCTTGATGCCTTTATTTCGAAGAAGCAGTTCAAAATCCGTATATTGAAACGCTCCACGGCCAGGCTTATCAATTACTGGCTCCCCGGGAATGGGATAGAGCTCGTCAACCGTGTCATGACCAACTTCCCCGCGGATCAGCAACCGACCCAAGGGACCCTGGGCGCCAATCCCCAAGCCAGATGCATTATTTCGAGAACGATAATTTTCTCGACTTGGCAGGGTCGAGAGATCTGGTCGATGACCTAACCCCGAATGTTAGCGTGATTTTCCCTCATTGATCCATTCAACGGAGAGTACCTTCACGAGTGTGGTAAACAGGGAAGCCGGCAGCACGAAATGCATGTAGCAGACGCTGCAGCTTCGGGATAAGTGCTTGATTCGCGGAGATGTCATAGCCTTGATACTCCATGTAACCTCCCGGGGAGCAAACTGGCGGCCGGTCAGTAGAGGTCGTCGCAAGAAATCGCCCACGCGAGCTAGACTTACAATCCTTCTGCATATCAATGATGACCAGCGCCGTAGTGAACGGAGTCATCGTAGCATCATGCGGCCAATCATACGGAGTTGCTGTGATCTGGCCCTTCTTGACTTTGTGATGTGGCACATGGCGCGGCCTATCGAGGACTGGGCCATGGTTGTGTGTCGGGTTCAGCACGGTCAGCGTCCAGATACCAGGCGTTCCCGCTGCCACTAGCATGAATGGACAGTCCATCAGACGCGACGTCCGCTTCCGCTTTCGCGTCTCCTCGGTGAGACCGTTCCGGGGCCGGTATTGTCCACCACGATCGCAACGCAGCCATATTTTTGCAGTCCGTCCCGGTTTCTTCTCCGTCGGGGTGCTTGACGACTTCACGACGATGTTATAACCGTGAGCTTTTCCATGGGCCTGGACCGATGCGAGCAGGGACGCTCTATCATGACAAATAACCCGATCAGTCTACGCATTGAACCTTGGAGGAACCGTGCGGGACCATCTGCGGCGGACCGGACGGAGCGAGTGAGGGGACTCACTTATCGGGGAAGGTTCCTTCTGGTGGTGGAATCAGCTCCATGGCCATATCAGGAATATCCTGAAGGTCGCTTGGCGCGTCGAGGTTGAGATCCGCGGAGTCAGCCATCGCGGCGGATCTGGCCGGTTACAAGCTCTGGAGGGAGCGCGTTAGCATCATCATCATCGTCGCCGTCCTCTGCACTGAACATTGCGATCCTGTAGTGCTTCGATGGACATCGTGATGGAAAGCATCAAGTGCGTGGAAGGAATCGCATCAGATCGATGCCTGATCGATGGATGATCGTGCGTGGACATAGAGCACCACCAGATCGGTGGAGCAGAGAGGTAGCGGAGCTGCGGAAACACACGGGGCAGATGGGACGAGGGCGCAAGGGTCGTAAGAGAAGCAGATAATGCAGACAGAGGAGAGCAGCTTACCAGAGACCCCAGAACCGCCAGATAATCGCCTGTAGACGGCCACTTCTTCGGTGTACGCACGTCGAGAGCTTTGGGGGAAGAGAGAGCATTATTCACCTTGGAGGAGCTGTCCCGCGCTAGGCGGTTTCAGGCCAAGCCGCCCCTGACGACGGAAACATCAACAACCGCAAGAGTCGACCTGAGCGTCTTCTTGGAACATGGGATGCACAGCAACCCATCGACACCCCTCCTCCCCGCCATCGACACCACTCGAGCAGCCCCCAGTGAGGGGTTAAGCGTTAAAGGTAGGTTCCAGGAACGTCTTGCTTGACTGCCAGCGTTCCCAGACGGAGACACACCGCCTGCTGTCATCTGCATTGCCAGGGAACGTCCGTCTGTCTCGAACGGGATATCGGGACACTCCCACGGGCACTGACTGCAACACGTCCATCACGCTCGCCCTCAAAGGGACGTCCGGCGGTGTTTCTTATGTCGCCTGCATCGATCGCTTATCGCTCTTGAGCCTGTCTGTGCTGTTCGACCACCTTCCTCTCCCGGAGTACCGTTCGGTTCGCATTACGTAGCCAACGATGCCGGCCACCGATTCAACCCCTTCACCACGCCATGCCGCCAGTTCAGCGGAAGAGGAGCTGTCATATTACAAATCGCAATATGCACAGCTCGAGCTGGAGCTGGCCGATTTTCAAGCCTCGAGTCGTGAGCTCGAGGCGGAGTTGGAAAAGGATATCGAGGCCTCGGAGAAGCGGGAGCGACAGTTGAAGGAGAAGGTAGAGAGCTTGCGCTACGAGGTCGAGGAATGGAAGGTGGGTGCCAGTTAAATCCCAGAGCGAGATCTTATCCTCCCTATTGGCTTTATCGCTGGCGGTAGATGCTAATCTCACCGTAGACCAAGTACAAACAGGCCAAGACGGAAGCGAACTCGGTGCAAAGTACGCTGCAGAAGGAGATCACGAATCTACGGGAAGCCAGCCGGGCTCTGCAGTTGAAGCTACGAGATATGGAAGTTGCCAACGATGATTTTGAACGGCAGGCTCGGCACACCACGTCGTCGCTGGAGGATCTGGAATCCAAGTATAACATGGCGATCGAGCGTGGGGTTCTGTTGGAGGAAGAGATCAGGAATGGAGAGCAGGAACGGGAAGCTCTGCGGATCGAGACTCAACGTCTTCGCGATGAGCTCTCCGATCTGAAGATCGAAGCCGACATCGTCCAGAACAAGCTTCGCAAGGCCGAGGCACACTCGAACAGACGTCGGAAGCCAGCGCCTTTGGACTCTAACCATGGAGCCCCCAAGACTCCCGATGCATCAGAACATTCGCCAGTAACGACAGCCTCGTCATCTACGATAGCAACTCCTCCCGCAAAATCAGCGTCATCCGTTACATCGGATGCCATCACTCCGCCTTCCCCGACGATCTCAGAGTCATCGACTAGCATGCGCAAACCTGGCGCGTCAACCAGTCTCAGAAAGCCCAGGCTATCCGTAACAGAATCAAACAAAGGCTCTCGTCCAGTGAAGAGCCGTCATACCCGCGCCCCTTCTATCCCCAACAGCAATGGACGTTCAACACCGTCGGTCACGTCGCGATCCAGTATCTCTCGGCTCAATGCTTCCCAGTCCGCCGGACTTCCCCGATCCGGTTCGTTGTACCAGATTCGTGGACTTATTGGCAAGATGCAGAAGTTGGAGGAACGAGTCCAATCTGCCCGGTCGAGACTCCCGGCGCCTGTGGATACGCCCAGCAGGACCTCTCCACGCGGCTCCGTCTCAGGGCAGAGCTCCATCCCTTCTAACATCACGGTGCGGAAGTCCTCAAGAAAGCGTACGAGTGGCAGCAGTTTCAGCTCCTCTGTTCACGGTGACGGCACTCCGTATATTCCACAGAGTGGACAGTCGGCCGGGACACGCACCCAAGGGGACAGTCGGCCCAGCAGTCGGACTAGCTTCTCCAGCCGCAGCTCAATCAGCCACACGTACAGCAACGGCATCCCAGCGCCACGACCCGACAGCCGTCAGAGTTTCAACGGCACGGCCAGTTTCAATGGCGGCGCCAGTGTTCGGACGCCGATCGGGCACTACTCCACTAACCCAACGACCGAGAGCCGTCGGCCTCGGTCTTCCCTCAGTAACTACACAGGCACTACGGCACACAGCCACACTATTAGTATGACGAACATCGATGAAGATGGAGATAGCAGCATCAGCGAAATCACCACCCCGACATTCCGGAGGAGCACATTCACCGAGGATTCTAGGAGTAGGATATCTATCCCCACCCCGGGACTGAAGAAACGGCCTAGCGGTGGTGTCTCAGCCATACCAGCTCCGCGAAAGATCAGTTCGGGTATGACTCGTCGGGGTAGCGACATGGCACCCCGAGAGAAGCATCACAAACCCAGCCTCGGTGATCTTGGTGAGACATATTAGATTTCGCGATCGTTGGCTATTGTCCCATTCTTCTTCCGACAATGAGTTTTACGGTCCTTTTACCTTTTTTTTTTCATGAACGTTTACGGCGCGCATATATCGGTTTCGACCAATTTCACAGTGCAACTAGGTTGTGTCATTCTTGCTTTTCCCCTTTGTTTTTCGTCTACTCAATTTTTTCTCGTCCTTCTGGGCAAAGGTGCATGGAGCATCGGCGTGCTTTTTTGCCCCAGGAGCGTGTTCTCTTTTTCTACAGTTTGGTTCCGATTTCGTGAGGGTCTGGTCTGGTCTTTGCCCCATTGTTGTCGGATTCGGCGGATGTCTCTTCTTTCTCCATTTCTTGCAGATAATACCACTTGTATATCCGTTTGCACTCGGTGGGGAAAAGCTAGAGGTTTTTCCATCCCTTGGCGTGCAGTTTCTTTGTTTGATCCTCCCTGTGCTCCTGTGGAGAAGGGGATCCCTGCACTCCGTCCTAAGCTGTGTCATCCAGCAAGAACTCTCGCTTTTCACCAACCACTTAGCGATCCAGATTGTTAGATAATACCCAAGCCTTTTTTTCTTCTGATCTATCTTCTGCCTTTTTGAGGTAGACGAAAGTAGACCTCAATACAACAATCAGATCGACTAGTCTGCCTTATGCAATGGCAATGGCAATAACATGATCAGCGTAGCAGTAGCAACGGCGTAGTATAGTACTACTACCATTCAACGAAGTTATCCATTCCAGTGCCGATCTACGAAGTCATGTAGGGTAATATCCAACGTGGCATCGCCGCAAGCGGCCACCTCGAATCCGTACCTGCAGCATTGCAGTACACTACGTATATGCTAATTGTCCGGAATCGGAAAAGGATTATGTGAAGAATGCCTTTTATTTCGTTGTGCTTGTTCTTGTTTCTATTCTTGGACTTGGACTTGTTCATCATGGTATTGTTTGTTTCCTTTGTTCTCTGTTCGGATGCGGGGTAGTAGTGGTATCTGGTTGTCCAGCCATTCAGTCATGAATGAATGGATGGAGGGGTGAATATCCAAATGCATATTCTTGTTTTTTAGGGGGTCGGGAGGTAATCAAATTGTCCAGATCTAGATCGGAGTCCGAGTGGTGTGTAACATAGGATATTTCCCCCCCGAAAGCATCGAGGGTTCCGGTGTGATATGATTATTTTACTCTGGGTGATTTTTTTCGTGGTGTCGCCCGATTATGGAATATGTGGCTTCTTATGTATGGGTTATGTTGTGTTGGTCATGTCAGAGTATAGAGTGCTCTAGACTCTTTCGGTGGGTACATGTGCTCTAGGGTTGTATGGGGTATGGAGTAGTGAAGGTTGCAAGTCGAAAGTTCTAGAGTTACGGGGCGAAGAGAGAGAGAAGAATGCGCATGTGAGTGATGCCAATTTGAAAGAGATCGGGGTGACTCGTTCGGGGATTAGATTCAAGTATCGATAGATAGGTGCGGGTGGTTTTTGAGTGGTGGGGACGAGGCGGGACATGTAGTGTACTCCTCCGTACTACGTAGTATCTACCCCAGTTGCCCGGGATATATAGAGTTGGTACGTAGTATGGCGCTCTCGAACTGCCGCGGTTCTGGAATCTGAAATGTATCATGCACTAGCTACGAAGCAGGAACCCGAGGACCAGGGCTTTTGTGATGAGATCGCGGTATGAGAAGCCGGTTTTGCCAAGGCCTTTGGAAAGGGAAAAAAAAAGTAAATTTGAGGCTGAAAAGATCGAGTTTATGATTTCCCATGCGAATTTTCCAGGTTCTATTCGTGTAGGGAAAGAGGGCTGAGACTTGGCAGATATCGAGATGTTGGGATCCATCTGGGAGTGTCGCGGGGTAATTTCTTTTTGCTTCGTGTTTGGTCGGACAGGAATGATGAGAAGTGTTCCACCTGGCGACGGTGTTCAGGTACATTTTCCCCAGGGAGTTGTCCGGTTGCTCTCCATCGGAGTCGGGTATCTCCTCCGAAGAGAGGGTTAGTCTGGGTTCGGAGACTAACTGAATGATAAGGATTGCTCAGTCAGATTCGAGCCAGACAGGCTAAGTATGAACGCGGACGGACAGCGATCCCGAGCATGCGTTCGGAGTTGGCTTGGATATGATCGGTTCCCAATGGTCGGTTTAGCTGCGGTCGGCCCACAGATCGTCACGTTGTCCCATGGCCCCGGCATAACTTCGTCCCTCAACGGTGAATTATTGTGCGTTGTTCTGGTTCTTCCAGACCGTCATCCGTGCTCCCAGCTCTCAACAGACGTCGGACTTCCGCTTCGGTTCCTATAAGGAATGATCTTCTGATGGTCATCATCGTCCCCTTGTTTTTCTGGATGATTCTGGCCCGGTAACCGTATCCGAGATGCGAGAGGAGGATGCGTATTCTCCTCTCGACAAGGGGCCAACTACTCCTCTTGGAGCCCGGATGACCTGCAGTACGGGAGACGTGCTGACATCCCTGCGTATCCTATTCCAGCTGAGATCAGACAGGAGGTCCGTACTCGAGCGCTATCTCCAGCCCGTGAGCGGTTTCTGCCCCCGATCCTGGCCCAGGGTCGTATCGACTATCAGATTGTCCGAAGCCATAGTCTATAGTATTCGGATTGGATGTCCAACATTGGAGGACGGACTGTCAGATCAGATGCCGCCTGAGGGGGACTGAGAGTGAAACGAGCTAAGCTCAGCATAATTCCCGAGCTCCTGTACCTAACCACTCCGTCTACTGTGGGAGATGCCAGCTTGTCACTGAACAACAACAACAACAACAACAACAACATCATCATCATCCATCCTCCCTCGACCGCACGGAGCATTCGGCGTCGCTGGGAGTACGCAGGGATCCTTCCGCCCGAGGACGGGACCCTGAGTTCTGAGTGGATTCTCCAATGTGCCTGGACGGTGGCGATCTCTCGATGCACCAATCGAGATGTCCCAGCAAGGGCCTCAACGAGTGAAGTTGCTCGGCTCCTTGGCGTCTTGGCTGGTCAACGCCGTCTGTTTCCGGTTAGTCTTCTCCAGCCTCAGCCCTCGGAGACTAGGAATGACCACTGCTAATGATTAATACTGCTCAACCACGGTGAATAATATGTCAGATCGAGGGGTCGAGAGAGATGACAGGATCCAAGATGTTATACTACTGAGTGTGGTGTGCAGAATCAAGTATTGTAACTACGGAGTCAAGTATTGTAACTACGGACAGGTCGTCCAAAAAAAAAAAAAAAAAAAAAAGAAATTGTCCAGAGACTAACAACGGCAGCAAATCTGGTGGGAAGACCGCGAGCTCCGCAAGGCACGTCATGGGCCCAACAAGCTCTGAAGTTGGGGGAAAAGGATGAAAGGACCCGCGCCGAAATGGACCTTTTGCTTGGAAGACGGCCCGACGCTCATTTTTTGTAAAAGCAGGTCTGGCATCGGGTCGGCCAGGAAAGGGAAACGAAGAGAGCCCTCCTAATAAGCTTGTCATAATTCAATATCGAAATAACTCCGTGGATCTTTTTTAGTTCCGTCCCTATATACTCCGGTCCCGTGGTTGATGGTCGTGGCATTTCTTTCTTCACACCTTCCCGTTTGCGACCTGTTGCTCCCCAGACCATCATCCCGTCTTCTCTTCCTCCCTCTCTCTCTCCCCCTCTCCCACCACCACCACTGACCTCTCTGCCGTCATCCTCGGGCTTCAATTTCTTCCTCCTCCTCTTCCTTTCACCAAGGGTCGTGCGCGACGTGCCCGATCCCGCTATATGTTTATAATACTCGCGTTCTGAGGATTTTACGAAGCTTTGTTTTTCGGCCCCGTCAAGCCCTCATTTGACGGCCGTTCAGCACGTTGGCAGCTTCTGGATCAAAAGCCGGTCGATCCAGTCTCACAGAACGGTCAATTCCTTCAGCGCAGTCCCAGCTGAAGTTCTATATGGAAATTTTCGCGTAAATCAAGCATCATGGGTCTTACCAACGGAACAAGTGCCACCAACGGGCACGGCAGCTCCTTTGCTGCGAAGCACAACCTCCCTTCACATTTCATCGGTGGAAACCGCCTGGGCGTGGCTCCCCCCAGCAGCGTCAAGGACTTTGTGGCCGCCCACAATGGTCACTCCGTCATCACGTCGGTAAGTCCAGGGTCACCGATGCGAGCGGTGAAGAGACCGCAGCAAAATTCGAGGGAGAATCGAAACGGACAGCTGACGGGGGAATGGCTCTCTAGGTGTTGATTGCCAACAACGGCATTGCTGCAGTCAAGGAAATCCGATCAGTACGAAAATGGGCCTACGAGACGTTTGGTAACGAACGGGCGATCCAGTTCACGGTGATGGCCACGCCAGAAGATCTCAAGGCCAACGCAGATTACATTCGCATGGCCGATCAATATGTTGAGGTATGGCCCGCGTGATTTCCCGAGAATTCACCTGGACTCTACGCAGATACTGACTTGGAGCCCTTGCGGCACAGGTCCCCGGAGGCACTAATAATAATAACTACGCCAATGTGGAACTGATTGTCGATATTGCGGAGAGAATGGACGTGCACGCCGTCTGGGCCGGATGGTAAGCCTAAAGAAAGTCGCCGGACAGTATGCAGGGGCTGACTAAGCGATAGGGGACATGCATCAGAGAACCCAAGCTTGCCAGAATCACTCGCGGCCTCGCCGAAGAAGATCATTTTCATTGGTCCGCCCGCGTCGGCGATGCGTTCGCTGGGTGACAAGATCTCCTCCACCATTGTTGCGCAGCACGCCGGTGTGCCCTGTATTCCGTGGTCGGGAGAGGGCGTGGATCAAGTCACGATCGACGAGAACGGCATCGTCACGGTTGAGGATCACATCTATGACAAGGGATGCACACATTCGCCGCAAGAGGGTCTCGAGAAGGCCCGCCAGATCGGATTCCCCGTCATGGTCAAGGCGTCCGAAGGAGGAGGTGGTAAGGGTATCCGAAAGGTTGAGAAGGAAGAAGACTTTATCACCCTTTATAACGCGGCCGCAAGCGAGATCCCCGGATCGCCGATCTTCATCATGAAGCTGGCTGGCGACGCGAGACATTTGGAGGTGCAATTGCTGGCCGATCAATACGGAAACAACATCTCCCTTTTCGGAAGAGATTGTTCCGTCCAGCGGCGACACCAGAAGATTATCGAGGAGGCTCCCGTCACCATTGCCAAGCCGACCACGTTCCAGGCCATGGAGAAGGCTGCTGTCAGCCTGGGAAAGCTGGTGGGCTATGTCTCGGCGGGTACCGTCGAATATCTGTATTCGCATGCGGATGACAAGTTCTACTTCCTCGAGCTGAACCCCCGTCTCCAGGTCGAGCACCCCACGACTGAAATGGTTTCTGGAGTCAACCTTCCAGCTGCGCAGCTGCAGATTGCTATGGGTATCCCCTTGCACCGAATCCGCGATATTCGTCTGCTCTACGGTGTGGACCCCAACACCTCGTCTGAGATCGACTTCGAGTTCAAGAGCGAGGAGAGCTTCAAGACGCAGCGTCGCCCCCAGCCCAAGGGACACACAACCGCTTGCCGTATCACCTCTGAAGATCCCGGTGAGGGGTTCAAGCCCTCGAGCGGTACCATGCACGAGCTGAACTTCCGAAGTTCGTCCAACGTCTGGGGTTACTTCTCTGTCGGTACTGCGGGTGGAATCCACAGTTTCTCTGACAGCCAGTTCGGTCACATTTTTGCTTATGGCGAGAACCGATCCGCCTCTCGAAAGCACATGGTTGTTGCCTTGAAGGAACTGAGCATCCGTGGCGATTTCAGAACGACCGTTGAGTACCTCATCAAGCTGCTGGAGACCCCCGCCTTCGAAGACAACACCATCACTACGGGTTGGTTGGACCAGCTGATTAGCAACAAGCTGACCGCTGAGCGCCCGGATCCCAATCTCGCGGTCATTTGCGGAGCCGTCACCAAAGCCCACCTGGCCAGCGAGGAGTGCGTCGCGGAGTACCGCAAGGGTCTTGAGAAGGGTCAGGTCCCGTCCAAGGACGTCCTGAAGACGGTTTTCCCGGTGGACTTTATCTATGAGGGTTCGCGATACAAGTTTACCGCGACCCGTTCAAGCTCGGACAGCTACCATCTGTTCATCAACGGCTCCAAGTGTTCCGTCGGCGTTCGTGCTCTTGCCGACGGCGGACTGCTTGTTCTCCTGAACGGTCGCAGTCACAACGTCTATTGGAAGGAGGAAGCTGCTGCCACTCGCGTGAGTGTGGACGGCAAGACTTGCTTGCTCGAGCAGGAGAATGATCCAACGCAGCTGCGGACCCCCAGTCCCGGTAAGCTGGTGAAGTTTACCGTCGAGAACGGCGAGCACGTCAGGGCTGGCCAGCCTTTCGCGGAGGTCGAGGTGATGAAGATGTACATGCCTCTCATCGCCCAGGAGGATGGTATCGTCCAGTTTATCAAGCAGCCTGGTGCCACTTTGGAGGCAGGCGATATTCTGGGAATTCTGGCCCTGGATGACCCTTCACGCGTGAAGCATGCTCAGCCGTTCACTGGACAGCTTCCCGATCTGGGACCCCCTCAGGTGGTCGGAAACAAGCCTCCCCAGCGCTTCGTCCTTCTCTACAGCATCCTCGAGAATATCCTCAAGGGTTTCGACAACCAGATCATTATGGGCTCCACTCTTAAGGAGCTGGTTGAAGTCCTCCGCGATCCTGAGCTTCCGTACGGAGAGTGGAACGCTCAGTTCTCTGCGCTCCATTCTCGAATTCCTCAGAAGCTGGACTCTCAGCTCACTCAGGTGGTCGACCGCGCGAAGGCAAGAAAGACTGAATTCCCTGCCAAGCAACTGCAGAAGACGATCTCGCGCTTCATTGAGGAGAACGTCAACCCGGCTGATGCTGAAACCCTGCGGACGACTCTCCTCCCTCTTGTGACCGTGATCAACCGATATATGGATGGTCTGAAGACTCACGAGTTTGGTGTGTTCATTGATCTGATGGAACAGTACTGGGAAGTGGAGCACATGTTCACCGGACGCAACGTTCGTGACGAGGATGTCATTCTCAGACTTCGAGATGAAAACAAGGAAGACATTCCCAAGGTCGTCTACACTGTCTTGTCGCACAGCAAGATCGGCTCCAAGAACAACCTCATCCTTGCTATTCTTGACATGTATCGCCCGAACCGACCTAATGTCGGCAATGTTGGCAAGCACTTCAAGCCGATCCTGCGAAAGTTGACAGAGCTGGAGTCCCGAGCTGCATCTAAGGTGGCCCTCAAGGCTCGTGAACTTCTGATCCAATGCGCTCTGCCATCCCTGGAGGAGAGAGCCTCCCAGATGGAGCTCATCTTGCGCTCCTCAGTTGTCGAGTCTAGATATGGTGAGACCGGCTGGGATCACCGTGAACCTGACATCAATGTGCTTAAGGAAGTCGTCGATTCGAAGTACACCGTTTTCGATGTGCTCCCCCAGTTCTTCTGCCACCAGGACCCGTGGGTCTCTTTGGCTGCTCTCGAAGTTTACATTCGTAGAGCTTACCGCGCGTACCAATTGAAGGGCATCCAATACCACCATGACAACGAACCCGCGTTCGTTTCGTGGGACTTTGTTTTGGGCAAAGTCGGCCAAACCGACTTCGGCTTGCCTATCACTTCTTCCCACCCCTCGGCTCCTGGTACTCCAACCAGCGAGACTTTCAATAGGAGGATCAACTCCATCAGCGACATGTCCTATTTCGTTAATGATAACTCGGCCGATCCAACCAGGAAGGGTGTCATTATTCCTGTCCAGTACTTGGAAGAAGCCGACGAATACCTGTCCAAGGCCCTGGAAGTGTTCACGCGTGCCGGCTCCCCTATCAAGAAGGCAAACGAAGGTTTGTTAGCTGACCTGTCCGGCAAGCGCAGGCCAGCAGCCCTACGAACGGAGAGCGATGAACTTTCAAATGTCTGCAACGTGGCGATCCGCGATGTTGAGGGCCTGGATGACACGGAGCTTGTCTCGCAGATCAATAAGCTGGTGGCCGGTTATAAGGAGGAGCTACTTGCTCGCCGTGTTCGTAGGCTGACCTTCATCTGCGGTCACGAGGATGGTGCCTACCCCGGATATTTCACCTTCAGGGGACCTGCTTACCAGGAGGACGAGAGTATCCGACACAGCGAACCTGCTCTGGCCTTCCAGCTTGAACTGGGTCGTCTCTCTAAGTTCCGTATCAAGCCAGTCTTCACGGAAAATAGGAACCTCCACGTCTATGAAGCCATTGGCAAAGGACCGGAGAACGACAAAGCCGTTGATAAGCGGTACTTCACTCGTGCTGTGGTGCGTCCCGGTAGACTGCGTGACGATATCCCTACGGCGGAATACTTGATTTCCGAGGCAGACCGGTTGATGAACGATATCCTAGATGCCTTAGAGATCATCGGCAACAACAACTCCGACCTCAACCACATCTTTATTAACTTCTCTCCCGTTTTCAACTTGGAGCCTACGGATGTCGAAGAGGCATTGGCTGGCTTCTTGGATCGTTTTGGACGCCGTCTGTGGAGACTGCGCGTCACTGGTGCAGAAATCCGTATTCTTTGCACTGACCCGGCAACAGGAATGCCCTACCCTCTTCGTGTCATCATCACGAACACTTATGGATACATTATTCAGGTGGAACTATACATTGAGAGGAAGTCGGAGAAAGGCGAATGGGTCTTCCACAGCATCGGTGGCACAAACAAGATCGGCTCCATGCACCTGCGCCCAGTATCAACACCGTACCCGACCAAGGAGTGGCTTCAGCCTAAGCGATACAAGGCTCATCTCATGGGTACGCAGTACGTCTACGACTTCCCGGAGCTGTTCAGACAGGCTGTTCAGAACAGCTGGTCCAAAGCTATCGCGAAGATCTCCTCGTTGTCCGACAAGCGTCCTCCTGTTGGCGAGTGCATCGACTACTCCGAACTCGTGCTCGATGACAAGGACAACCTGGTGGAGGTCTCGAGGGAGGCCGGAACTAACACTCATGGTATGGTCGGATGGATTGTTACCGCTCATACCCCTGAATACCCTCGTGGTAGACGGTTCATCATTGTTGCAAACGACATCACCTACCAGATTGGTTCCTTCGGACCGCTTGAGGACAAGTTCTTCCACAAGTGCACCGAGCTGGCCCGCAAGCTGGGCATTCCCCGAATTTACCTGTCCGCTAACTCCGGTGCGCGTATCGGAATGGCTGATGAGCTGATCCCCTACTTCTCGGTTGCTTGGAATGACCCCGAGAGACCAGAGGCTGGCTTCAAGTACCTCTACCTGACGCCGGAGGTGAAGAAGAGATTTGACGCCAGTAAGAAGAAGGAGGTTCTCACTGAATTGGTGCACGAGGATGGCGAGGACAGATACAAGATTACCACCATTATCGGTGCCAAAGATGGTTTGGGTGTTGAGTGTCTGAGAGGATCTGGTCTCATTGCCGGTGCCACCTCTAGGGCATACGAAGATATTTTCACCATTACCCTAGTGACGTGCCGCTCGGTCGGTATTGGTGCTTACCTTGTCCGTCTTGGACAGAGAGCCATCCAGGTCGAAGGCCAGCCGATTATCCTGACCGGTGCACCTGCCATCAACAAGCTGCTTGGTCGTGAAGTCTACACATCCAACCTCCAGCT
Source organism: Paecilomyces niveus (assembly GCA_003116535.1). Classification (NCBI taxonomy): domain Eukaryota; kingdom Fungi; phylum Ascomycota; class Eurotiomycetes; order Eurotiales; family Thermoascaceae; genus Paecilomyces; species Paecilomyces niveus. Next base: position 48,288 of record QEIL01000164.1, read on the forward strand.
GGGCGGTACGCAGATCATGTACAAGAATGGTGTGTCCCACATGACTGCCAATGACGACTTTGAGGGTGTCCAGAAGATTGTTGAGTGGCTGTCCTATGTTCCGGACAAGAAGGACGCCCCTGTTCCGATCCGGCCCTGGTCTGACACCTGGGACCGTGACATTCTCTACTATCCCCCGCCCAAGCAGGCTTACGATGTGAGATGGCTCATTTCTGGTAAACAGGACGAAGACACTTTCCTGCCAGGTCTGTTCGACAAGGACTCTTTCGAGGAGGCTCTCGGTGGATGGGCTAGAACCGTCGTCGTCGGTCGTGCCAGACTCGGTGGTATCCCCATGGGTGTTATCGCGGTCGAGACTCGCTCTGTTGACAATGTCAGTCCTGCCGATCCTGCCAATCCCGATTCGACCGAGGTGGTGACCACCGAAGCTGGTGGAGTGTGGTACCCTAACTCCGCTTTCAAGACCGCCCAGGCTCTTCGTGACTTCAACAACGGCGAACAGCTCCCAGTCATGATCTTGGCCAACTGGAGAGGTTTCTCTGGAGGTCAGCGCGACATGTACAACGAGGTTCTGAAGTACGGTTCGTACATTGTCGATGCCCTTGTCAAGTACGAACAGCCTATCTTCGTGTACATCCCGCCGTTTGGTGAGCTCCGTGGTGGTTCGTGGGTCGTCATCGATCCTACCATCAACCCTGACCAGATGGAGATGTATGCGGATGAGGAGTCCCGTGGTGGTGTCCTGGAGCCCGAAGGTATTGTCGGAATCAAGTACCGTCGCGACAAGCAGCTCGACACCATGGCTCGTCTGGACCAAACCTACGGGGAGCTTCGCCGGTCCCTCGAAGACCCGTCGCTCACCAAGGAGCAGCTGTCGGAGATCAAGGTTAAGATGGCGGCCCGTGAGGAGCAGCTTCTTCCAGTCTACCAGCAGATCGCCCTGCAGTTCGCTGATCTCCATGACCGTTCCGGTCGTATGGAGGCCAAGGGTACTATCCGCCAGCCTCTGCGCTGGAAGGAGGCCAGACGCTTCTTCTACTGGCGTCTTCGCCGCCGTCTCAGCGAGGAGTTGATCCTCAAGCGCATGATCGCTGCCGCACCGTCCCCTGTAACCAAGACCAGCGGCGCGCTTCCTTCCGATTCATCTGCTTCTCCGGCCCAGAACAACGGTACCTCCGCTCGCGAATCTCATCTTCACACTCTGCGATCTTGGACCGGACTTCTTGATTCCGAGTTCGACCGCAATGACCGCCAAGTTGCGCAGTGGTACGAAGACAACAAGAAGATGATCCAGGCTAAGATCGATGCTCTCAGGGTCGACAATGTCGCATATGACGTTTCGCAGCTGCTCATGGGCAACAAGGACGGCGGTCTCCGTGGCGTTCAGCAAGTGTTGAGCATGCTTCCTGTGGAGGAGAAGGAGTCTGTCCTTAAGTTCCTCGCTTCCTCATAGAGGTTAACTGAGGGAGTACGAAGCTTCTTTTCATGTTGGCATAGTTGGGTGGTCCCTTTTATGTCTTTTGGGTTGTGATGATTTCCATTGGAGTTTCCTCCATGAGTTATGCATTATCCTGTTATTTCTATGGCGTTTTTCTTTCTTTCTTTCTTTCCCTTTTTTTGTTTGTTGACGATGCTTCTGATTTATGCACGATTTTCCTTCGTCTCTGATGTATATGACTAGAACTTTGACGTAGAATTTTATGTCATGACTCTCTTCAACATTCATATTATGTTCACCAGACTTCCGATGTAGACTATTTGAAAAGTATGTACATTTGTAAAGGTCAGGCCTGCTGGTTTTAGCCGGCCTTTCCCACCACTTTCTCATCGGGCGTTTAACTGATCTATATATCTGACTCGGAGATCACCTGGTCAATACCTCTGTGCTCTATCTGCTTCCCTTTCCATTCGTCAAGAGGTTTGTCAATACCTCTAGATGCAATAGATGCCCTCTGCGCAAATAGACAAAGGTCGTGTACGCTGCGCTTGCTGAGGCGACGGCCACAACAGAGATGAGTGAGGGCCACTTGAATTGGTCGGGGCGGAAGAAGACGATGGTCGATGCGTACGAGAGGAGCTCGAAAGCGTTTTGCCAGGCCGCTTCGACTGATGAGAATGCGCCGCGCTTATCAGCCTCGACTTCCTGGTTACGCCATCAGCATCAGCGGTCTTGGAAGAGAGAGGCTTGGTTGATCTCTTACCTCCTGAACAATAAGCTGGACACATAAATCGAACCCGCGGAGTCCTAAGCGACTGAAGATCGTTCCTCCGACAAGCCCGCTCGCCGAGATAAAGGGGTTGCTCTCGAATAGCCAAAATACGGCAATCCCAGCAACGAGCATTGTTACCTGCCAACTGCTCAGCCAGAGACCGGCTCTCACAACTCCAATCCGGCTCATTAGCCAAGGAGCTGTCCACGTGGCTGCCAGCTCAAACATCACGCTCAGCGTTCTAGCGACAGCAATCTGGATGGAATCATAGCCCGCTGAAAGCAGGTATGTGACCATCTGGCCGGCGAAGCTGAGGACGGTGAAGTACAGAATGGCACCGGCGATAGAGGGAAGGAACGCGCGGTGGTGGAAATAGAAGTTGAAATCCTGGGCGGATTTCCTAACGAGGGCTAGAAAGCGTTCCCAGCCATTCTTTGATAAGCTGCGAAGAGTCCGCGAGGATTCGGGCTCTGGTAATTCTGATGGTGCCTTCATCTTGGATTCCTGCAGGCTTGGAACCTCATAGTAGATCTTAACGATCGCAAAGTACTCAATGACAATTGATATCACGTTCATGCCGAAGTTGACAATGATGGCCACTTCTGACGAATATCCGTCGATCAGGGCAATGAATAGAGGACCAAGGAGCTTGCATAGCAGATCGATACGGCGCATCTGAGCGTTTAGGATCTTGAGGGCCTCCTCGTCACTTTCTGCGATGGTGACGACCTAGTATATGTGTCAGCGAAGAGAGTTCCGAGTCAAATTTGTATATAGTCAACCTACCCAGTCCTTTTCAACGGAAACGAGGTTCATTATCGAACACAGCTTTTCCACACAGGCGAAGAAGGAGACGAGCACAAGCATTCCTGCCTTCCCGCCATGGCCTAGGGGATTGTCTTTAAAGAGGACATAAAATACGGCGCAAGATGCAGCAACGGCAAGTCTCTGGAACACTAGAGGGTATAAGCAGGAGTCGCGATATCAGAGGTCATAAATACTCGCCAATAGACGTCCGAACCACCTGAAGGCGGTTCCCGGTATCGATATACAGTCCTACGGCTGGTGCGAAGATAATAGCAGCCAGACCACGCGCCAGCGCATAGAGGGACATGGGCATCAAGGTGTTGGGGAAGATAGCTGCCAGATACAGAACCGCGCCAAATTCGAACACGCGAGAGTTCCATGTTGAGAGGAAATGCGATATATACAGCCGCGTCGCGATTGAATCTACATCATGCTTGCTAAATGAGGTGTAATCAACCGTCCTTTCATTTTGTGCGAGCAGAGGAGAGTGCTCGTTGGGCGCTCGTTCCTCGTCCAGAATAGGCTGACTTCCTGCCATGGCTTGATGCAGAGAGGGTAGGTGAGTTGTGAGAGTGGTTGAAATTTCCTCTACATTATCTATAGAGAGGAAAATAAGAGCTTTTAACTACATGAACGTCATGAAGCCCCGATGTGCGGCGACTTCAAACTAGTTCATCTCAAGGCTAGGCTGGACTATGGATAGCACTAGGTAACATATCATCGTGGCTCAGACGATTCGGTTGATGACATGACCGAGGGCCGTGGTAGTGCAGATGAAGCAGTATTGTGGGTCATGAACCCCGATCTTTTAACTGTTGTCGCTGATGAGCCTATCCATTTAGTATAAATTTTCTAGTTATTATCATAACAGGTAAAGGTTTGTTACCGTCACATCCGGATACGATACGATTACAATGTCGGCGTATTTTATGTCTGGATGCGGCAGTGGAGCCACTGGAGATGATCGATCGCCGAACATTAGAGTCGTAATAAGATGCTTGGCGTATCTTTTATCTGCTTTGTGATTCCCCGACTCCTACAAGTTACACCTGCTTCGCATATTGCTGAACATATCCCCTGCTAGTTTTAAGTCGGAGCAATATCTCCCAACCATCCTGGGGCAAATATGCCCACTCAATCTACCTCCGCGAAGAATGTAAAAACGCGCAAAATCCGGCGCAGCCACTCAGGTTGCAAGCCGTGCCGCAGGAGAGGTAAAAGAGTTAGTGATCTCCCTGGTATTATCGTACTATTGTTGGGATATTTTTCTTAACTTCTTCAGTGCGATGAGACAAAGCCCTGTTGCCAGGCTTGTAAACGACTGTCGTTGGAATGCAGCTATGGCGTCGACTTTAGTTTTCAAAATCTTAATGGAGTACTGTTGCAGAAGCATGCTGTGGCTCGGATCGCTTCTTCTCGATTGGCGACTACAGATTCAAAACCAAGTGCGCTGAACAATAGCTCAGATACAAACTGTAGCGTTTATACGCTCAAGTGTCTCAGTAACATCTCAAATACAAAAATACCAGTTACTCTTAAGTCTGAAGATAATCTTGAGGCTCACTACTTCGACCATTTCCACAGACATGTGCGCCATCTCCTTCCTGCCGCTTCGCTACGATTTACGGACGGATCCCTCCAGTCTTCCTGTCTACGGTTTGCTGTGCTTTGCATCTCAGCCTCTAACCTCTCGATGCTGAATGCGCGAGTTCAGAGCCGTATCTTGACTGATGACAGTCGAAGATCTGTCTTCAGTCCGCTTGTGAATAACTTGCATCACAGCCATGCCCGGAAATATCACGACCTGGCGCTGTGGCATTGTCGTATTGCGGAAGCTAATGAGGTCCAATATCGAGCACCTGCACTCCTTGCTGCACGCGTTCTCCTCGCCTATTACCATCATGCATCGACAAACCATCTAAGATTTCGATTGGCAGTGTGGGATGCCGTTCGTTTTGTCTTGCTGAATAGGGAGAAGATCATGGACTCACCAGACGGGGCCGATTCATTGCAATTGTGGTACCGTCTCTGCGTGTCTCATCGACCGGCAAAACCACCTGCGCTGCTTCTCGAAGGTGAGGGAACTAGTTCCTTTGGACCGAATCTTCCGGATGCTACGGATCATCTCTATCTCGACTGTATCCTAGGGATGAATGTGGACGACCTTATCTATGATATCCTTATCAAGACTATGGAGATTCGGACAAAGTCGGTGGTCTACCGTTGTGTTGCAGACATCTATCAGATATCTGAGCTGTCAAGTGAGATTGGCATCCTTGCCCATGGAATCTTCAACAAAATGCTCGGAAGGGATTGCGTACCAGATGAGGACGCGGAAGCTCGAGAAGGCTTTGTACGAGGCTCACATCTACGGGGCTTGTTGGACGTTCAGAAAGAAAGATTGAAGGTATGGAAATCCAGGCTTAACGCGGATCAGCTACCTATCGATTATCTTTCCAGTCCACGTACACCAAGTGAAATGAGCTGGGATTCTTCGACTTCTTCGATGTGTCACAGATTTACGACCCATCGAGACGCCATGAATGCGTTATATTACATGCTCTGCGAGATTACTTTCGAAGAGGCTAATGGAGCTTACCCATCGCGTAGGGTGTCTCCAGGAATGCCTGAACAATCTACCACTCTGATCGACAATTTGGCGCACAACATGTGTCAAGTTACCGGTACATTGAATTTCACCGCGTCGAATACTGCGGATGTGTACACACTCAGCCTGGCAGAGGTACTGCTCCAACTTGTATTCCTGTGGCGGTCGGACGCAATTTTTCACTACATCTTGGATGTCATATGGCCACAGCTTGAGTCAAGCGGGAGGGGCTATGAGCACTCCCACTATCCCACTCAGCTCGTCAAGCGTATCATGACTCAACTTGCGGTAGATTGGGAACAAGGTCGAGTAGTAACTTACGCTTTGCCGGCCGTTTCAGAAAGCATATCGAAACTAAAACTGTTAGATATCGATCATCCAGTGGATTTGGTGGCCTGCGGGTACAATAAGGATGATGGAAAACATTTCATTGAGAAAATACCACTACCATGATATCTACTTTTCTTGTGTCATCATGGTCTAGACAACAGCGCAATTTCCTCGTTACACCTAGTTAACTCCCCCACGAAGACGGGACTTCTCTGATATCACCAGGAATATTACTGATGGGTAGAAGACTTATCAAAAGTCGAGCCGCCAGACGTCACCCAGACGCTCATTTGACTCGGCGAGTCCTCCGTGGACAACGATGCTGGGATGAGATGCATCTGTAATCACATCCGTATCGAACCATCCGCGTGCTGCAGGCGCCTTGTTGTCATCTTTCGGGATTTCCGTCCAGTTTTGAGACTCGATATCGAAGATCCACGCGTCCGCAAGCATTTTACCTGCTCCCTGGTGTCCCAGATTACTAGGGTCCCGCTCACCGAACATGGTGACAAGACTTGGCTTCCCCGCGATCTTGAGCGACAATAGACAGCTCACACTTCGTGGACTCGGACCCGAAATGCCATCTGCCGGGTACGTGATGGTGCTCCAGATGTTATTCTCTGGGTCATACACGTCCAATGCACCACCTTGTTCCTTGTTGCCATCAAAGCCATTCATCCGGTAGAGCTTCCCCTCTGCATATGCAATTGACGTACCGCCTCTTTCTGGCTCGGGAGCTGGCGCCAATTCTCGCCACTGGCGAGTGGAAATGTTGAACGCCCATAAATCTCGCAGCCGACCTTTCTCGGGACATCCGGCGTGGACGTAGATTGTGTCTTTGTCGTTATTTGTGAGGGTGTGGTAGCTGCGTCCGGCGGGATATGGAGATTGAGGATCTTCCGGCTTGATTTGAGACCAGGTGTTGTCAGTGGAGTCAAAAACCCAGAACAAGCCTTCTTCTTCTATCGGACTCATGGCAATCCCACCACGGCCGGAGAATAGATAGACTTTTCCATTTATAACTGTAGACGCGGCTCCCACTCTTGGTGGTGGAGCGTTGGTCGTGTTGGATATCGTGGATATTCTATTGCTAGAAACGCTGTCTAATTTTTTACATTAGCAATGCAATTTTCTTTCTTCTCTCCCTTGCAATTAGACGATGCGATGTATCCTTACCACGATCGAAACCCACGCGATACACAGCCGAGTCCACCGGCTCCCGGGGCCGCAACTCCCCACCATAAATGTAGGCATTGCCAGCAACAACAGATAATGTCTGCGACGACCTCTGAATAGAGCTATTTGCAAGTATGTTCGTCCACACGGGGCGTGCCATGTTGTGCTTTGATCTTGAAAGAGGAATTTGAAAAGTAGATAAAGTAGATTTCGTCTTGGAAGGAGTCAGGAAAGTGCTTAAATATCTTGTGCGTTGCATTGCATTTCCAGAACTAAGGAAATCACGAGTAGAATTACGCTTTTATATCCAAGGACCACCACGAATAATGAATAGCACCACGAGGGAATTATATCATCAAAAGCACCGTAGGTATACTAAATCCACAGTGGGCCCGGATGTCAGAACTGTAATTACCATTACGGGCGTAAGTTTTATCCAAGATAGGTTTAGGGCCATGTCCTCATAAGTTTATGCTTCGACGCTAGTGATGAGTCTCGGCCCGGACATTATTCTCCACATTTAGACGTTGTCGGATACTTTGGATTACATAAAGTTAGTATTATTGAGTGATATTGACTCCTGGATTCTTAGGGTATTATTTTATGCCTGGATTTATTCGGGTTCTGGTTCAGGATGTGGATGCTGTGATGAGCAATGGTTATTACGGGTGTGAGCTTTTCTCTCTTCCCCCAGGTAGGGTTAGAGCGATTATGCTTCAATGCCGGGATGAATGGATGGTTACTGCGTTCTCTTCTCACGTAGACTTATTTAAAAGAGAGAGGTTTACGTAATGTCTCCTGGTTAAGGGTCATATCGTTAGGATTATCGCTATTAGGGATATCCTTGATATCATTCATAATGCGCCTACTTATATTATGGACGATTGAACGTGGTTCATCCCCTCCATATAATGAACACATCCAAACCGGAACCTGTCAAGACACATCGGACAGGATAGAATAACTAAAGAAACACCCGACCTCTCTACAAAACCTTACAAGACGAAATCATCAGAGCCTATTCTCCACTCGTCCAGTGTGGCTTTCCTACGATGAATCTTTAGATTCTTATCAAGTCCCTTGGTCCGACTAGACTCCATATCAACTCCTATTACGAATGCTAGTCTCGGATTTTCCGTAGAGAAATAGGACGATAGACAATTATAAGCAATACTTGTAGATCAACTGCAATACCAGACATACTGATCTTTTATTTAATAACAACCAACGGATCCCTGATAGAAACATGTGCTCTCAAGCTATTTATTTCCCACCAGTCAGCCGGACAGTCTCGACAATCCACGCTATGCGCCCATCTTCTGTAACCTCCGCGAACTGAAAAGTCTCAGCTCCCGTAACAGACCCATCGGGACCTGTTGTCGATGAAGTATGCCGCTCAGCAAGCTGTGCGCCGTCGCGCAAAAATTGAGTTACAGTCAGCGTGACGCTCGGCAAAATTTCGCGAAGGCGACGGATATGTGTGACGAAGGCAGGAAAGTCGCGCGTTGTGCTGTCGTCTCGCTGGGTAAATGTAGGTGTAAATAGTTTTGATAGATCTCGTTCCGTGTCTTCGGGTTTGCCGGAGAAGAGGCTTATAAGAGCAGCCTCGTAGGTGTCTTTATTGTCGGCGAAGTTGGTTGTGGATGCCATTGTTCATGGTTAACGCAGAGAAAGTATAAGATTGAATGCTTGTATAAAAATTCGAGGGCTTTGAGTAGACTTGAGTATGATCTGTTAGAAATCCAGTTATGATTAACAGTTCGGTTTCCTAGTTGTGGCAGTCGTCGGGATATGCACTTATTTATGCCAAATTTACCCTGATGCCTTGCTTGATTGAGAGCCCGATTATATTGCGTTGCCTAAGTAAGTTTATCCTGTAAAATGAGAACCTGTGAATTCCCCCTTGCGGTTAGTCTTGCCGCCTCCGGCATGGTCGCCCGGTACGCTGTATCGTAATCACCGCCCATGTTGGCCTACGGACTATAAGAACCGTCCTCCCTTCTCAACTTCTCTTTTTCTTTGAGCCTCTCCAATATTCTGCACTCACTCGACCGCCGCCCGTCGTTTCATCCGTCCATCGGATAACTTACCTCCCTCTTTTTTTTTTGTCGGAAACTGTGGCTGCGCCCTCTTCTCTAGTCATCTCCACTTCCCGTGCCTTTCTGTAAGGGATATAGGCAGCCAGCCTCTATACCTATAACCATTCGTCCAAAAAGACTACACAGTAATAGCCGACAGGCTATTACGGGCTGGCACCCCTTATATAACTATAAACCCCCGGGGTTCTTGCCTACCAATGCCATTTATTGTACTTGACCGAGGTGTCGTGATTTTGCATAGTTCACCTAAAAATGATGGACAAATTGTATCAGAATCCTATGGATTTGGAAATGATAATTCTAAACAAAAAAAATAAGTTAGGTTTTAGTGGCAAGATGAATGGAGGATGTCCAATAAACCTGTTGGGAAGGTTATAGTACGCACATGTGAGATATTTGCCTGATGAGGTTATATGTATAACTAGGAAA
>QEIL01000165.1:0-169000 GCA_003116535.1 Paecilomyces niveus
ATTGTGATATCTTTGATCATCCTTCCCGATAATGTACCTTCGGATAGGCAGTATACTGGATACTGTATAAGACTCTGGGAGTCACCAGACGAGAACCTAACGTACTTGGTTCGCTTGAACCTTCCCTAACCAAAACAGATAGAGACAATCAAGACCCAGGAACTGGGGCGTAACAAGAACTAATTGAGCAGTCTAGGTAGTACCTCATATCATAAACCGTACAGGTTCGATTTAAAAAAAAGGTGCACTTAATTTCATCTTCATTTTCTTAAGTAATAAGTGAAACATCAGTTGGCAAGATGGCCGAGCGGTTAAGGCGGTGAGTTGACCTGTCTCCATTCGCTTCGCTTAGCGAAAACTAATAAAATGAATAGCCAGACTCAAGATATCCTTACTTCGGGCTAACTCCGGAGAGTATTCTGGTCACGAAAGTGGCGGGGGTTCGAATCCCCCTCTTGTCAAGATCCTTTCTTTTTACCTTTTTTTCCCTCTCAGTGTCCACAGAGATAAATAGCCTGAGTTTGCTAGAGCATTCAAGCATCAGGAGCTTCAGCTCTGAGATATATAACCTTAAAACCCTTCTCGGTCTTCGCAGGCTTGAGCTTACTAATAGTTATATAGAGAGATAACTCCGTACTTACATAAGCTCGCTTGGCCAAGTGGTAAGGCGCTTGACTTGTACTATTTCAATAATAGACATCAAGAGAGCACCGGTTCGATTCCGGTAGTGAGCATTTTTTTTTTCTATTTCTAGCACGAGGGGCGGGGGACCGAGCGCTGCCGACTGCTATACAAAAGGGGAAAGAGAAGGGAAGGGAAGGGAAGGGAAGGGAAGGGAAGGGAAGGGTTGTCACAGTCCAGACTAAATAGTATTTGATAACTAGCCAGGTAGCTAAAACGAAAGACTTTAAGTTCAGGAAGGAAGAGAAAAGACTAGAAGGGGTGCTATCTACAATAATATATCCAGCATTCTGCCATTCCTGATCGCTCAGATTGTATCTTACTTTGTATCCTTATTGACGGTCAGGACCGACGTATGTTTCCAGCCGGTGGCCAAAGCCTGCATGTATCCTCCCGCCGTCACGAGCTTAGATAGTGGTTAGGGCCGTGACAATGGCCGGGCAACTTGAAATTTGACCGCAGATCGCTAAGAATAGTCGCAGATTGTTGTCAACCACAAGCTTCCATCCACCCAATTGAACCCAAAAAGGATCCAATGGCACTCCTTTTGTATTCTAAAACACTTACGGTTCTGTCATCCAGGTGGTTCGTCGGTATATCCACCATCCACAAATGCTCAAGTCCTGGGGGAATGCGACTGCCTTTCTAGAAGTAGATATGCTCTGTTGAGATACGAGCGGTCTCCTCAACTTGTTTGTCCATGAGAATGTCAACAAGTGTATCTTCCTTGTACAGTAAACAGAACTTAGTGCATCGTGTTGCATATCGATTTACTCCGGGACTGTTGGATGGCTAGAATCTGACTTATGATAATTGCTAAAACATTTATAATTGCTAAACTACAGATACCTATCCTATAAATACATCATGAGCAGTAAAGATCAATCTCTCTGCCTAGAATGTAACAATATAGTCTCATTGCACTTCATTAAGATAAGCTGGTCCTTCCCTCATACCCTTAAACCGGCAGCGAAAATTTCTTTCCTTTCAAGACCCTATTAAACAAATAGTTAGCCGGGCGCTTTGCCTCTTGAAACTTTCTATTTCCCCACTTTTCTTTCTCAAATCAAAATGAAAGGGAAGGAATGGACTTACTTTGTGTAGTAGATATAGAAGAAATCAGAGTACAGCACTGTTTGGATGATGCCCGCCAGGACAGGGATGGCATGGAAATAGTTCTCCGCGAAGTACCGATATATCCAGTTAGGGATATAAAGCGCGCGATAGAGTCCAAGGGCAAAGAGATAGTGCGTTGTTATGGTGTCTGCTTCACCAGTCCTTTGCAGCATGAAAAGTTGGGGCAGAATCGCAACCGATTCGAGCCAGAGCGAGAAAGTCCAGAGGATCTGAAGTATCACGGGGAGGTAAGCTTCTTTCTCGTCGCCAGTCTATATTATATCTCTTAGACATACCTCGGAGATACTGTATTCGGCGGGGAAGAGAAGCGCCAAAAGAGCGCTGAAACCAAGAAGGTATTGTACCTTGAAGGTGTCGAGATTGGGATCATTGGTCGGTTTGTAGTCGTTAAGCATGAGATAGATGATGTAGGCAGAAGATCCAATGAAAAGGATCTTGAAAGTGGTGTTATACGCCGAGTCCGTGAATGTCCAAAAGAGGTCTGTGAGAATTAGAACGGAGCCTCGACGACAGCTACTTGTTCAGAGTCGGGCATACCTAGATATCGCGTGATGAAAACAATAAAGTACAACGCCTGTGATTTGAAGGACAGTCCGGAGCAGCTCTGTCACGTCGCTCAGCTAGAGAAGGAGAAGGATAGGCAAGGTCAACGGGGAGCATACACTCGACGATTTCATCTTCTGTAAGAGAACGAAGATCGATGCCAGGTGGGAAAAGTCCGCTATTGTTGAACTAGCTGTCAGCTTGGCTCGAACTATCGTATACTCTTGGGGCGCATACCTAGAAGCCTGAAGATATTCATGGTGCCGGATGATAGCTAAGCTTTCTCTAGTCAACGTTCGAAGTTAAGGCCGTGGTCTCAAGTACTGGTAGGGCGAAAGGGCGAGAAACGGAAGGGAAAGGAACTAGAATGCCTTAGAGCAGTTATCGCCATGAACCATGAAGGTAATTTGTAGTCTGTCGTTGTCGGTATATCAAAGAATTGGTGGGAGATGAGCGCAAGGGGAGTATTATTGACACGCAGCCTTGCCACGGGCTTACCCGCATGAACGATTTCTTGGCATTTATTAAATTAGCTGATCCACAGTCCACAGTCCATCTGCCTTTAAAGATCTCTTAACAGCTTTCAGAAGACAATTAACTCAACTATTAATAATCTAGCTACATTCTCAGACACAAGATACACCGCTAATGACTCCTGACGCTACTTATACAGACCATCCCCCGTAGGTATCTTCCATATCAATGCATTTCCCAATGAAGAATCACCATGAAGCCTCCGGTTGTTCCTAACGCCGATTACATCCCAGTACGCAAAAAGTCAAGGGGAAAACAAGGGTGCCCTTTTCAGAATGCCGTGCTTCCACCGATGCTTTCGCCCTCAGCCATTCGCTGCAAATGACCTTCAGCCAACTCACTTTTCAAAGCGCCAGTTGTACTTTCCCTGTCCAACTTGTCCCAGTCCCTGAGAACTGCCCTTTTCAATCTCTGTTTCTCTGCCACCTGCTCAAACAACTTCTCCCTGTCGGCCTCTAGCTGTGTCAGTCGTTTCTCAGTTGCGGGATCCAACAGCGACGGAAGCAGCTTTCCTCCCGTGATAATCGCAGGAAGTCCCGAAAGGTGGTTCACGAGCTTCTGAGCGCGAGGGTGGATAGTGGATGCGCTACTGCTGCGTCGATATGGAGGATGGCGCTGGGGATCGTATCCCAGCGGTGGTGGTACAAAGTTACCACGAGGGCCGGTGGGAGGAGTTGCGTGATACGCAGGCTGAATAGGTCCACGACGCGGCGGCGCACTTGCTGGCCACGACGGTTCGCGCGGACTCTCACGATTACTGAAACTAGGACCACCACGAGGACGGGTTGGGGCTGAAAGCAAGGAAATGTTGTTCCCACGATTTAGCGTAGACGAAGCCGTAAGACTGCTCGAAGGACCTGATGGGAGTTGCATATCCTGCGATGCCGACGAGTCCCGAGGAACGCTTGGCTGGTTCCTAAGAGCTTGTGGTCCGTCTGGCGGTACTGATCCTCTCGGTACATGCTGTTTTGAAGCGCGCCGCGATGCATCGCTGGTCTCTACATCGTAACCGCGCTCTCCAGGTCTCGGGACCGAGGCTTCCCTTACGTTAGGTGATGCCGTTCTAGGTTGTTCTTGAGATTGCCTCCGATCCTCGGAAGGCGACTTCATTTGAAGCGAGGACGAGGGTTCCAAAGGCTTGGAATCGCGTCGAGGGGTCTCTGATTGGCTAGCTGGGGAGCGACTTGGGTGCTCTGATGTAGATACGCTGAGTCTGTCGGGATGCATACGCGGTGACGATCGCCGAGATGTAACAGTAGAACCTTGGGCAGACGCGTGTGTAGATGGAGCCCGCCTTGGAGGGGAAGGAGACCGTCTTCTAGATGCACCACCCACGTAAGATTCTCGAGCTCCATCTCCAAATGTAGGAGTCCCTGAACGAGTAGACACTGCCCCTCGCGGACCGATTGCCCGTGTTATACCCCGCCGACCCGGTGAAGACCCTCTTGTATATCTATCTGGGACAGGCGAGGCGAAACGCTCCCTCCTAGGAGACCTTGAATAGCGACCGGGTGGAGAATGCCCTCTAGGGCGCTTAGGCGGACTATGGGGCCTAGAAGCCCGCGGAGACCGTGCACCAGCATAAGGAGATCCTGGGCGCCATGAAGGGCGGTTGGGAGACCTGATCCGCTGGTCTCTTCTTGGAGAAAGTCTTCGTGGGGGCGTCCTGTCACGGTATCCGATTCCGGTATCTCGACTTCGAAATAGAGGACTGCGCGAACGGCGTCTAAAGGACGAAGGAGGGGGAGAGCGACTGCGCGGTCGATTAGATGGCCGACTGTCCGAGGGTACCCAGGTATCAGCCAAGGGACGAGGTGAACGATTTCGAGGAGGCGACCAAGGAGAGCGTATGCAGTCTCGAGACGCAGAACGACCTATTCTGTCCGACGGGCGATAGCTTTCTCCGCCACGTCGGTCGTCAAACCTGCGGTAGGTGTTAGCTGCACTGTTAAGAGATGGAATCTATAAGAAGAGTATAAGAGGAGCATAAGGAAAGAGCAGAGTACTCAACCTTCTATCTCGGTCCATGCTTGGTTTGAGAAATGAATCTCGTATTAAGCACAAGAAGCTGCTAAAGTCGGGTATGAAGGCGGTGAAAAGGCTGATGAATAAGCAATTTTTTGGGGCGTCCGTTAACTACCTAGACCGCCAAGCATATAACAATACGCAGATGCTCAGGAGTTGCGAGTTATTTTTTCCGCAGTCATCCGTATGATTAAAACCTGGCCTAAAGTTGCTACTAATTTTGTAGGTACAGGTCTAGATTTAAAGTTCTATATTCCTGCAGCTTTGAAGAAGGTTGCCACTACTGCAACTAACCTGCAGGTACCTAAGAGGTTAAGAACTATACCTAGCATATATATATATATATATGGGGGTCAGCTCCACTAGTTAGCACATTAAATTTGTCTGTTGATTTTCATAACCTGCTAGTTTGATATTTCACTGGAGGCCTTAGCTTTAGGGTCATGCTCTTTTTTTACAGCAGCTATCTTGTTTATTAGCGGCTTATTTAGCAGGGCTTCGCGCGCAGCGTGATCTCCAGCACTGGCCTTATTGAGACCTTGGCCCGAGCCCAGATGCTGATTTTCCCAGCCCCAACCTGTAAGATATACACCCACAAAGAAGGTCTGCATACCTCCAGCGAGCTGGACTGGCGGCCGTTCATCAACGTACTTGAGCTTGATACCTTTCCCCATTATTTTCTTCGCAAGAAGCTCTTTGGACTGAAGATTCGGTTTCGTGTCATGGAAACCAAGAAGCTTAGGCAACCATAGCTGGGACAACCAATTCTCAACTACTTCATAGCCGCTGACTGGGTCAGACAATATGACGGCAGCCACGTAGGCCTCGAAGATATCTCCTTTGGTCTTTGTCCAACGTTTAGGTTGTTTTAAATGATCCTCGGGTACCGATGCCCTGTGGTCGAAACCGTATAAGGTTGCATATTCAGCTAGTGTTTCGTTCTTCACCAAGAGTTCTCTCAGCTGCGATATGCGCCCGGAAGGAAGATTCTGAAATCGGTTCCAGATGAGCTTGGTAGCTATGAGCTCCAGGTAAGCGTCACCGAGGATCTCTAGCCTGTCATAACTCAAGGAACTTGCATCTCCTTCAGAGTCCTTCGCCACGCCTGGATGCCTGAATGCGGCCTTCTCCAATGACGGGTCCTTAATAGGGGGAAGAACTGGCGGATGGGGGCCTTTGTCTTCCTGTGACGTACTTGCGGTGTTCCCTCCCGCTCTAATAGTTCTCTCGGCGTGGTTATCGTGTGATGTTCTGGCCTGTGTCAATACCCGTTCCAACTGAGATGCTGTCTTGAGAAGATCGCGGCCAATTTTCCCGAGCTGATCCTGGATGGGTCCGACCCTTTTAACCACCTGGTCGACGAGATCTTGCAACTGGGCCACTTGAGACTCGATTTTTCTGTCGTCGGACAACGCACTTGTGACTCCGTTATGAAATTCGAGGACCTGGTCATGCTTCTGAGGTTTTGACAGTGAGCCTGAAGAAAATAAATCAAAGAGCAGCTTTTTACCTTTGACTGCTTCTCTGGCCGTCTAGAATTCAGACACTGGTGAAGTGTTTCGGCTTTGCGTTTATGCCCCATCTGTAAGCAGACTTTACTCCTGGGTTTGGAGGAATCTGTCTGAAATCATGAACTCAAATACAAGAATATGCTTCAGTATATCATAGATTAGCCATATGCAGCACTATGTCATCACTGATTTGTGAAAACTATGGTTAGTACCAGTATCATGTTCCGACGCAGCTATCAAAGCTAAAGTGAAATATATTTGATCACGTGCTCAACCGCCGCGCTATTGCGGATGCTTTTCACGACTCGGCCTCTCCGCGGAACTGAGAATCAACTGTCCATTTCGTCCTTGTCTCCCACATCATGGCGGCGCCACAGTCACGCTTACTTGAGTTGCTTAAAGTGCAATTTCCCTTTCCTGTCGTTCTGACCTCTCGCTAACGGCTGACGATTATAGACTCAGTGCCGCATATTCTCTCTGAACTACAACCCTCAACGACTGCGCCTGGGAAATAAGATCTTGCGGCAGCGATTGCGCGGACCGGCTCTTGCAGCATGGTATCCCAGAAAGACTGTGTCATTCCGTGACCTTCAGGAAGCATATAAGCCTCTTGGGTTGACGACTTTTGATGAAGCGGAGGATGACCGCGAAGAGGCAATTCAGATGTATGTGCTTGATTAGACCCAAGTTGAGAAGGGACGCCTGTCACTAACCATTCTTTCAGTGCCAAATTGAGAGGAAAGGGACGACCAAAGAAGAAGCGGACTGCAGCAGGTACGGTCTTTGTCTGATAGTTACCCTACCCATTTCAACGCTAACGCCTTGCAATAGAATCGAGGACGGCGAAGAAGAAGAAATAAACCACACCTCTGAGTGCACGGGACACAGGAGAGGATGCATGGCTGAGGTAGATTGCGTGGTGTCTAAAAAACACGACGAACTCGCCTGCGGCTGGCCGCATTCATTACAACTTTCTCCCGAGGAGTTTGGGCCCTTTCCTTAACGCGCATGTTTTCCTTCCTCATGTAACATTAGCTTCTACCGGAATCTTCCAAACAAAATATAAGGAAAATTAGGATATGTGACAATACATCGCCTAAAAAAAAAAAAACTAGCGACCGCCGCATCCGCGAAAGATCTTGGAACGATTCAACGGACTTATATTCTATTTATGGGTCTGTAAGCATAAGTTGTGCTCCCAATAGATTGTCTGTCGATTACTTCTACTGTTCTCAGCTATCTTTATCGGTGCTTTATCTCTATCCAGACCCGATCCATCATCTGTTTGCCTGATCTGCTACCGTATCTTCGCTATTCACTAGCTGGAGAACAAGGCGAGAAAGGTCTTGTCGTATTAGGAACTATAAAAAGGCAAGAATGCGAGTAAAATACTGTCTAACGTAAGTTTGGCAGTGGCAGATCTCTATACCTAACATATGATGTACTATACTGGCATCTATAGCTATTAGTACACCGACATTGATCATAGCATAACATTAATTTTGAGGTCCTGTAAAAAAGGAACCATGTCATTATTTAATGTAACCTATGACAAATGGCCAACTGCTCCTTATCGTCTACTTCGCCTTTCTTCATCCTTCTTGAGTCTCTTGCGACTCTCACTTGCAATCATGTCACTTAGATCCTCCTGAAAAGCCCAATTAGGATGTTCTTGCTGCTTCTGTGTATCATAGAGACTCTGAAGGTCTTCTTTGTTAATGCCATCGTGAGCTTGCAAAGAATCAGGATCCACAGATACTTCCACATCGCCTGGCTTCTTGCGCTTCCGAGTTTGATCTTCCGCTCCAAGGACAGGGATGTGACTCTGGGCGGCTTTGAGATCATACGCTCTGTCGCCTCCAAAGAAACCTTGTACGCGGGTCTGCTGTTCGGGAATTACTTGGTAGGCGGCTCTGGGTTGCGTAAATTCCTCTGTTTCTGTTCCCCGGCCGTGTTTGCGCACATCGAACTCGCCGGCTATACTCTGTGTTCCTCCAATTTCGGATGGCACAGCAGATACAATGCCGCTGGGAGTCTCCAAACCGCTAGGCGTCTGCAATCCACCCTCGGCATCTTCTTCCTCTTCCTCCTCCTCTTCGCTTTCTTCTTCCTCTTCCTCTTCTTCTTCTGGGGGTTGCAGTTCTCCCCAGAGATCCTTCTCCACCGGCTCCCCTTGTTGCACATTCTGCTGTGTTTGTAGCACACCAAAAATATCACCTCCATAGAGAGGCCTGTTGTGCTCGTCTACGGGAGGCTTCCCATATCCACCAGGGTGGTAACCCCACATGCCTCCTGGAGGCGGAGGTGCGTTGAGACCGGGAATCTTGAGAGCAGGATAGGATGGAGGCGGCCCGAATCGCTGTTGATTGATGAGCCAAGGAGGCGGCGCCCCTGGTGGGATATTGAGCGCTTCTTTCAGCTCGTCACTAAGTTCACCAGGGCGTAAGTGCCGAAGGTTTGTTTCATACTCCTTGCCTTCGTAGTAGACCTCGCCGTAGCGAGTGAGTTCAGGCTTTGTCTGAAACCGAAAGAAAGCTTCGTAGAGCTTCTGGTAATCAATGTCCAGCCGTCCCATCTTTGGGTTCACCCGTTCTCTCTGCTTCTGCTTTAGTGTTGCTTGTTCCTGTTTTTCTAGAGCTGCATCGCGCATTTCGGCAATACCCGTCTCCTGGATGAATTTGGGAAGGGCAAATGGAGGCTTCTCGACACCCCGTTTGGAAGAAAGATATTCCCGCTTGAGCGACCAATGTGGGGGTACTGGTACGACATTTCTATAGGCCTTAATGTGAACAAGCAGACGCGGGTCTGAGGCTGATGTGTCTGTCCAGTCGACAATCTCAGGCTTGCGCACCATCGCCTTTAGCTCAGCAACAGAGAGTTTGTTCATTTCTTTTCGTTTTCGCTTGGATAGTTTTGGTGCCTGGTTCTCCTCCTCATCTGGGATCTCGTCGTCATCGTCAAAATAAATCTCCGGTTTCTCGGGCTCCTTGGCTGTGGCGGCTTCTCTTTCCGTATCTTCGAATTTGCCTAGCACATCCTTGTATATATCCCACAAGGGATCGCTAGGGTCTACCGAAAATTGTAAACCCTTGTCCTCATCTGTTTTCGATGTTGTTGGCCCAGGCTCAGGCTCTGGGTGTGAGGGCGTGGTTGGCTTCGATTCAGGTTCAGTGGAATCCTGGAAATTAATTAGCAAATAACCCAACATACATGACGCACATATCATACCCCATTCTTCCTTTCCTTCTTCCTTGCTCTTCTTAACTGATTCTTGCTGAGTTTCGCAGTTGCCGCCGGCATGATGTACGAAAGGCAACGGTACCCCATTCAGGGCTACTATCTAGAAGGGTGGATATACTCTCGCGGCACACAGGTGTAAAGTCAAATCAGGCTTCAAAAAGACACGATAGAATGTTTACTGAATAGTGTGTTGGTTGTGAGCTAGACCTTTTTTTTGATGAGATTGGCGCCGTTGGGATCGAGCTCCTCCTGCAAATGTAACTCCGACGGCCGACTTTCGCCTCCTAGCATAGTCACGTGACTGAATGCGCCGTGTACTCAAATGTTCAGTTCTGGGGACTCACAACTTGCAACATAGGTTAGTGTCCCAGGTTTAGTATGAGTAGCGCAGGGGAACAGGCCAACCCCACTTTAATTATGGTCCATGACTAGATTTCACACAGACTTTTGTTATTATATGCATTACCGCAATTCTGGAGAATAGAGACTTTTTCCATTAACTCAAAGATCATAAACTAATACAGCAATATGATAATGTACCATCGAATTGATTATTAGCAAACAGTCATTGTCATATCCACCTGCTCATGAAATGCATTCTTGCATAATGACTTTTGCCTGGCTGAAAAAGAAAGAAGAATATAGGAAAAATAAACAAGCCGGTCAATACTCCACCATTGTATGGCCAAAAGACCAATATTAAAAGCATTCAAAAGGCTTGTTGTACATGGCAGCAGATCCCATAATGCTATTTTGCGCAGCTGTAGTGAACAAATACAAAGGTACTGTTTTCAAAGCCACTTTTCGTCATGCTCAGTCTGTCTCATATGCCAAAGCGAGATGGATAGTCATATTATAGGAAAAACCTAAAAGCCATGCTGATTCGAGCTGCCATGACTTCTCACGTAAGCAGAGTTGTATCTGAGCTGAGATTGAGGAGATAAGTCGCTTCTTGAAAGGTTGAGAGGGGAGGGAAATTGGCTGGTCATAGTATGTAGAGCTTCTGTAGGAAAAGAATGCATTGCCCCCTTTGAGTGTTCACGGACATTCTGGCGGCTATCGTCCCAATCACCCTGGCTATGAACCTCACAGAGACCATGGGTTTGCGCTCTGTCGAAGTTAGCCTGTCGATTGACCACCGACTGTCTCCTGGATGCAGGTGGAGAGACAGCCGTCGGGGATACGGGCTCAAGTTGCGGTGATGCTCTTTGTGAACTAGGGGGCGTTAGGCGGGATCCCCGTCGACGAACTTGACATGTAGGGCATATCTTGACGAAGCGGGAAATAAGCTCCTTGGGAATCCTAAAATATATGCTTTGTTAGAAAGGGACTACCGAAGACAATGTGTAGGTGTTGTTCACAGATGGAGCACTTCATCAGGGAATGTCAGGGAGAGCTTACCATGAGTAGACTCGACGAACCTGGGCAGAGGTCTTGTCTCGCCCGCCATGCTGACATTCCTGATGTGCCTTGGTGAGAATCTTGAATAGCTTCTCACGAATTGCCACTGGCTTCCCCTCGTGACATATCATCCTGCGCTGTTTCAACGTGATTAGCAGGTTCATGATTATAGGCCGTTGAGATATGTGATGGTTTACCTCTGGGTTCTGCCCATCGATTGCTTGAAGCTTGAACATCTTTTTCACCCAGAATCTATTGTTTCCATCCTCAACATCTTTTTCATGAGGTCCAAATAAAGATGCAGATGAAAGGGTCAGCTGGTACCAGGGATAAGTTTGCGTACCTGAATTGAGCAGACTCGACTGCCGTGTCCTTGGGATCTAACAATACACTTCTTATATTACGCGCTCTGCCGGCATGAATAAGCGCCTTGTCTTGTTTCTTCACGGACAGGTCATCTACATAGCTGCAGACTCGGTGAGCTAAGCGTCCATATCTCCTTCTCATAGGGAAGAACATACCTGGCCATCAAATGGTCAAACTCCCTGACGTCTGGAAAGCCCTGTAGTGGAGGTACAACAGGCTCAGACAGCATCGTACTCTCATTGAAGGACTCTTGACTTTCGATTTCGCCCTGAGGTAATGGACATCGAAGGGGTAGATATCTCGGGGAATGCAGATAGTGCGTCTGTGAATTATAATGCGCGTATTTCTGATGCAGCCCATCAGGGAAGACATGGCCTTGAGGCGAGATCGGAGAAAGGTACTGCCTTGAAGAATACGGTATCCCTGAATCTGGTATATTTTCAGACAGAGGTGGTGGCTGAGTAAATGACCCAATGTGGGATGGATATGTGCTGAATGGCTGCTGGGAGAAGCTGTACCCTCCAGGCTCAGCGTAGCCGAGTTCACGCTGTTCGATATTGTCATATGTGCCCGACATGTTCAGCTGTTGATTAATAAAGTAGCTCTCGTGCCCTTGGCTGCTATATTTTCCGTACCCGCTCATGGCGACTCGGTCTATAGCTGCTGAGAAAATAACCTGCGGATGACGGGATAAAGGATATCCAGGAACAAGTTTTCACTCCAAGGACAAAAAGAAGATTATCTGATGGCTTTCAATCTACTCTGAAACAATAGTATGAATGTTGGACTTGATCTGCGAAAAATGGGACTCTAGATCGAGCAGACAGGAACCGTGGAAGTAGAGCCAATAGACAGACAGGAAAGAAAAGAAAATGGAAAATCTTCAACTGCAGACACCGGGTTTTAATTGTTGAACCTTATGAAAAAAAGTTGAACCACAGGTGATATCACAAAGGAATTTCTAGACATTAAAAGAGTGCAGGATAGCATTGAAATAGCTGGCCTCGCTGGCAGCAAGCAGGAAAGAAACATGGCGTTGTGCGCGGGTGCTGTACATCGAGTACGAGTGGCATGAAGAGTTCAAGAATACTCCACGAGACCATGACGCCCTGCCTGCAGCAACAAAGCAGCCATGAGAGGAGAGCAGCATAGAGAGAAGGATCCCTGGAATGGGACAGCAAATAATGTAATAGCTCCGTCCTCTGTAAGGTACGGGGGAAGATACTGACAGTCAGCTGAACCACCGTGGAAAATGGGGATATGTGGAGCTTGCATGGATCTGGATATCTGACTGCAAGTTGAATCGATAATCCAAGCTGGAAGCGGTCAAACCCAATGGAGTAAAGAGCATCATTTTCGCCTGGTATAAGGATCGCTGACAGCTTGCTGTTCCGTTCTTTTGGCCAGGCCCCCGTTGATTCAGAACCAAAGAATAGCCACAGTGAGTTTTCACACATGGATCTTCGCAAGGCGCTTATGCGTTGCGGTTCCTCACCGACTCTGTTCGCGATGCCCTCGTCAACGGAAATATACATGGCAGACTCGATGGCCACGTCGAGAGGGGCCCTACTGCAATGCTCTCCAAGGGTGCTGGATGCCGGGGCAGACTGGAGCCAATAATCGGAGAGTCGTCGGGTGTTCGAGGGCAGCTATGGCGCCAACAAAGTCGTCCAAGATCGATGATAGGTCTCTCTATCCAACTTGGTACCTTTCAGAGAAGATGACCGTGTAGGCTCAAGGGCCGTCTAGACCTGGCCGATATACATACTTCGTTTTCTTTTTCTTCCTTTTTTTAAATATCATTACCGTGCGATTCCGGGAACCGTTCGGCGCCCCTCATCTGCAAGAGTGGCATGCACAGTAAAAGAGTCTTGTCCGGCAGTGATCTCTCCTGTGTGTAAAACATCAGGATTAAAGTGGACGGGATTTTTATTCTGCGACATCCTTATTGTCAGTCCTCGGGGCCAGTTGGGCTGACAGTCAATTCGTGTCTAGCCACGAGGGTCAATCGAGTGTTTCACATCTCTTGCGCCGCAGCTTTCTGTGCGACGTATCTGCTGCATTGCCTTGGAATAATCAGCCACTTAGAATTTCCCACCGCACTATGATGACAGACACCTGGACAACTTCCGATGTGTCCTTCAACTCCCTCTTTTTTTTTTCGAATGCAGTCCTGATAACCCGACCTAGGAATTTGGCAACCTGCCACTCGTTTATCATATTGTTAATGCATATTTTGGACGTGAGCTTTCCTAATGGATCATAGAATTCTCTTCATTACTTTGGCCACTTAGTGTGGCCGATAAGGCTGCTCCACATCTGTTTAGAGTTAATGGCGATAGAGTGGCGTTCAAATGACAAGGCATGATCAAAAGCTTCATAGCATATACCTGCAATGGCAATAGCTGAATTGTAACTAAGGTACGGGCCTTGCGATCGCAACGGGCTCCCGAAGAGATCTCCGATAATGTACGCTGCTGCAGGGACAGCGAACAGGAGAAATCGCAACCCAGTGAGTACGGAACAAGTAGCACAGAGTTTGTCACAAGGTTGGGCATGAGAAGTAGCAAAACGGCGTCCTCCGATTCGTTGCTCTGGGGGTTCATTGGTGCTGTGCACTTGGCGCTCGCATTGAATATCTCATCAATATTTCGAGGCCTCCTAGTCTTCCGAAGAGTGACGTATATTACCACCAGTGGACTTCCGGGGTTAAGTAGTGGAGCCGTGGAGAACTGGATCTCACTAATGGAACAGGAAAGGGATAGTATCCGACAGGCTCTGTTATACTTAGTAGTACTATTGATTTTCCCCAGCATGGTATAGACCAGGTACGGGAACCGTCGAATTCCCTAAGAGGACTAGAGAAGATGATCGTTCATGAGAGGAAGATACGGACTAGGCATACTTAGCGAGCTGCTCTTTCCTTAACAAGCTTGCTAATTATCTCCTCATGAAAAGCATATCGGATAATGTTGGCCTCGAACTCAAATTCGTTACTGTGTCACATAGACCTGCAGCTCAAAAGCCCGAGAATTAATAGTATTGTCAGGGCGCATTTTAGCCCCCGAGAGAGAAAAAAGAACCTCCTATCTCTCAAGACGTGACCTGATTTCTAGTTATGTTCTAGGCCCCGTGAGAAGTCGAATCAGAACTAACGGTGGGTCAATTAGCAATGCCATAAATGCGTCTTGTCGGATCCTAGATACATGCTGTTGCACAATACTAATTGTATCAACAGGCAATGATGCAAATCGTATGCAGAGTATAGAATAAAATACATCCATTGGTTGAGGAGCAGGTCAGCCATACTGCTGAGATTGTTATGGACCTATTAGTTTCATTATATCGTACACAATTGTGGACAGAATACCATGGCACGTAAACGATTTCAAAGCAATCTGTCGTGTAAAAATGGGATGCCACAGATATTGATCTCGATCCCAGGTACGCTATCTCTGCTAGTTGTCTGCTTAAAGTGTAGATGTCTATCGTTAGCCATTTCGTCCACCATACATTTCAGCGCCCCATTAGGACGAGAAGCAATCTCATAACGACCGTCTTTTACAACCTTCCTCCAATAGCGTCCTAACTAAAGCGCTCTGTAATCCCCAAATTGTATAGAAAGAGACCAATCATTCTGAAACTCCTTGAGGATCGCGTATGCTAATCACCAGTTCAACTTGTTTACCTAAACAAGCACGCCCTGGAACTAGAGGCCTTTCCCCCCGCACCAGACCTACAGTTCCTAACCTAACCCTCTTCGTTTTCTTTTCTATTCCCTGCCTCATCCCTTGTCAACCCCAAGGAGAAACAATGTTTTAAAACAAAGGAAGACGAACCCCTGCTCCTACAGAGCAAACTACCGGAATCGCAGGACCGTCGCTGTTTGGTTCTAGATCTCGTCACGGATGCTTCGGATTCGAGCTTGCAGAATACAGCGCCACATCAAGATACTAGTAGCTCCTGGATGCCTGATCTAGCCGTCTGTCGACCACTTGTCATTAATTTGAATCCTATGCTGTGCGATCGGATCGCCTTATTCTGTCTCTGCTTATCATCTGGAATCCGTCCTGATTCCTTCGTGAAGGATCTGGATTAACTCCTTGTATGCCTTCACGCGGTGTGGTCTGTGTCCCTGTGGCTAGGGCCGTCAAAAATTTGGCCTTGACACTGTCGAGGCATGTACGGTGTGCTGTTCATTGCAGAGGTATCCCTACCTGTGTCACTATGTATATTGTTCATACGAGAATTTGCGTGGTTAGCCTCAAGTGCCTCGTATCTTTCTTTCGCCTTACTTCATCTTGGCTGCCTCATTCTAGTCGAAGATCACTTGAAAGTGTGCTGCCCTTGCCGTTCTCTCAGTGCAAGCTAGCTACTGTATATGGCAGATCTTAATAATATGATGGAAAAGGAGAATATGAAATAAACAGGGCTGTTAAAAAAGATCATTCAGGTTATGAAAGGTTCTCATGAGCGACATCGCCGAAATGCTTCATTATCATGACGGAAACTATGAATACATGTATGAGTTGCCCACTGAAGCACAAGCATCGTTCATGACCCTGCCAGGTAGTGGCATGAGTACGAACAAAGCATAGAAGCTCGAGGGGCACTTATAAAAACACAGTTATGAAAACAGAACGTAAGGTAAACCTAGATAGTCAGAACACCGCCCAATGGATCAATTAAACCAAAATGCGTCATTGTCATTAGTCATAGAGCATCTGTCCGCCGGATAGAGTAGCTGCTCACTCTCTACCAACAGAATGCTTTGTCATTATAAGGTGACTGCACTTCTTTTGTTTTTTTTCCAAGAAAAGCCGATGATGGATGATGCCACCACATCCAAGCTTTATGATAGTGTGTGCGCGTCAAGATTTGCGCTCGTCATGAGTTGCAGAGGCTTTCTTCACAGGAGACCCATCCGCTGTTGAGTATTCTTTTTGCTTCATTGACTTCCATCATCGTCCCGATCGTATTAAGGGAAGTATTGGCTGCGACTATCAGCGGTCTCGCCGAGCTGCACATCGAAATGGTCGTTGAATCTGACCAAGCTGCGAATAGCCCATCTCCAGCTGTCACCGGGCTTGTCGCGATCGACGTTGACCCATCTATCAACTTTGCGTCTCCATTTTTCTTCCTCGGCTCTCTGTCGTTTGATAAACTCCGGTCCAACGTCGAACTCTTCGGTGATCGGCCACTCATCTGAAGATTCACCACCACTCCTATCATCGCCACTCGCTACGCCATCAGAATCATATGCTCTTCTTCCTGGGGTCCCACGTGTCCTTGAAACGTTGTCTTTGAGGTCTTCCAGACCTGCAAACACATCCTCATCCTCATCAATTACAGCCACGCCATCTGTTCCTGGTTGCGTGGCCGCGAGCTTAAGCCAACACATCCGCCGCGGGTCGAAAACCATACCCCCAACAACTTGTACACCTTGCATTGCACCCACATTGGTAATCAGAGCCGGGGCAGTCTTGGGTGACTTGGGGGAAACCAATGCATCAAATCCCGCCAGGGCATTTTCATTCCCTTCCCAGCGGAATGTAGTAGGGTTGTATTGCATGCCCTTGATAACTGTTATGACAGATGTCAGTTCGACTGCAAGATATATACGACGAGGGAATATACGCACACTTAGCCTCCTGTACACCTGCTCCCATAGGCTTGATTAGGTGAGGTTTGCTTGAGGAACCCCCTCCAGGTTTCCCTCTTCTGCTCTTCACTGTCGACGAAGAACTAGAGCCATGTGAGGTAACGTGGGCCTTCCAGTTTGCACTGACAGGAGCTAGAGGGCCGCCGTCACGGTCCCTCAGGCTCATACTCAACGAGGCTATGCGCTGTTCCCTAGCATTTCTGGAGGCAGCCGTATCACGTGCAAACCTGGGAGTGGAATCTTGTGGTCTGGATGTCACAGGAGTAGTTGGTGAGATGGGGTTGTCTGTTCGGGCTACAGAGGCAGTCTGTGGCTGATTCGATTTAAGACGGAGAGATCTCGGGGCGCCGCTCCCAACAGGTTGCTTCACGAATTTGCTTTCAGCCGATGCGGAGGTTGGAAGATCATCAAATGACTCCAATTCAGTCCCGTCACCGAAGTTGCGCTTCCTGGTTGGCCGGGTGATGGTACGCTTAGCAGCTGCGGCTAGGGTTTCAGGCGCTAATTCAGTTGAGGAACGACCGGGAGTTTCAGACCGCGTAGAAGTAGAATGACGAGATGTCGGCCGCTGACTATAATGCGTATCCGTAGAACTGTTGGAGTCCTTACGACGGAGATTACGATTTTTGACGCTAACATGGTGCGATTGGTCCTGAGACGCGCCTGCTGGAAGGAATGGAGCAGGGGTTCTGCGGTTGGAAACTAATCGTGAATCGTTCACTATGCGTTCGACTGGTGTCTTCGGCCGAGTTGACGACGATGGCCGATGAGTTCCTTCGTGACGTGATGGAGAGCGATGGTAGGACAGCGCAGTTCCAGACGTGGGCGTACTTCGCATGATAGGCATCGATCTCTTTGCTCTCAAGAGCTGTGCACTGGTAGTAGTTGGCTCGTTCTTCACAACATCTCTTGCAGGCTTTAGTCCAAAACCGCGCCGGCTGGGCGTCGAAGCTGTCGATGTATGAGAGGCTGTGGGAAGCGTAGGGAGAGACGAATGGGAGATATGGCCTCCAAATCTTGGCTGCGGCCTTCGGAACTGCTGGAGAGGAGCGCCGCTTTCAGACACGGGTTCAAGATGAGTAGAATGAGAGCGATCGTGCCCTGATAGGCGCGGAATTCGAGTTTTAGGGGAGGTAGGCTTGTTTGTGAAGGTGATCGTGGTTGCAGAGCGACGAGCAGGGCTAGATGGACGTGCTGCCTTGCGTTTTATATTTTGGTTCAGCGTTAATTTCCCAGGATTGAACACGTCGCCATCTCCTATCTCAAGATCGGAGAAGAAGTCATCCTTGCCTGAACCATACTCCGTCCCATGCACCTTCGAAGGCGTTTCAGGAATTTCTTGTGGAGGCTGCGTTTCTTGTCGTTTCCTTAGTGTTTCCTCGAGGTTTAAAGGCCCATCAGGAAGGATCAGGCCATCAAGGCCATCATCTTCACTCTCGCTGGTTAAACAACTCGAAACACTAGGGCTAAGGGCGGAGGCTGACGAACTGCGATTTGATCGCCCATCTCTTATGGTCCCGCCAAATCGGACGCCAATACTTCCCTCAGCCCACTCGAGGTCGAAATCATCGGGGATATGGTGCGCAGGGGCTGAGATCTCCTTCCGCATCGAGAGCCTCAGGGGAGTACCGTCCTCCGGTAACACGAGGTCTTGTTCGAAATCCTCCACATCCTCGGTCGCTTTCTGATTGTTCACCGCAGATTGCCTTTGAGCCGCTCTCGACTTCGGGACCTTGATCGTGGGAACATCGTGCAGATCTGGAAGATCTTCGGGATCCTGAAAAGCAGCTAGATTCGGTACAGTTGGTCTGGACTGCGGCGACGACCCTATGTCAAAGAGGACGGGAGAACGGCATTTGACTGGGCTCGAGACGGCCGAGCCAATCTGACGGAGACTCTCGGGAAAGATGCGGTTTTCGTGCGCTCTCAATGTCAGCTCTCCATTAACTTCCGATAAATCCAAATCTTCAGACCAATCGTCAACAGCAGCCTTCTTCGCCTTCCTACGACCAAACCTCTTAATCGTGCCCCCAAGTAGGGCAGACTTGGGAACATTGGGGGGAATAGGGATACCGGCATTCTTAGCGGAAGCAATTGCTTCCTCTGTGGCAGCATCATCATTATCTTGCAGCAAGACCTGCCAGTCTTCGTCGCCGGCGTTGGAGTCAAGATCGGAGCGGGCTGAACGGCGAGATGAGATAGAATCGCGGTGTCCAGATCGCCGGACAGATGAGCCCGTCAAGGAAGTCGCGCTCGAAGCAGTGGGGAATTGAATATCATCAACCCACTGAAGGTCTCCATCGTCGTCCCAACATTCAATCAGCTCTTCTTCACCGTGATGTAGTCGGAGAGTGGACGCATCCATATTCGATGAAGGACCGCGTGACAGAACCGCAGGAGACCATGTACCAGATCAGTTACGGTCGGTTGAGGATCAAGAATCGAATCGAGATAGATAGTGGACTAGGAGGTATCCGATGCTGGGGCTGGGTTACGCTGAAGATCGAACGTCATGCCGTGTTGTTTGGAAAGAGAGTCGTCGTAGGACTCGCGAGGTCGTAGTTTCTTTTGCTTGAGGCGGAAGCGGGTAAGCAATAACAGATCTTGTCTGAGAGAAGAGCGAAATACTATAATCTCCAGCTTCCGGTTGGAATTCCGAGTCTGGTTCCTAGAGTCTAGACGGTCAAAGAGTGAGAGACGACGCAAGGACCAGTCTTCCAGAGCGGGTCGATTCGATCGATAAAGGCGGGGGATCCAGAGCAACACGAAGATCACCGCGACGTTGTAAACAGGAATGAGTGGGAGATGGCAACGCGCCAGAAGGTAGGAAGACAAAGGATAAAAGATGGCTAGGGCACGATGCCGTTCTAGGGGAAAGGCGTTCGGAAAGAATGAGGTTGCGGGTGGATGAAGTTTAAGCGCTCTTAGTCTAGTTAGTTAATCTCTGGGGTTCAAGAGCACAGGGCATGCCGGAGAGAGGCGAGCCATTGAGTGATGCCTCCTGGGAGAGGTTAGTTACGAAGAGTACCTGCGTATTCTACTTAAAATCACAGTTGACTTACTTGAGTAATTTTTCGAGCATCAGGCCACGCAATGGATCGTAAACAAAGGTTGCAACTTATCCTACACCGTACCTGGCAGTAGTGAGACCCCATCGGGAGCTGCCTAGAAGCTATCCGGCCCTGACTGGTTCACACCGTCTGCCTGAACCCACGGAGCAACCAAGTAATTCTACACTGCTAACTATAAATTTGCACGCGTTGTTTCGCGTGCTTGCACCTGGAAAATCTCTCAGTGCCAAATTGGTGCCATTATTTACAGTATTTTGTGTGATATTGGTGTCATGATCGGACCTATCCTAGTGATTCTCTGATGGTCATTGCTGTCCCGTTAGCTCACTCTCAGCCGCCATGTCGTCCGACGCTGAGCCACCAGCCCCTCGCATATTGCGTCTATCGAGGTCCGACGACCCGACCTCTTATGTGCTCATCCATGTCTCCAGGTCAGGTTCAGAGCCACTGGACCTGAAACTGGTAGCTACGGAGGGGGAGGCACCGTATGTTGGCTCAGGTGGATCACCTTGTCATTCTTCTATGACGTCCGCTAGCGGCGTGCTAACAGCTTCACTATAGTGAGACAGTCGCGTGTCAAAACCCTTCGGGCGAAGAATTATCAGGGCAGCGATGATGAGTGGATTCAGATATTGACCTATGTTCTCAGACAGTCCCCGGTTTCCGATCACAATGCTACTTGGATTACCGGTTTGGAGGTCACGGCTAGTATCCGTGGAGAGGCTGAGGGGGACAAAGAGGTAATCATCTTGGTGAGAAAGAGAATCGATACTATCACAGTATGCCTTCTGTCGAGAACTGCCTTTCCAGGGCATGGTGAAACACTCTCTAATATATGCATTGCAGCAAAGGCTAGGTTCTATATCCTTGAAACAGGACGATGAACAGGCAATTGAGTTGTTCGAGTGGACGGGCATCACTGCATCTGCTGCAGATGCTCTTGAAACGCAGGTCGCTTCGTTGAGCGCCCGGTATCGCACCGCAGAAGAAACGATCGCCAAGCTAAATGCGCAACTTGAGGAACTGGTTCGGGCGAAGAGCGAACATGAAGATCAATTGATCGCTAAATGCGTCCAGCTATTGAATGAGAAGAAGCTCAAAATCCGCAATCAGCAGCGCCTACTGACGTCAGCCAATGTGGATCCTGGCAAAGGTTGGTGTTTATTAAAATATATCTATATCATTGTAGACAACCATCTAACCAGATTTACCGTATCAGTCCATGAGCTCGAAGCTTCCGTATCCGGCGGAACTCGAAAAAGGAAACCTGGAGCGAGTCGAGTCTCTAAAAGAAAAGCAACAGCTCCCGTCGAGACAGATAGCGAAGACGGTTTCGAGAAGATGGAAGTTGACGAGGAAAGAGAGCAGCGTGTTGCCGAAGATGAGGAAACAGATTCCGATAGACCCTCGACGCCTCAACCGCTAGAAGAAGAGGAGGAGACGGCAAGTGATGATGAGATGGAGGATAATGAGGCTATTCCACCTCCGGCTGGCAAAGAGTCCACGGTAGCGGAGGTGAATGCGGTCGGCGGGATACAAGGAAACGCAGGCCCTCCTGCCCTTCAAAGCCGACACAGTCCTCCTCCACGAAGGGAACTTCCCTTTCAACGAACCAAAGAAAAAGGTGAACGCAAAAGTCCTGCAAAGAGGCCTGCAGTTCCTCCTTCCCCGGGGGATGGTGGGGAGACGGATGACGATGAATTGTAACCCCAAAATGAATGATTTTCTCTATGCTGTGGTAGCTTGACATATTGCGGAGACACTGTATAATTCAAAGATCGATTGTCCTGATAAATATGGACGATTTTGGAAAGGTATACCGCAAGATGCCATATCCTTGAGGATGCCCGTGGGTGCCTCTAACAGAAAGCCATTATAGCCGTGTCATCAATGGGAGGAGAATTAGAGAGCCACAATTTCAGGTTAAAATATTAATATGCCTTCGTTATAACTACTCTTTCATACATGATTCCTAAACCGGATAGCAAGTAAATACCCCCAACTCCATTACCAGTCCGTGTTCCCGCGAGATATTAGCTAGACATCACCTTCGCTATCATGTGTTAAGCAGATTCAGTATCTCAGCTTCTCGAGCCCCCAGTATCTTCACTCGAATACGAAACAAGACGAGACAAGGCAAGAATCAACCCTACAAGGATCCGTTAAATTAAATCTGTGGGCTCCTCTTGAACACCAACCACTCTTTAGGATTTCATGCTCTGACGTGTCATTCTATATGTACAAGTCCGCCGTTTCCTACAAAGGACGGTGGCCCTAGGAAGTTGGCCGGAGAGAGACACACTGAGACATACGCCAGGTAAAAACAAAGGAGAATTTGTAATTGGAAACAAAGCGACAGGCATAAGCAATTCGAGTACAAAGTGAAACGCCCAAGATGAATACGGATTAATCAACAGACTAACTACGTCGTTTTGCAGTTTAGCCAAATGCGGCCTGGGGGGACAGTTCCCCAGCAGCCATGAAATTTGTTTCGGGGTTGCCGGTAGCCTTGGCTGCAGAGCAGCGAGCCATAGTCGGAGAGCTGCAATACTTGTTAGACAAATTCCTCAAGATAGTATAACTGGATCTAACAAACCTTCTCGAGATCGAGTCAGTGAAGTAGAAGTCGTCAATGACCTTCTTGAAAGTTGCCCCGCTAGGCTTGCTGCCCTTGTTCTGGTCAACAAGCTGGACCTTGCTCAGGAAGCTTACTGACGTCGGCTCGACGACGTCATATCGGCGAAGGACAGGGCTGATCTCTTCCATGCGGTCACGGAGTTGTTCGATGTCGTCGTATGGCAGAGGAACGCCGAGGAATTCACTGGCGGCACGGACAATTTTCCAGTCCTCACGAGCAGCACCAGGGAGTGAAGTAGCCGCACGAGTCACCTGCACGCGACCCTCGGTGTTGATATATGTGCCCGACTTCTCGGTGTAAGCAGCACCCGGCAGGACAACGTCGGCAAACTGAGCGCCACGGTCACCGTGATGGCCCTGGTAGATGACGAACGCGTTCTTGGGGAGGTCTTCCGCCGTGATCTCGTCGGCACCGAGGAGCCAAACAATCTTAGGAGTGGTGTTGGCGACCTCAGGAGATGGCGTAGTGAAACCAATTTCATAGGCACCAGCACGAGAAGCTGCTCGCTGGAGGACGTTGTAGCCCTGCCACTCGGAGGAGTTGAAGTTGGAGTGCTTCTCGACAAAGCCACCGACGGTTTCGAAGATGGCCTTGGCATCAGGGTGCTCTGCCGCAGCGCTACCGACAATGATCATGGGGCGCTTAGCACCGGCGAGTTTCCTTCCAAACTCTCCAGACAGTGCAGATTTGAGCGAAGAAACATCGTTACCCAAGTGCTCAAAGTCGAAGATGCTCTCGAAGCTCTCGCCCACAAGAGCAATCTCGACATCAGATCGCAGCCAGTGCTTGCGGATCCTAGCATTAAGAACGGCAGCCTCATGGCGCGGGTTCGTGCCAACCAGGAGGAGTGCATCGGCCTCCTCGATTCCATGGATCTGGGAATTGAAAAGGTAGTTCGACCGTACGTCAACACCGTGAGCAATCGGGGCGGAGCCACCAGGCTGGTCAAGAGCGAGGTTATCGGATCCCAACTTGTTCGCTAGGTCCTTCATGGCGACAAGCGACTCGGTCTCAGCAAGGTGTCCAGCAACAGCCTTGAATTCATTGGCGGTAGGCTTCAATCGCAGATAGGCGGATTCGATCTCGGTTAGGGCCTGCTCCCAGGTAACCGGAGCGAACTTTCCTTCTCTTCGGATCAAAGGCGTCGTGAGGCGCTGAGTCTTCAATCCATCGCATGCAAATCGAGTCTTGTCGTTGATCCACTCCTCATTGATGTCATCGTTCAATCTCGGTAGGACGCGCATCACCTCCAGACCCCTGGAGTCAATCCTGATGTTAGAGCCAAGGGCGTCTAGAACATCGATAGACTCAGTGTGCTTGAGCTCCCAAGGACGAGCCCTGAAAGCGTAAGGCTTCGAGGTAAGAGCGCCAACGGGGCACAGATCGATAACGTTGCCAGAAAGTTCCGAATCGAGGGTCTTCTCCAGGTATGTTCCGATCTGTATGTCATTGCCTCTGCCAGTAGTTCCAAGCTCAGGAGCTCCCGCAACGTCGTTCGCAAATCGAACACATCGAGTGCAGTGGATACACCTGTTCATGGAAGTCTTGATCAAAGGTCCAATGTTCTTGTCTTCCACAGCACGCTTGCCTCCTTCTTCGTGGAACCGTCCACGGTCGGCACCGTATCGCATAGACTGATCTTGGAGATCACATTCACCTCCCTGGTCACAAATGGGGCAGTCGAGAGGGTGATTGGCTAGCAGGAATTCCATAACACCTTCTCTGGCTTTGTGTACCAGAGGCGAGTTCGTGTGGACAACCATTCCGGGCTGGACGGGCCAGGCGCAAGAGGCGACAGGTTTAGGGGCGCGCTCGACTTCGACCAAGCACATACGGCCTTTATTGAAGTTAATTGATGTACAATATTCATGACCAGCAATATATACTTACAATTGCCTGCAATCATCAACTTCCTGATATATCGCGTTAGTATTATCTACATGTCCGGCGGGTAAGAGGGTAGCGTACTCATGGTAGCAATATCTGGAATGGAATCCCCGGGTTAGCATTGATCTCTATTTGAAATTAATGTCTCTCCTCATACCTTGGAACAGTCGATCCTGCCTTCTCACAAGCTTGAATGAGGGCAGAGCCAGCTAGGATGATGGGTAAGCAAACGACACCAGACAACCCTCACACCGGTTGTTACCTTCTATTGAAACCTTCTTGCCATCTGGTATCAATTAGTCAATGGTCACCCATTATCAAAACACTCAGCGGATCACGCCGGACGCACCAATTGTGAGTTCCACCTCGGCCGTCCGAGGGGTTGTCGACGCGAAGGTTCTGGGATAGTTAATCCTCGGAACCCGCCTCGAACGGGCGGCCGCACGAAGCAGCTGCGGCCGCATGATGGAGTGGGCAGTAATTGGGACAGGAGGAATACTGCGAAGAGGGAAATAAAGGGAGGGCGCGGGAGAAGGGCAGAGGATGGAGAGCTGTTGTTCTCGGTCAAAGTACTTTTGGCCTCACTCGGATTCTCTGCCAAGGCCCATCCGGATGGCGTCTCAAATCACCGTCTTCGGATTGGCTCGGCGTCGCGGAGGATTCCTTTCTCCGGCTCGCTTTTTAACAACCACTCAAGATTTGTGATTTTTCGTTTTCTTTTTTTTTTTTTTTTCTTCCTTTTGATAAATATACTCATTCGGGGCGTGATTATTGTAGGTGGTAGTGCATCCTCCTAGTTGAGGATTGGTCTCTTCTTCCTCTGCAACACTGTCCCAGAACGAATTTTTTGGCGCCGAGCTGGAGCAACTGAGGGCATAGGCGTCGTGAGATGACTGCGCCTGATGACGGTTCCGTTCCTTACCGACGGTCGCTACAACCCTCCTTGACTTAACAATGTAGGTGGTAAGATTGTTCTGGATGATAACGTAGGCAGATTCTAGTAGATATGTCCTCCATGGAGGCTCATTGATGCTGAATTGTAGCATGCTGACTCTTTGTTGCGGTGGTGCCAGGATTTGTCATCGGCTATGTCCCTGACATCAGCCGGCGGTCCGTCCGAGGTCGTCAGTAACATCAACAATATCAGGTCTGCGAATTGATAATCGAATTCGCGTATTATTTACATGTATGGTGTGTTCAACATATGGCGTCATTACCAGATTCCTATCTAGATCATACACAAATGATGCAAGGCACGTTAATGCTCTGATCTGTCGGCATGACATCACCGACGGGAATTGAGCGTACGCCTTCTCAGCGGTGCCTCTAGAATACATTCTCCAACGCCATCAAGAAGGAAAATGTCATGCTGAATATAGTACATAAAGAAACGCAAAACCTGGAAGCCCTATTTCAAGGACTCTGCGTCACCCGGTTGCCATGTCGACTCTTGCTTAGTCCCAGGCGGTAGCCACGTGTGCGATGTGCTTCTGTCTCGTGTTGGTGTCCTCCCGGGTCCATCATCTTCCTTCCTTTGGTCGGCAGACCCTTCAGTGTGTCGACCATCGCCAATCTTTGCGGGAGGGAATGCGTAACTATGCGACTCGCGCGGTTTGCTTGGCATGCTCGTGTTCAGAGGAAGAACGGTTTCTTTGGACCGGAAGTGGTCAGCATTCGCCCGACGATCAGCAGCATCATCGTGGCTGTTGCGATCGTAGAGATATAGCCCGAGGAAGGTGAGCGCGATACCGAAGGCTTGGACCTGTGTGGTCGGACTCCCAAACCATACGATAGCCACTACTATCACAAACACTCGCTTGATGAGGGAGGCGACCGAATAGGATACCGGAGATATCATAGACAACAGGACGAATGCCAAGATGTTCTGAGCAAAGTGGGATACGCCGTTGAAAAAGAACTCTATCAGAAGAGGCCCATGATCCAGCGCCCCTTTCTTTCCCGATAGCTCGACAGCGCCGTCCTGAAAGAAATCTTTGATCAGAGTATATCCTTCGCTGACAAACCAAATAGGCACTGTCAGCAGAAATGCGAGCCCTGAACAGTAGCATAATAGGTTGAGCTTGTCTAGTTTACACCCTCCGCCCGAGTGGCCCTCCTGCTCCGCACGGGCTGCCTCGTTGAAAAGTTTCTTAGAGAAAATATTTTGTGAGACGAATACCAATGCGGCCAGGAAAGCACATAGAATACCGAAGAAATTAGTGGAGAAACCTGTCGAACAAGCGAGCATCACACCCAGGGTTAAGGGAACTAATGAGAGGTAGGTTGCCTTTGCGTATCGAATACGGAACAAAAAGCGATATGCCAGCACCGTAAAGAGAGGTGACAAGCCTTTGATCGTGTGGACGAGAGACACTGGAATCTTGGACGTGGCCATAGAACTGAGAATATGGCCAGCCAGCTGAAATACTGCCAAAGGCAATGCCGTAATAATCACGTCCCGAGAGGGATAACGAATGCCGTTCTTGAGGGCCGGTACTGCTCGCTTGAGGGCAGGGTTCACTTTCGACAAGTATGTGAGCAGTAAGCACCACATCGAGACGAAAGCGAATTGAACAATGGTAAG
This sequence comes from Paecilomyces niveus, assembly GCA_003116535.1. NCBI lineage: Eukaryota > Fungi > Ascomycota > Eurotiomycetes > Eurotiales > Thermoascaceae > Paecilomyces > Paecilomyces niveus. The sequence continues at coordinate 27,281 of QEIL01000165.1, forward strand.
AGTTATCGGTTTTGGGAGGGCATTGAGGATAGATTTGGAAGATGTATTCGTCAGGGCCGAAGTCATATACCAGATGAGGCAGAGCACCTAAAGGTTTAAGCTGGTAAGTCGCGGTGCTAGAAATGAAAAGAGACCTCACAACAGGTACGCTATCTTACAATGAGTCTGACCGACACCGGAGCTCTAAGCGCTTCCGCCAGCTCATGTGCATTAGCGCTCATGCCGGCATTGCCTGTTCTAATGGTGGTTAATGCCTCGCTGATGCTTTTTCGCGGCCGATGCTTTGGCCCTCTTGACCCCGCAGCATGCGCCCAAGAAGGAGTCCCTGCTCTCAGCGGTTGCCAGGTGTCGTTTGCCGCATACTGGACAGGAGTGATTCCTTTATCTGTCGCAACATCGTGCGAATCGTCATGAAAGGGAGGGAATTTATCGACTGGGCTCGTCATCGAATGTGCACTTGAAGCTTGTATCACGGGTGGCTGTGACTGCCGAATCGAGGATCGCCGCCCTGTGTCAGTCACAGTGGTCGTGCTCATAGTCTAGATCTAGACTTTGGGCTACTGAAGATATCAGCATCATCTTGAGACATCGTACGATCTCGCGGGGACAGAACGTACAACAAACCGGACGGGGGAGCAAACCTGCAATGTCTTCGACGGTCCTTTAAAGGTCACCCTATAACGGCGTAATAGGGATTCAGGCAGAAAAGAAGGTTTTGAGCTCATCAACTATCGAAGTGTGTCTATACAGATTGAACATCAGTACGGAAGGAGAAGCAGCCGAGACACGGGACTCGGCAAGGAACAGGCAACGAATGGACGTGTTAAACTATTGTTGCATTTTCCGGAATCGCAACTCGAGACATAAAAGACAGATCTATCGCCTGGCCTGGTTATCGTCTCGAATTGACCTCCAGGATGGGCGGCGATGACGCTTTCACTCGGTGGTGTGTAGCTCGGAGGATGTGGACGGATTGGTCCCGCGAGTCGTCGTCAGCGTCGATTTTAAGAGGCCGAGAAGCATCCGCCGCAGGCCCCAGCGAAATCACGTGTTTTGACTCTCAATGTATCTATATGGATTCGAATCGATCAAGATAATGTCCGCAACTTTGCTTATCATCTTAGAAGGCAGTTTTAAGTCCCAGTCGAACGAAGGTGGCGAATGTACAATTGTAGCTACATAACTTGTTGGAACCACTTTTGTTGGGCAAGTTAATGGCACAACTTATGTGTTGGAGAATTTCCTCATCAATCACATGTCTCTAATCTATCATGGCTTTGCCTTTCGTCTACATTTCAAGGCACTCTAAAGCCTTCTATGCCCTCTGCAACTATAGGGACGCGATGTGACTCTTTGGAATTATTCTCCAGGCCTCCAGCAGATGTGGTTCCTGCTGGAAAGGTATAATACCTTAGCTCGAAGAACTGGGGTTTTGAGATGCAGTCATATTCAGGAACTCTGTTCCACCAATCAGGAGATTCGTCCTTAGTATATTGTCTCATAGCTGCTGCGTCAAAACGTTCTGCTGGCTGGCTTCCTGCTGCTCCCGCAAAGACTCTTCGCAGAGCTACTCCTAGAATAAGGTGCTCTCGCATTCGACCAAATACCGAAACAACGTGGTACAATGGATGAGATACCTTGCTACCTCATAGATACTATTATTATTGTTGCAAGCCCCTTATACGAGGTAAACGTTATGCTGGTGCCTAGAACTACCGACGTATGAGCTATCAAAGCCGTCTTTCATCGTCAAGGTCCTTTGATTACCGTAGAATCGATTAGATCCTAGAGTCTAGCCTTTTGTCCGATCACTGGTTAAATATGGTCTAATGCCCCCAGATCCTATATTCAAGCAAGCAAGTCACATAATATTACTGCTGTGCTTTTGTGCTTCTGTGCCCTGTGGTTCCACAAGTTACTGCCACTATATACCCTAATCATTATTGTCACTTCCCAGATATCAAGGTCCTGCTCTTCTCGATTTCTAATATACTGAGAGCTTGTGACTCATATCGTCTATATCGTCTTTTCTACATATTCTATATGGTATGCTATAGAATAATTCTGTTGTGATGCTTTAAATTAACAGTCAGTTCTGATTGCAAGCAGGTAGTTGCTGAGGATGTTGATCGGATATTCTATGTTTATGTTACTCTGTGTTTTATCAGTCAGCAAGTCTGTACATATTCAGCTTGATGTACGTGTTTTATCATGACAAACTGTGCTTTATAACTCCATAAATATAGAGCTATCAAGCCACGAACCAAAGAATCCACTAAGCTTATTGCACGTCTTACCCTTCACTTATTTGAGATTGGGCACAAACGTTACGTCTCATCGTAACCCGGCTTAAATGCTTCCGACAAGTTCTACCATGATATGATACCCCCCTGAGTCGCTTAGTCGTTGTTTTGTAATCTTCATAGGTTGTTGACGTTCCTTCCTCTTTTGGACGGTGGTGTTATAGGATGCATCTTTCTCCCCCTCTCGTGTCCGTTGACGCTCCTCAGTTCTCCCTTTCATCCACCATCCACCTTCCTTCCTACACTGGCTCTGACCTTCCTTCCCGACTCGTGTTGCGTTCTTCGAGTATCTATCTGGTTTGCCAGATCATTGCATCTTTTCAATTCTACTTTCTGCTATCTACCTGCATATCTCTCAACTTCGCTCCCCAAAGCACATAACCTTTCAGTGCCTAGTACTGGTAGTCTTGTTCAGGCTTTTCCTTTGGTCATTGATCTAAACACGTCTCAACCTCCAAGGAGTTTAGATAAACAGCACCCATCTCGTGGCTTTCTGTCATCTGGTATTCTATACTACTTTTTTCGGACTTAGTACTTTTGAAGTTCTCTGCAATTAGTGAGCAGTGTTCATTGGATTGAAATGTCTCCTCCGTTTGGGCCATCGGTGGGATCTGACAACAAGGGCCCTGGTCATCTCCCTGTTTCGTACGAGGGTAGTTTTGAAGGACGTATTGTGATTCCGCCTCGTGAGGTGACGGTAGGTTCATCTCTCTACACGCTTCGACCTTATTCAGACTATTTCTTTTTCTTGAACAGGCAGATCATCCAATTTCTGACTTCTGATTCTATTACTGAATAGGGAGATCCAGCTCTGTCCAATAGTCTACCCACAGGGCCAATGTCTGCGAAATCTGGCGGCACCCAGTCTCGTGTGAGCGACGGCGAAGGTGTGCCATCGAGCAAGGTCAGATCATCTCCCCCTTCTGTAGATGGCTTCTCAATTCACAGTCATAGAAGCAGAAGCTGGAACACTCCTCTACCGTACTGTCTGTTGAACAGCACGCGTCCGAGATGGAGAGGATTCTCGCGAAGCTTTCCCCTAAGTCTCAGTCGACCCTTGACAAGACTCTAAAGGAGGCTCTTCCCGAGGTCTCGGAGCGCCAGGTCTCTCTGGAGAAACAGGAGCTGCTTCTTATCAGGGACAATACTCCTTCTGGTATCCAGGGAGAAGACGATGGCTCTTCTGGTACATCCCTCCAGACTCCTGCAACTGAATCCCTGACGGTCTCCACCAATGCCGATACCACAAAGCGAGACCCTGATAGAGTGAATGCTATTGAAATGCTTCGCCTGAAGCAGGAATTACTTGCTGCCAACTCTCGGATTGCGCTTCAGGAGCAAGAACTGGCGCAGACACGCGTTATAAAACACACTCTTGACCAAGCACTTGGACCACCTTCTGAGGCTGACTTCGGTGGTCGTGATATCACAGAACAGACTCTTAGCAGCCTTCAAAATGCGTTCAACGCATCCACTCGTTCTGTCAATCAACGTCCAGAGTCATGGGTTGGCCAGGACGATTCACGCTCCGATATATCTGACGCACTGTCTGCTGGAGCATATAACAGGGCTCGCAGCTTTTGGAATGCTTCTCAGCAAGTCTTTGGGACGAGTCTCCCAGCTTCGGGCGACAAGAACTATCGTGAGATTCCTTCCATGCCTGGTAACTCAGGGACTCAGGAACACGGTCGTGACTGGGACAGCCACACCGCTACCCCATGCCATCAGGGCGCATACCAAGCTCATCGAGTACTCTCTGGTCCCTCCAATGGTGGCTACAGCTTTGATGGGAGATATTCTGGTGAGCAAGGCATATACTTACAGAGCCCTAACCTTGGACCTCGCCGCTCTTTCACCCAAGTGAATCGTGGTGGTTCTTGCTTTCCGCCACAGAATTCACCCTGGGGCACATTTCCTGCCGGGGTTCCGAACAATCTCGGTACTAGACCTGCACCAAACCAGCACCTGGGGACATATCAGCAAGTTGGAATGTTCCCTGTTTTACCGTACCAGCCCCGTCCCATCGGGACTCCCCTTTCACCAACCGCTGCTGAGTTCACATCAGCCAACGGAAGCGTGGTTCCCTGGGCAGCATCGCCGGTAAGTCACAGATATTCTAGTATCGGTCTAAGATGAATCTAATATATACAAGGTTGGCACAAATTCTACCCATACATATGTTTCACCTCTTGAACCCCTGAATTATCGCCGTCTCCTGGACAAAAATGTATCGTGTGATTGGAAATATATTGTCGATAAGATTGTATGCGGAAATGACCAGCAAGCATCCATATTTCTCCAGCAAAAGCTCAAGGTGGGTACTGCTGAACAGAAATACGAGATTATCGAAGCGATCGTCAGTCAAGCTTATCCCCTCATGGTCAATCGATTCGGGAATTTCTTGGTCCAGCGGTGTTTCGAGCATGGAACTCCTGAGCAAGTCATTGCTATCGCAAACGCCATCAGAGGTAATACCCTGAGCCTCAGCATGGATCCGTTTGGTTGCCATGTAATCCAAAAGGCTTTCGACTGTGTTCCTGAGGAGCACAAAGCCGTGATGGTTCATGAACTTCTCCGGCGCATTCCGGAGACTGTCATCCACCGTTATGCGTGCCATGTTTGGCAGAAGCTCTTCGAGCTGCGTTGGAGCAATGAGCCCCCGCAGATCATGGCTAAAGTGAATGAGGCTCTACGAGGAATGTGGCATGAAGTGGCATTAGGAGAGACTGGGAGTCTCGTTGTCCAGAATATCTTTGAGAATTGTGTCGAAGATGAGAAGGTAATTTCTCCAACGCTATAAGATTCTCAATCTAGATACTGACTATCATCATCAAGCGCCCAGCAATCGAAGAGGTTCTGGCAAAAATTGATCTTCTCTCTCATGGTCAGTTTGGTAACTGGTGCATACAACACATCTGCGAACATGGTGCTCCCCATGATAAGAGCCGGGCTATTGAACATATTCTTCTTTGGGCTACTGATTATAGCATGGACCAGTTTGCTTCTAAGGTCGTGGAAAAGTGTTTGAAGATCGGTGGCAGCGAGTTCCTAGACCGATACCTTGCTCGCGTCTGCACCGGGCGTCCAGACCGTCCCCGCATGCCACTAATCGATAGTAAGTCCAAATGAGATTTACATGATTGCTTTGAGAAACAAAAAGAAAACCCTCGATACTGACTGTACATAGTTGCGGGAGATCAATACGGAAACTACTTGATTCAATGGATCTTAGTGAATGCCGCTCCTCATCAACGGGAGTTGGTTGCTACTCATATCAGGTATATGCTGTCCCCTACACTGTCGAGATATAGTTTTAACCGCTAGCCTATAGAAAGCACATGGTTTCCCTCCGTGGTTCCAAGTTTGGTTCAAGAGTTGCCATGCTCTGCTGCAACCCTTCTCACACCACGCGCCCTGGCCCAGGAGCTGGGGTTCAATTGAGCCGTTTTGGCACCCCGAACGACGACCGTTACCCCGTGACGACTCAACTCGGAAGTCGGTTCAACCGTGGAAACCAGTGGAATAGTGGTTACCCGCCTTTCCGTTAATTGAATCGACTGTGAATGGAGTGGTTGCGATCTCTGACGGAGATCTTATTACTAGGAGCCGATCAACCAGCATCCTCTAAAATTATGAAATGTCAGCAGCTACTTGTTCGAATGCACATTTGAATATAATATGCTCCTTTTAGGAGTCGGTTGCATGTGTGGTGTCTGGTTGGAGGGCGTCTGCCATCACATACATCTTGCATTGGCTCGTCGACGCCAAATGCATGAGCAATCGGTCTCATCCTTTGAACTGTACGCTCTTTTGCTTCTACGGTACGACGTATCTGTTTCTAATTCTTCCGGCTGCAGCGCTAGCTAACGACCTTTGTCGTGTCTTAAGTTGTCATATCTCTGAAGATAGCCACATTCTAAAAGCAGCCAAGGAACTAATGTGTATGAATTGCTATCTCCGGGGCTTTGGTTTACCGAGAGAAAAAGTGCCCCTGGTTAAGCATGCTTTTCTCGTAACAATTGTCTACTTCCATATGAGTGTTATTGTGCCTTTTCCAGCATTGTGTTCCTGGAGTACCCCTTCCAAAAGTCTTTTCTATTTCTCGGGAGCTGTTCCCCTCGGGAGGCGAATTATCTTTTCCAGTCACTCTTTTCGAATTTCCCCTTTGTTCAGAGTTGCAGGAGCCAGCGGCAAATGCTTGCTATTATCCTTGACAAAAGTCTTTCGCTAAAAAAAACCAAAAAAAAAAGACCTTTCTTGCCAATACTACCAAAACATCGTTGTATGTTATCGAATCCGTTTGTCTAGTAATATCAGTTCATAGGCCATTAATACTCTAGAGCAGCTGGTAAGATCTTGAGCACATGGTTCACTATGTAGAGAAGGTCCAGGAAAATCAGGGTAGCAACGGTCTATCCTGCCGTGTTACACGACGGTCCAGGCATTCGTTGAAGAAGCACTGGTCGGAAATGCATAGGGAGTTTTGGCGGGACTACCACCAGCAGGCAGCATTGAAGATTGGGACAGAAGATCGCGCGATGTCGTGAGTGTGATATCCCTCTCTCTGTCGCTTAGCCTTGAGACCCGCTATCTTCCACTGAAGATTTCTCCCATGGCTTCCGTCTCTTCTCCAATGTACTCGGCGCTTCTTGACCGCTCAATACCGTGTCTGGGATCTCTTGGATACCAGGTACTGGCTGTCCAGTAGTGATCAGCTCGACTATGTGCGCAAACGAAGAAGGGTAGGTTGGCTCGGGGCTAGTTATTGCATTTGGCTTCGATTCAACACCTTGCTGCGATGTCACCGTCTGTACTTTCTCTGGAGGCTCATCCTCTAATTTGTCATCGAGCCCCTGTGCCTCTTCAGATAATCTTGAAGACACCGGTGTCGACCTCAGCCAATTTCTATATGCTGAAAAATCAAGCGGCGGTGTCAGGTTTTCCTTCCTGCAGAAAGAAAGCGTAGCAGTTAGTTTAAATCGTTTCCAATATCCGCATCCAAATGCGACCTTTGCATGGGGCGGTTCAGAAGCCGACTCACCTCGAGAAATAGAAACATTTAGCTTGTAACACCAGATCATCTTCCCGACCAATCTCCTCGTCCGTTGCAGGAACCCCAGGATGACCGAGAATAACCGCCAGACCTTTTCTGAATTCCAGATCCGTGCAGAATGGATATGCGATCAATTGGTCAAAGCGGGACTCCGCACCCGTCGTGACGGGCGTTGATGAAGATGCCATTTAAGTGACGTGTCGTGGTGTAAACCGTCAGATGCAAAGGAAGAGAGAGAGTCAGTGGAAATGTTAATGAAAATAAGGACTTGGTGGGTATCTCAAAATGGATCTGGACTGGACTGTATGCGATCTGGCCCCCTCGTTCCCCCGCGGAGTTTGTGAGTGTGCGGAGTAATCTGTGAGTGGGACGGTGGAGGAGCTAGGACCATGACGTAGGAGTAGCTAGCGCTAACTTAGTGTTTTGCAGCAGTGTACTCTCGAGTCCTGATGGAATATGGGTGTCTAGATTTTATATCTTATTTGTTTGTTTGCTCTTGGGGCTATATGATGGGAATATGTGTGTTTGTATAGGTATTTTATGGCCTGTGGAATTCCTTGGCCGGCGTTACAGCAGATATTTATTTTGTAAAGCGGAGGGCTGTGAATTGCCCCTTTCGGTTGTTTTTTTTTTTTTTTGGGTATGGTACCGGAATTCTACGTCCTGTAACCACCGCTCACCACTGACCCAGAACTATAAGAACTGACCTCTCTTGCTGTTCTAACACCGCTCTCTTCTAACTTCTTGATTCTACACCTTCTTTGCTCTTTATTCTGCTCTCACTCGCCGCGCCTCTATTAGCCGTCCTTGGTCTCTTTTTAGTCCCAAACCTCTTTCTTTTTATGTCGCAAAGACGCGGTAAAGGTGATCATGCTCGCTCCTGGCCCTTAGTGCTCATTCAAGCTCTACACATTTTATCCAGCTCTACTATATTGTAGTTCCTGTCTGCTTCTACTATCCGCGTTGATGAGAACAGCTTGAACAAGGGCTAACAATCTCAGACTTCCCATAAATTTTGATAGCACCCTCATGGGAACTCTCTGACTTACTTATGCCCCACCTTCCTCGCGTTCCCCCCCTGCCGCCCTTGAACAACCAGACTGTTCTGTCGTAGGTCGTAATCTGATTTTGACATGGCACTGCTGGTCCTGTTCCTGCTGCGGCCGTGCCCGCCCACATGTCTGATAGCAGAGATCCCTCATCAACGATCTTTGCGAGCCTGTCAGTGATACCATCATCAGCAATGACTGTCCACCCATGAGGTTCACAGTCGCATGGGTTCTCCATGACCATAATCCCAGGTCAAATAGAGAGCTGTCTCGGAGGACGACAGCGCCGGAGGACCTAGTGGAGGAGAGGTCAAGATTGGGCGTTCTTCCCGTGAGCATGATGGAGTGACAGATACTAAAATTTGGCCACAAGCATTCTATTAAAGAGACATACATCAAGGGCTGTCGATGATGTACCCGCCGTTAAGTAACTAGGACGCCTTGCCGTAGAGAACTTTCCATTCCCGTAATTAAGGAAATTCTTTCTGGGTCTAGACTGGCAAAGAATATTCTCAAACTTTCCAATTAAGTGTATCTATTTTAAATTTCGTGGGAGTTCGTCCATAAGATGCATGTGGTCTTGACAGACTTTAAAAATAAAAAGAGCTGGAATGAACAGGTCAATCCTTAAACCTCGGCCCGTTTGATTACTGGCCTGCCACCAAATACCGACCAAGTTCCCACCTTCCTCGCAAATTATTGCAGCATCATATCGATGTCTCAGCGCAGCATAGTCTTTCACAATGTGGTCATGGCAGGAGCCGAAGTGTGCTGTGAGCACGACGTTTCTCAAGTCTCAGTCGTCCGTATTCTCCACTGCACCCTTGGGCTCCGACACCAGCGGGTTGTAGATCATGGGCGGGATGTTTCTTAAGGCCGAGCTGGCGTTCGCCCTGACTGTAGTGGATCCATGTCTTGACCTCGTTGGGCTGAGGTGCTTACAGCACTTCGAAAAGCCAATAATAATCCTGAGAGTCATCGAGTCGTAGCCCCCTCCAACAAACGTGGGCGCGGAGGTGGTGCTCGATCTTTGAGGTGCGACATTCTGAGTGGGCAGGGGGCCAGAGTACAATTGAGGCCAAGAGCTAGCATCCTCGCGTATGTCATAGACTTAGGAATGAGTGAAGATCCCCCGGCAGCAGAAGGCGGAGCTCTGCGTCTTGTGTTCATCTACGCGCCAGTAACTGCTATCATATCGAGGATTATAACGCCGCTACAGCAAATCACGTTTCATGAGAGGGGCGGAGCTTGGAGCCATTGGCTGTTGTTCAGAGCAGGAAAGAAACCATCACGCTGAATACTGGCTAGTCGATGCGCATCATAGGTGGCCCTGATATGGTATCATCCCAGAGAATTTCTATTGAAAGAGAATGGTAGCGCCGGAGGCAATTCTCATAATGAGGCTATGCTATGACAGTGAGCGTCTCGCCCAGGATGATGGATCGCTTTGATCCAGTCACAAATAGACCACTTACAATGTCTGTAACGGGGGCCATATCACTATTACTGGAGTAGAGTACTGGTTGGAACTCCTGAACCTTGGTGACAGGCGCTTGTCTAGGCTCAACCATTGGGCCACTCATCTTCGGCCGGTGCCGCTATTTCTGCCGTTTGCCGGGATAACGGCGTATCGCTTCTCCATCTTAAGCTACACCACGTTGATTGGCTATCTGTTTGTCGATGCTGACGCAATAAAGAGGACTACCGCCGGAATTGGCAGCCAACAGTACATTTCGTGCCCAGAATACTCCGGTCGTAACGAATAATTCTGGGACTCTCAAGTTAGTATTAGTTGGTTGAGCTGCATAGTGTGGCTGGTGGTCGACGAATTAGGGAGCCAAAAGTGGACGTCAGTCTCTCACATGTTGCCCCGTACGATGATACCTATTGCTGTACGATGTCCAAGATGGAAGAGGTAATGACAGGCCCAATTCTATTTAAATAGCCCTCACAGGCAGCTGGACGAAAGTTCTTTATTGCCAGACCACGACGCCTCCAACCCTCAGACATCAAGCTTGCTCTTATCACACTCGAGGTGAGTAAATGATGGGAAAAAAATGTCCTACTGTCGATAAAGCTCACTGTCCGCAACAGAACTCCATTGCAACCGAACCCTTTTTGAAATCACGAGCGGTCAAGACAACAGCTCAGGAGCCGCGAGGGCTCGAGATAGCTTCGCATCAATCCTCAGTTATTATCAGAACCATGTCCCCGCTGACGACGCACCCGACTTTGTTAAAAGAGCATCGAGCGGCGAAATTCCGATCGGAGTAGCAAAGGGGGCTGTACCTTCTGCGGAATAGGGTGAAGAGCTAAAGAAAGCTCTTAAGGCTGCGATGGAGACGAAGGATGCTATTGACAACTTGTCTGCCATCGAGAAGGAGCTTATGTCCCAGGCGGCGAAGGCAAGTCTTCGGAAGAGAAAGAATTAGTTGGGAGGAAAAGAGAAGATGAATGTACAGCTGGTTTTGTTTTGAGAGGCACAAGCCATCGGATCCCTAAGCAGGATGAAGACCCCCTAGAGATCAACAAGCTCATCAAGGCTGAAGTTGTTAGTCAGGTTTCTCTCGCTTGCCTGCTGCAGTTTTTTCTCAACAAAATTGTCAAGATTCATTCGCTCCTCTTCACTCAAGAGACACAAGCGATCCTCAACTGAAGTAAAAGACCCATAGTACATTGGATCTATGAAGGACCAGTAGATCTCGTCAAACATAGAGCTATGTCTCATAGCAAGACATATCCAAAACAATCCATTTTCCATCGAGGCCTCCATTCCCTCTGACAGACGCTGTGATTCGGTTAATGAACCATTGTGGATTTTTTCATTCTCAGTATCCCGAAGGGCCTCAAGAAAAACCCGAAATTTTGGAAGGTATCGCGCCAAAAAGCTGTCAAGTTCCCATTCCTCTGGGCGCTCCAACAATAACCACCATGGTGCAACATATGAAAACTCGACGGGGGCAGCGTATGTAAATTCCCAATCGATTACTCCAGTGACAATCGGTTGGGTGGAATGGATAAATATATTTTCCGGACGAAAATCATCGCAAAAGAGTTTGAAAGGACCCTTGCAATATTTTTTAGATACTTCTCGTGAAATCTTGATAAAAAGACAGCGAGCCACATATTTCTTCTGGCAATCGGCTGCGTCTGTAACTGCGTCATTTTGTTGAAACTCAAGATGGTAGAAATGTTGTTTGGCGAGTTCTTCAAAATAGTTGGCCGCATTTGTAAAGCATTGTTTTGCAAATACGCTGGGCGGAATATTAGAGAATTGAATAAGTCGGTTCATATTAAAAGTAAGAGGTCTCTTCTGTATAACCCATGTGCCTAGATTGTCCTGCTCTAGCGCGCCAATATATGGAAAATTCGGTTTTGACAGCTCAAGCATGATCTCTGCTATACCAGAATAGGCCCTCTTCAAAAGGGACACAGGAATCTGGGGATTCAGACTAATCATTTCTTGCTTTGGATCCCGCAGGTATTCAGAGAGCGGATTTCCTTCGATAAGCGTCATGACGATATAGGGGCCGACTGCACATTTTCCGTGGCCTAATACTCTAGGAATAGGTATTGTTGTCTGCTGAGCAAGGTAATCCATTATCGACACCTCATCCTCAACCTTCTCATTGCGGAAGGTAATCCGACCGAGAGCAGAAAACCGAACGATAACACGATACCCATCTTCGTAGGTAACCCGATAACAGACATTAAAAGCACCATTGAAGGGCTGTGACGCAGAGACTGGAGTGCCCTGCCGGTGTTTGGCAGCAAGCTTACCAGCCAACTCCTCCGGGGAATTCCTAATCAAGTTCTGCAACCATACCTTGAACAAACGGTCTGATTGCTGTTCGGCAAGGTGGTCAAAGTCCATTTTGAGAGCGAAGAGAGCGAAGAGGGCAAATATGTTGTTTAGATATCCTTAGACACACGGAAAGGATGGAGAAAAGGAGAGGACGGTTAGAGTAGGGACATGCCAGATATGAGGCTACACCTTATATGGTATAGGTTGAAAGATAATTTAGAGTGTCAATAGGAAGGTGCCTGGTATCCCCAGTGGGTATGCCAAGACGCTGGCCGAGCACAGAGCTTTCCTAACCGCCGCTGCACAGGACCACGGCTTTCATATCCGTCTTTACGCTCACACTGTAGACCGGTAAGAAGTTCTATATTTTGAAATATACCTTCGTTCATCTAGTCTAGCTACTATGAAACCACCAAAATGCAGATTTACATTTCATGCACTGTCCAGAGGCAACCAAACCAACTGTAACCTCCTTTGGTAGGGTAAGCCAACACGGTGGACAACTTAACAATGGCTCAACACTACTACACTACTGTCTCCGACGGAAACGTACTGCGACGGCCAATCTGTTTGCTGATACCCGCATTTGTAAATAGATTGGACTGGAAAAGAAGGAAGAAGTGTGCTGTAGTAATAGCAATATAAAATCATCTCATTGGGTTGGTTTGTTGTGCGCCCACTCAGCCATCAGTATTGAAGCAAAAATAGGTACAAGTAAACCTCCAATATAAGCAACTAATTGGGCAGCCCCCCTCGGTTGCTTATATCGAGATATTACTTATACTGGATTATATAGCAATCAACACCAGAAATATATTTCTAATCATTCAAATCTAACTAATGAACTGCTGGATATCACTCTGGCACTGTTTTTCAAGTTTCCTCCCTAAAATCACCCTCTCATGCCGTACAAGATACTGTATAAAAGCCTTATCTGCATCAATATGCTGCTCCTCGAAGAGGCGTAGCTTATAAAGGCTTTTTAAAGCTTCCTGTGACGGGCTAGGCCCGATATAGGGCTTCGGACACCCTTAGCCAGCATTTGCAAATGTTATTCTGCCACCTTTCACCGCCCTACTCATTTCGAGCCCTTGGCTCGGAATGAGCACGGACCCACGTTACGTTATTCCGCCCCGAGCTCACTAGGTAAACCCCTAGGAGCTGCACCACCTCTTTTCCTTCCTTTCTTCAAGATTTAATGTACTCGTAGAGTGGCCTAGCTAGTTGCAAGCTCTAAAAGGCTGTGATTCACCTCCTCCTCTGCAGGGTTCAGGAACTGATTGATATCCATAGCCTCCTTGATATGACTAGAAAGCTGCATTTACTGAATGCCTTGCTCAATCTCCTTAATAAGCTCCTGCTCTTGAATCTCTGTTATATCTTCAACATGAAGAGCCTTTTGGAAACAAACTTGGATCGTGTTAGCTTTTAGATCAAGCCCCCACGCTGGAATTACCCATCGAATAGCCTGGAGAATTGTCATGGTAGATAATGGATCTAATCCGCAATCAAATTGAGCCATCATATAGAGAATCCACTGCCGTTTCCAATATGCCTTCTGATATGGAAATATTGTGGAAGTGATTGATTGTCTTCTATTAGGTGGCCGGCACGGCCAAACTGTCTAGGAGACTAGCTTACTAAATGACTAAGCGAGGTCGAACCCCAGGGCAGGCGGTAGGGGAAGCCCGTATGCTCCGACAAATATGCGGAATCACGTGTGTGCTAGCCGCTTGGCAACACCACTAGGTTCAACCCCTTATTCCTGTATCTAGAAGAGGAGCATCGATTCATACATATCTAGATGATGGTTGTGTGCTAGATAGCTGAGTGCTATAATATCATCTAGCTCGTCCTTATTAGGCATCAGCATGTGTAGCTATCAAATAGCTCGCTGCGCTCCTATTCCCCTTGATCGCTTCACCTTCCATGTACAGATAATGCCTTGGTCAAATGGTTGATATCGAACTGTTGAATTGCTCGGGAGCCATATAATAATAGTATTCTGTAGCTGGAACTGATATCTTCATATGTAGCTTCATAAGCAAAGAAATTATCCATTAGAAGAGTAACTTTCCGTCCCTTCATCTTTGAATCAAACTAGAAGAGCCATTCTTTGAAGATTACTCCAGTTATCCAAGCCTTCTTGTTAGATCGCCAAAAATAGCCAAAAATAGCCAAGATTCTCTGGATTTATGCCCGTAGCAGAGAAAGCTCTTGGTCATTTAGCAATTCCAATAAACCATATTGGAAGACGTTCTGAAGCATCAGAATTGCAGCAAAAGAGACCACTGATTCGTGCCTTCTCTTTCTTCCGGCCAGATACTACACGTGTAGATAGACCTTGATCAGGTGGTATCTTCTAGTATAGGCTAGTCTCATCACAGTTAAAGATATCTTGGAGAGTAAATAAGCTTAAAGCTTTGCGAATTTCAATCATCTGTTTAGCAGCATCTTCAGATAGACTCCCAGCTTCCCCATGCTTAGAACGTCTCTTGGTGTTGTGGCGAGATTGGAAATTACGTAGCCAGCCATTGCTAAATTGAGGCATTGCTTTATCTGGATAGATAGGTAACCAGAATTGTTTTGCTTTCTCCCGAATAACCTCTTGCGATATTGTGATTTGAGACTCTGCTCGTTGTATCCATTCAAAAAGGGCCTCTTCTAGCTCTGGCCACTGCTCTGTACGACGTCATTTATAACCAAATTGGTGGGTATCAAGCGTATCAAGGAAGGCGTAGTCTTTGGATAGAGCTCGGGAGATGGAGGAGACTGTGATTCGCTGCTTATGTGTCTCCTCATACCATTTCTGTAGCTGGATATGGGAGAGATAAGGCTTGAGATGATGTTGAGCGCAGAGAGCAGCTTTCTGGCTGTTTGGAATAGGTTTGCGAGTTCGCTTCATCATTTTGAATGTCAGGGACGGTATATGATTGTCTGCAAGAAAACTCCAGTATTAGCAAATTTGTATGGGAGGAAGGACTTTTGGTAGCAAAAACCGTATATTGGAGTATTAAGCAACTTTATATGAGAGATCAAATTTGGCACGGTGGCCTGTTGCTATAACCGAGGGAACCCTTATATCGGAGTTGCTTATATTGGGGGTTTACTGTATTCATTCCAAGTACCTTACGTATATGCGTGCTGTGCCGCCATCCTTAACGGCCACAAGCACCAGCCACAGGATGGTCGTTGCCTGCCACCTTGGTTCTTCCCCAAGCGCTATGGAGGAGGTCCAAACCATTATGATCATGAACTGCCAAAGAAAGCCGAGCACCAACTGATTTACCTAAGGTGAGCGCTTCCCGTTTCGGGCTACACTCGCTTCGGGACAAAGACGACCCGGTAGCGTTAACGTACGCAGATCAACAAGAATCATGGAGGGATCGAAGTGCACTCAAGCCTCCAAACCGGCAAGCTATGGGGCCAAAAAAACACCAACCCCTTATGAATCGAAACACACGAGGCAGTGTGCATGCAGTAGCTCCGGAGCACTAAACGGGTGATTCCCAATCCCGCAAATGCTTGGGCGGCGGATGACTATCCACATGTTTGGACTACTGCAGGTTCTGATAAGCGTTTCCGCCCTAGAACAGCCGCCAGTCCGGATAACGACATGTTGACTTGAAATTAGCTTTCTCAATCTGGTATCGGACGGGCATGGGAGTTATGAACGCTTGGGCTGTGCTGTCGCCTGGTGGAGGAGGGGGTTGTGGAATGCTAGGTACCACTCAAAGGGGTGGTGAGCTGAAGTCTGACCGAAATGGAAATAGAATTGTGCGGCGCAGCTGGAGGCATATATTTCCCTTCATTTCTCGAGCGACAGTTCACGAGGCTCGATTCCTTACCTGTCCTAGTATACATTACATGTGACACGAATCCATCATATCCGACGAAACAGCACCGCAGACTCCGCTCTCGACTACTGTGTACCCCAATCTAGTGACACCACCAAATTCGGGTAGTTCTATCGAGAGCCCCATACTTATATACGATTCTGATTAGCCAGATATCTCAAATACAGAGATGCTTCGTGGGTCTGTCCGTCAGTTAGTTGACCACAGTCTATCACCTTTACCTCGACCTGTGACAAAATTGCAGCCCAAAAAGATCCAGCGCCGTGATCGAGATTCGTCTCTTTCTGGAGGAGATGGTAACGTGGAAACGCGTGATAACATCGAGAACATCAAAGAATCAGACGAAAATATAAGCGATAATGGTAGGAGACCTTGGTTGATTGAAGTCAGGGGCTGGCAGTGCGCTAACAAGATATCAACTCTACAGCGTCTCGCAACACACCTCAGAGCTTTCCGGAATTGCCATCGGACATTCCGAATGGCAGTGCTTCTCCAGGCAATGATACAGTCGCAACTCCCTCAGGCTCCGCGAGACCACTGCCGATTTGGAAACTAGAAGCCAAAATCAAGGAGATTATCTTGAAGCCCGCCACGGACAAGGAACGAAAAAGTCAAGGCCATGCTTATATATATGCAGATCCGACCAACAAGGAAGGATATTTCAAAATCGGAAGAAGCGGAGCTCCATTAACGCGTGAGAGAGTGTACCGAGCTAAATACAAACATCCAACCTTTGTATTTGTGAATATCGTGCCCCGACAGCCAATCCGAGAGGTCTGTCGTTTGGAGTCGTTAGCGCAAGCTGAACTTTCGAATCTGAAATACTCATTCGACTGCCGTTGCTTCACAGCACACAAAGAATTTTTTATTGGAACAGTGGATGAGGGCTTAGAAATCCTTACCAGATGGTCTAGCTGGCTAAAACATAATCCGTATGACGACAGATTTGAGCTTTCTCCTTTCTGGAGGGATAGACTTCGTCTTCTTGGGGATGGATTTAGCCATTCCAGGTGCCCCAACACTAAATGTCGCTCCACCGAGGATATCGGTACCAGCTCATGTCAAGCATGCCTCCGGTTAGGCTTGAAAGCATGGATTGACGTGACAGATTATGATTACTTTGAGTATGAATGTCGTATGAGAGTTGGTTGGAAGCTTATCCGTCAAGCAATGTGCTGGATGTGGCCCCTTTTCGGAAATCGCATCTTGATTCTCATTGACAGCTGGGAGAAGATAAATCTTCTAGCCACTTTTTTGTGGGTCCCTATATTTTCATTTACTTTTGCTATTGGTACCCTTGTCTTTAAACAGTGTATCTGCTGAGTCTATTTTGTGCTACGTTGTATTCTCCGTCATCGCCTATTTGCGGGTCGTACACGGGTTACGCAATAAACCGGAAGATACTCGATTGACAAAGGACACAATAAAACCTCGAATACCCAACAAAAAAACCCCTAGGAGAGTTTCGATTTCACCGGGACCCGAGATCCTCCCCAAACCTGTCGAAGAAATAGAGACACCAGATAAACAAGAGCCTCCCTCCAAGAATCGCTCTGTGAGCATCAATGGACCTATCAATAGTTCGAGCATTCCTGAGGGCTACAGAAGCGTGAATAATTCTCAGGAAAACTAAAACTCCGAAAACAGAACCCAAAAGCCCCAGCCCGTTCTTGACTCCAGACCAAGCAACAAGGACTGTCCGGAAACGCAGCCCGAAAGCTGGCACGAAACGACGGAAGAGCGATATCCATTAAATTTCACAGGCCAGATTCTTCTCTTAATCCACATTATGTAGTTCAAATAGACGCAAAGCAAACCACCGCGCACTTATGGCTCGATGAAGCTCGAGTCTATACCTCAGCCTCACGGCAATGTCTGTACACGCAATGTTAACCCTTATTCTATATAGCACATAATTTCCCCCAAACTTCTCCTGATTTGTCGGTTAGTGTATATATCCTGGTCGGTATTGCTGTCGTGTTTGAGAGTTGATTTCGGGTCTTTGCTTTGGCTTTTGGACACACGTCGGTTGGTGTTTTATGTTCTTATATTCTAATTGACCTTATATGTATGCTACTGTATAAATTTTGCGCCAGATTTGAAATAGCGTCCCAGAGCACAGAGTTAATTCGATCAATTATGCGCATGGCGTCGATTTAACCACCGCTATTAGGGCTCTTTAGATGTCAGCATTGCTTTAAGAAAGAGAACAGAGCAGCTTGCAGCATCACTTGCTATAAGTTGGACGCGGTTTGTATGTATATATATGTCTAGACACCAAACTAAATTAGCCTATGATTCAACCACCCCTGAAGCGAAGTGTGGAAATGAGGCCGTAAATGACCTCATTATAGTTATTTTCGGCATCAATTTCATAGGTGCTCACATTCTATATGTCAACCGAGGGAGGAGATAGTGATTTTTTTTTTTTTACCAATGCCTACAAATATAACCATCCCCGGTTCTTTAGTAGCATACACTCCCGGATAAAATGGAAAAGGAATAGAACCCAGAGAAACAGTAACATCGAGACTGTACATTTGGTCCATTCATGCATAAATAATTCTTGTAACTAATGTACACACTCTTTCGAGTTCTCACACGTCGACAAAACCCTCCCACGTATTTTTCAAGAACGCCAAGTAATCCCATTATTATTTCCGTAAGCTGCAATCGGACTATTATGATATTGAAGCCTCCGTCTTCTTATCAGATCGGACGTGGCCGCTTTGACAGCCAGGGCAATTGTGCACGACTTCATGGGAAAATAGATCACAGTCAATACAGAAATGATTTCCGCATGCCGTACATTCATAACGGCTGCTCACACTCATTCCTTTAGTATGAGCGTGGCTTTCTGTGATCTGCCATTGATCTTCAGGTGGAACTGGGGGAAACGTTATACCACATGCAAAGCAGTGGGAACTTTTTGAGGCGTTTTGCCAAGGCACTTCGACCCAATTCATAAGTGGGAACAAGTGATGATACGACCGAGCAAGATGGGTCGAGAGAATGAGTGTAAGACCACACGCTGGACATTCTGCTGGTAGGCCGCAGATCTTACTGCTGCATCTGGAGCATAGATATCCGCCACATGAGGGCTTGGAATGGCAAGCGCACAGAGATGGAGCCGATTCCACTGTACGGGACGGAAATCCCATCATTAGTAGGGAGCTGGCAGACTGTTTCTGGGAATGTTGAACAGGAGGTGTTGTCACTTCCATCATCAACTCGCGGAAATGTTGCTCATTAAGTGCGACACCGTACACTGTATCATCCCCGTCGTTAGTCCTTGCGCAAAGTTCGCGGCATATCGCAACTTGGGCTGCGAGCCCAACCACTGCCACCCTGATCTTGTCATTTATGAGTGTGTTTATAGTTTGGTGAATATCTCCGGGGTCCGAGGAAAGGAGGGCGCCAAAGACAATGAGTACTTCTCGAGTTCCATGTCTCGGGGTATGACTGTATTGCATCAGCACGGATTACAGTAAATAGTGACACTTTGTCTTCTTCTAGCTGGCTTACAATAGCGCACCGCGGGCCATCTCAAGCCCGTTCTGAAGACTGGGCAGTCCCTTGGGATCCTGCGTTCTGAGGCCCTTTAAGGCACTGATATGCTCTGTGGGATTCCCACTCAAGTCACTGATCCTGACAGCAAGGCCATCCCTCATGCCGACTATACCGAGTTGGGAAATAGGATTCTGTTCAAAAAATTCCACGACGAACTCCTGTGCATACCGGAGCATCAGGAGATAACGTGTCGGCCGGAGGTCCTTTTCAGCCATAGCCTGCGAGAGATCCAAGAGCAATATCAAATGCCGAATGATACCTCGCTGCAGCGGAGTCGTATCTCTGAGCAGCCTGTAACGAAATCCCAGTTCAGCCCCATCACTCTCGATCTCCAGCTTCTACTCTTGACGGAGCTGCTCCATTAGACGCATCCTGCTCGGCCAAGCTCACCTCTTCCTTTTCCCAGCCTCTAATAAGCCTTCCACCGTTGAGCTGATGGTCCCATCTGCGCCCTCCACCAACGTCTCCCATGTTCTCGAGACTTCCCACTCTGCGCCTCCTCGTTGTCTTTTCCTTGAGCGGGTATCCCGCGACACCTGGGCGGAGCCCACCTCTTCCTCATCATCTGTGACTCCTCCAATGTATTCCTCATCGGAATCTGCCATGCCTTCGTAGTAGTGCTTGGCGCGACCGTTGGCAAAAAAAAGGGTCTTTGCTCGGTTGGGCGAAGTGCGGTTGTCGGAGATGACAGGCTAGGCCCAAGCTCCCTCGGAGCTCCCTTTCTCTCTTTGCCTTTCGAGAATTTCTTCGGAGGACAAGACAAGCTCGTGAATAGATAAGAATAGTCCCCAGGTATCTGCCCACGAGCCACGCACGATTGCAGCAGATGTGGGCTGTTCGATCACGACGATGTTGTCTCGCGCCAGTCAAGGGACTCCAGCGCGGACTGAGCGCTGATGTTGTTCGTTGTCATGCAACCCAAAGCGTCCCGCCAACCTTCCGCCGGCTCCCCTCCTTCCCCTCCCTCGAGCCCCGCCATATTGCTCCTCTGCATTCTCGCTCTCGGCCCTCATATTTTCATCCTGTCTACATTGGAAATCCTCTCCCTACTGTGAGACATTGTTCCTACGAAGCACGCGCAATGGGTGCAAAAGACAGAGATACGCTGCCGGACGTGTAAGTGGAGCTTTATCTATAAATATTGATTCACAATATCTGGAGCTCGAGCTCTAATGGACTAGCAGGGCAAAGCCAGTTCACTATGGCCTCTCCCTTTTCGACCTGGAATTTGGTGGATCGTGGAACTACAAGGGTATCGTCAAGATCGATCTCGACGTCACCAGCCCTACCAAGCAGATCGTGCTGAACTCCAAGGAAATCGATGTACACAGCGCCGAGATCCTTGCTAAGGATGGTACGTGACGATGTGGCTGCGATTCTGCTTATTTACTGTTTTACCTTGGCATTTGGTGTAGATACCCCTAACTGTTTCGAATTGGGAGCTCACACGAAGATTGATAACAGGATCTGTATCGGCCAAAGCTTCCCGGATCACCTATGACAAGAAGTCGGAACGGGTTGCCCTCGAATTCCCTAGCGAGATAGCTCCTTCGAAGACGGTCCTGAAGGTTGATTTCACTGGAATAATGAACAACGCAATGGCAGGGTTTTATAGGTCTAAATACAAGCCAGTCGCAACCCCGGCCGCCGACACGCCGAAGGAAGGCGAATTTCATTACATGCTGAGCAGTCAGTTTGAGTCATGCGATGCAAGAAGAGCTTTTCCCTGTTTCGATGAACCGAATCTCAAGGCGACATTTGACTTTGAAGTCGAGGTTCCCAAGGAACAGGTTGCTCTCAGTAACATGCCCGTAAAATCGGAGCGTGATGGAAGCAAGCCTGGTCTGAAATTCGTCTCCTTCGACAGAACGCCAGTCATGAGCACCTACGTCGGTATACCCCGTCGCATCATTTGAGCAATCCAATGCTGACCATGGGGTGGATTTTCAGCTGCTTGCATGGGCAATTGGTGATTTCGAATACGTCGAAGCTTTCACGCAGCGTAAATACAAGGGAGCCAGTATCCCTGTCCGAGTTTACACGACGAGAGGTCTCAAGGATCAGGCTCGCTTCGCTTTGGAATGCGCTCACCGAACAGTGGACTACTTTTCCGAGGTTTTCGAGATCGAGTATCCTCTCCCCAAGGCCGACTTGCTCGCAGTCCACGAATTCGTAAGTATCAGATATCGACATACGTTGCCTACTTGTCCCTAGGTCATCTCTCTTCAATCTTGCTAACGCTCGCTAATTCTTAGGCCATGGGTGCCATGGAAAACTGGGGTCTCGTGACCTATCGAACAACGGCTGTCCTGTTTGATGAAGCCAAGTCTGATGCTAGATACAAGAATCGCATTGCCTACGTCGTTGCACACGGTAAATTCTGACCCACATTGAAGCGGTATGCTGCTCCATACTAACGATTATCAGAACTGGCCCACCAATGGTTCGGAAATCTCGTGACGATGGACTGGTGGAACGAGCTGTGGTTGAATGAAGGATTTGCGACCTGGGTCGGTTGGCTTGCTGTTGATCATTTCTATCCGGGTAAGATTTCTGAGTCCAAGTCAAATTGTGTACATTCCCTGACCATCGTGAGCAGAATGGAATATCTGGTCTCAGTTTGTCGTACGGGGCTCCCGAGGTATTTCCCAAGATTTTCGAATACAGGTTGACAATTACATAGGCTGAGGGTGTTCAACAAGCCTTCCAACTCGACTCATTGCGCGCCTCCCACCCCATCGAGGTACCCGTGAGAAATGCTCTCGAGGTCGACCAGATCTTCGATCATATCAGCTATTTGAAGGGAAGCTCGGTCATCCGAATGTTGAGCAGCCATCTCGGAAAGGACGTCTTTCTTCGTGGAGTGGCTGACTACCTCAAAGCCCATGCCTATGGTGAGATACCTTAGGGAGACCCAGAGAGAGCTGCATTCTGACTTGTGTAACAGGGAACGCTACTACCAACGACCTCTGGTCGGCTCTCAGCAAGGCATCTGGCCAGGATGTTACCAGTTTCATGGTGTGTTTGGATCTGCTTTATCTTCTCATGGTCACTCAGTTACTGATGTCTCGCAGGACCCATGGATCCGTAAAATCGGATTCCCCGTCGTTACAGTCGCAGAGGAACCCGGTCTGATTGGAATTCAACAAAAGAGATTCCTGTCTACTGGTGATGTGAAGCCAGAGGAAGATCAGACCGTCTGGTGGATCCCTCTGGGAATCAAATCTGGTTCCAAATTGCAAAAGGAAGACTCGCGCTCCCTGGTCTCCAAGACTGATACCGTCAAGGGAATTGATGAAGACTTCTACAAGCTCAACAAGGACCAGTCCGGCTTCTACCGAACTAATTATCCTCCGGCTCGCTTGGCCAAGCTTGGACAGTCCCTTGATTTGCTCAGCACGGAAGACAAGATCGGTTTGGTTGGAGATGCTGCCGCCCTCGCTGTGTCCGGAGAAGGCACAACAGCTGCTCTGTTGGCTCTGCTCGAGAGCTTCCAGCAAGAGCAGAATTACTTGTAAGTGTAATTGAGCTCCTCGCTGACATTCATTGTTTCTAAAGGTATTATCCAGGGTCTGGCAACAACTTTCAACATCTATTGCAAACCTAAGGTCCGTATTCTCCGGAGACAAGGCGACTGCTGCAGCCCTGAAGAAGTTCACGTTGCGCCTGGCATCCCCTACTGTTGAGAAGCTTGGCTGGGAATTCAAGTCTGATGAAGACTATCTTACCGGTCAACTTCGGAAACTGCTGCTTTCAATGGTAGGCAATGCGGGACATGAAAGGCAAGTTAACTCCGTTAAGTGGTGATTTTCTCATGCAGCACAACTGACATGATATTAGTATTATCACGGAGGCCAAGCGGCGCTTCCAGCTGTGGGCTACGGGCAAGGACCGTAATGCCATCCACCCCAACCTTCGGTCGACGATCTTCAGCATCAACATCAGGGAAGGAGGTCGCAAGGAGTATGAGGCAGTTAAGGAAGAATATCTCCGAACTGACTCTGTCGACGGCAAGGAAATCTGCCTGGCATCGCTCGGCCGTACCAAGAACCCGGAGCTCGTTAAGGACTACCTGGACTTTGTTTTCTCGGATAAGGTTCCTGTCCAGGACGTCCATAACGGAGCTGTGTCCCTGGCCTCGAATTCCGAGGTCCGACACCTGCTGTGGGAGTATATGAAGAACAACTGGGATACCGTGTCGCAACGGCTGTCTGCGAACAACGTGGTCTTTGAACGGTTTGTGCGCATGGGTCTGTCGAAATTCGCCGATGCTGCGATCGGAGACGATATCACTGCTTTCTTCAAGGACAAGGACACCAGCGCTTACGAGCGGGCGCTGGTGATTGTGTCGGACAGCATCCGGACCAACGCACGGTATCGGGAGAGAGATGAGAAGCTGGCGCTGGAATGGTTGCAAGCACACGGCTACGCGTAAGCCACATAGGCCATTTTCCAAGATCCGTTCCGACTGGTGAGGATGGAGGCTCTGCGGTTGGATGCGGCGGTTGGACGCGGCACACCTACTTCGATATTGAATTACTATCTATCGAGAGCTACGCGATAATGATATGCAAGCTGAGCTGATATGATGCGAGATTCTAATTTGCCCTTCTCTCTGGTGGAGATCTGGGAAGCAGAGAGGACCGGTTGCCTAGAAGAGGTGTAGAGCAGGGCGTAGAGTAGCTCTGTAAGACGGCATGCATGGAGCAGTCACCTGAGCGCGGACGAGGCCAGTTGGGATGCTGCGGTCAGAAACGCGTGATGGGAGTCGCTCATGGGAGATGCAGGTGATATCAAGTCATATCCAGTCATCTCCAGTTGTCTCCAATCCGGAATGGTGGAACTAGGTATAATTACAGGCAAGAATAATACTGTCTTTGATCCTTGAAGATCCTCGTGCTGGGCCGGCGGGACTAGACCGCATCGGGCTTTAGTCCTGGAGCGTTTGTTTCGCCCGCCTGGAGCGTCCAGTCCAGTGACCGCAGCCCAAGTCAGAAGAGTTGCACGCCGTGCTCTCCTGCTCTCCTGCACTGCTCAACCTGACCGTTCATATCGCCCCTTCGATACGATCCGACTGCATCGCTCTTGATCTCCAGAGTCTCCGGTCCCGTAGTCCTCAGTCCTGTCTTGATTCCTTCTCTTCCCCACCGCAACTACGACGAACTAACCTGTCTTCAACATGAATCCCGAGTGGTAAGTGTTCTCGCGCGGTAGACGCCGTGGTTACGCCATCCAGACATCTTGCTACTTCTTCAGGAGGATCATATCATGCTGACCACTGCCATGATTCCATAGAGTATCTTCCTGCCACCTCATCCTTTGGGCCTGACCTCCGCGAGTCTGAGAAATCACACGGGTCGATCCCGCATTGGTCGGGGATGCTAATCAGTGACCGTCCAGATACGACTACCTCTTTAAGCTCCTCCTCATCGGAGACTCCGGTGTCGGAAAGTCCTGTCTGCTGCTTCGTTTTGCGGATGACACATACACGGAGAGCTACATCTCTACTATCGGTGTCGACTTCGTATGCATTCCCCCCGGATATAGATGCCTGGGCACCTTTGTTATCGGGAAGCGGTGAGATGATGCTGACAGGGTGTTGTTGCGTTAGAAAATCCGCACCATCGAGCTCGATGGAAAGACAGTGAAGCTGCAGATCGTACGTATATAAAAAGGGCTGACCTTCCCATTTCTGCCTGGCCTAACAATCATCCAGTGGGATACCGCCGGTCAGGAGCGTTTCCGAACCATCACCTCCTCTTACTACCGTGGCGCCCACGGCATTTGCGTCGTTTACGATGTGACAGACATGGACTCCTTCAACAACGTTAAGCAATGGCTGCAGGAGATTGACCGCTACGCCACCGAGGGTGTCAACAAGCTCCTCGTCGGCAACAAGAGTGATATGGAGGACAAGAAGGTCGTGGAGTACACTGTGGCCAAGGTTCGTGCCTCCCCCTCCCTGCACAGGAAGGTGATGGCTGTCTCTGTCGACCGCCTGTGGGTTATCAGCACGATAGGTGACTGACTGGTTCGTTTTGCAGGAATTCGCCGATAGCCTCGGAATCCCTTTCCTCGAGACCTCTGCCAAGAGCGCTTCCAACGTCGAGCAGGCTTTCTTGACCATGGCCAGACAGATCAAGGAGAGAATGGGCACTACGACCGTCAACAACAAGCCGACCGTCCAGGTTGGCCAGGGTCAGGGCGTCCAGTCCGGGTCCGCGAGCGGCTGCTGTTAAACGAGACGATCTTTGCTGTTGTATTGCCCACTTTGGCGTGAAGTTTGCATCATGAACAAGGCTTTTCAAGGGGTACATTGTGTAGTCGTGCTGGACAGACTCATCGGGCTAATCTTTCTGTCTGTCCCGGGATGGGTGTGATCCAGGTGAAGGTGGTGGGAACTGCCTGCACGACGGTCCTTCGCTGGCTGGAGATCGGCTTCTTGTGACTTGTTTTTCTTTTCGCCATGCTCTAGATGGCCTGTGGTTCATCCCTCTTATCCTTTTTTCTTCTTCTATCTACTTTATGTTTGCTAGTGCTTTATGTTTTGTCGACCCATGCCACCATTTTTATCTCACCATCATCACCACCATCACCCCTGTCTGTAGGTTGGATCCGTTGCTTCTTTTCATATTTCGTTGAATATGGGTTAATGGCAAGAACGCAATCAAATCTCGAGACTGTCTAAATCATGAGGTCCTTGCTTGTAAGTCAGTGGAATCTGCTCTTCGAGATGATCCAAACAGTAGGATTCTTTGAAGTACATAGGTTAAGTTACCAACTGCCATGTTCAGACTTCCCCCCAGACCCTGCTATCCACGAGGTCATTAGTATAATATCACTATTAAATGCCGTAAGAGAGAATGCAGAGCGGTGGCTATGCAGTTTGCGGACCGGATCGCATTTCGACAGCCCATGATTAGCCATTGAAAACCTGTACATGACATTAAGATCTGTCTGATCCGATCTCATTGAGGCAATGTCATTTTTATATAGCACTGACTAACGAAATTATCGACGTCACAGCTGGAAAGATATCAGATTCATAGTATGCATAGATTGACATAGTCCAGATCGCGGATCGAATTACCCTAACAGACGCTAATCGGACTCGCATTTTTTCACGTTTACAGGCAAAAATTTCCTCGGCTCCTAACCTCCTAGAGACCGCCTCATTTCATTACCGTTTTAAGTTCACATGCCAACACATGGATAGCACGTCAGATCAGAGCCTGTCTAGTGGGAGATTTTTTTTTTTTTGGTGATATATCTAATTACACCTAAAATCAATACTTTGGTAGGAGGCTAGATTGGCCCCAAAGCGATGATAGATATTAAATATCAGAGCTCAATACCAACCAACTGTCTTGTTCAGATGTAGAATTATACTTTTTTTTCACAATTGATTTCTGCAGCCGTTAAGCTGCCTTGGGCCGATGGGTGGTGGAGGTCGTGGAGGAAAGGGGCCCCAGATGAGCCGAGGCAAGAAGCTGCTCCAGAACGTCATATCGGCCGTCACTACTCATATGAAGCCGGACGATTCTCGCGCCCCCGGATTTGATTCGTCCCGCGGAGAGATCACCGTGCATTCGGTTCTTTGAAGGGGCCTTGATAACTTTTTTACATCTTTCCCCAGGTCTCTCCTTTCCCTCGGATCCTAACCCTGCCTACATATTACCGTCCTAAGTTCTGGCTGTCGCCGTACAGTTGACCGTCCGTCCGCTCCTTTCTCCACGCTTTCCATTCACGCGAGCGATACCCGCTTCACCCAACACCATCTTGTAATTAATCATCGATTGATTATCCGTTCGAGGAACCGTTTTCAAGATGTCTCAATCTACTGTGGAGCAGCAGAAGAAGACCGTCGCTGCTGCGGCTGCTGCCGCGCAACAAAGCGACAATATCGCCCATGCTCTGGCTGGTGCCGGAGGAGGAATCCTGTCAATGATTTTGACGTGCGTCGCCCCTCATCAGCAACAGCGCCGCATAAGATAAGAGGTCACTGACGCATATTTCGACAGTTATCCTCTCATAACCCTATCGACGAGAGCGCAGGTCGAGTCGAAACGCGCGCAGTCTACGACGCTTGATGCCGTCCGCCGCATTGTCCAACGGGAAGGGATCAGCGGGCTCTATGCAGGTCTCGAGTCCGCTTTGTTTGGAATCAGCGTGACCAACTTTGTATACTACTACTGGTACGAATGGACCAGAGCCGCCTTTGAGAAGGCGGCCGTGAAGGCTGGCCGTGCTTCGAAGAAGCTCACGACCGTTGAATCCATGATCGCGGGTGCGATTGCGGGGAGCGCAACAGTCCTCATTACGAACCCTATCTGGGTCATCAACACCCGGATGACGACGCGGAAGAGTGAATCGGAAGAGACCCTGCCTGGAGCTCCTCCGAAGAAGCCTCGTTCGACCATCGGTACTCTGCGGGATCTCCTCCGCGAGGAAGGTCCTCGGGCGCTTTTCGCCGGCGTTATCCCCGCGCTGATCTTGGTGATTAACCCTATCCTTCAGTACACCATCTTCGAGCAATTGAAGAATCTGCTGGAGCGCCGGAGACGGGTGACGCCAAAGGATGCGTTCTATCTAGGTGCGCTGGGAAAGATCCTGGCCACTACAATTACGTACCCGTACATCACGGTCAAGAGTCGGATGCACGTTGCCAGCAAGGATGGCCCTAAGCAGACCCTGAACGGCACCTTCAAGAAGATTATCCAGGAAGAAGGCTATGCCGGCCTATACAAGGGTGAGTCATATAGCATTCTTTCTGTTTTTGTTTGTCAGTCGCTTATGTTGTTCACAGGTATTGCCCCCAAGGTCAGCCAGAGTGCGATCACTGCTGCTTTCCTGTTTGCCTTCAAGGATGTTCTGTATGATATGATGGTGGCTGCGCGGCAACGACAGCGTGCTCTCCGAAAGTAAATGCCGCACTATCCTCTTGTTGCATGCTTGGACGCGCACATCTGGAGAAAAGCTAGCTGTAGCTTACTGATACTATAACCTTTTCTTCCTCCTATATGGCATCAGCTAGGCTAGGTGCAGAGACCTCAGAATAGCCTAGCATCTCAACAAAGCTCACAGCCAAGTTTTGTCATTATGGCCTCGTTCTGCAAAATCGATCTACAAACGTCTACTTAATTACGACTGAGCCGCCAATGTGGTCAGGTTTCAGGGCAGTGAATGCATCGTGAAACCTATACCAACCACACAAAATGTACTGTTACAACTCTGACGATTATCCATACTCTGGATATTTATTTACATGACACTAAATCAAAACATTTGTATATTGAATTCCAATTGAGAAGTTCGAAAGTTTACCTTGTCTGTGTGCTATGGGCAATGGCTTGATGCTCTCGATATTTAATATTCAAATATATTTCACTTTCACGTGGGTCAATTTATAGAAGTATTCTCATGAAATATCCTCGTTGTTCTGATACGCCCGGCTAAGGTCGACTTTCAAATCCAAGAACATATTATCAGACTTTCTGCAGAGAAACGTTCTTTGTACTGGACGTTTGTCTGGTTATTTCTTTCTCGCCACAACGGAACTTTCGTATGCAGACATCAAGGGTATGATTCTGTCTGAGATTATGTAAAATCTGAGCTGAACACAATCTATAAAACTATCACATCTCAGACACGCCCTCTCGAGAATGTCTATGTGAACGGAGTCGACATTTTAGGGATTATATAGTTGTCCAAACTAGAACTTTATCTTATACTACCTCAACACTAGAATTAACACACACGAAAACTTGTTCGGAAACATATCAGACGAACTTCTAGATCCTAGGGTTATCGCTATGGGGATTACGCACGGACCATCCACGCCGATAAGAGTGATATTAATTGGTCCACGTGACGATCGACGCGGAAGGGAACGGTCAATACTCCTACTCTAACGGGGTCTACAACGAGCGCGATCCAGGACGCGTCGTCGGTCCATCAAAGCCGGCTATTGATCCAGTCTCCTCGAGGTATCAAATATTCATACCTTGCTCTCTTCTCACTGAGAAGCTATGCGTGATTCGAATTCAAAAGCGTGACGTATTGCTAGTCTCCATTTGGTTGTTAATGAATCGATCTTCCCCGCATATTCGATCTGGCGTGGTAAGTTCCACATCGGTTTTATTTTGTATACAAGATAATTCACTTGGATATAGTTGGAAGCTAATGGGTAATATGGATTCAGATCTTTATTTAACTGCCTTTCATTTGTCCTTCACTTGCGCTTTCCATTTGATCGGATTACCTCAGTTGTGGAACAAACTGAAATATCGCTTTGCGCTGGAGTTCTACCTATATATGGCTACTATTTGGGATTGGATCGATTCGAAGATCCTATTGATTTGATACGTGTGTGAAAGCGGCTTTCATTTCACTGGGTCAGTGACTGTTCCTAGGAACCTGTCACTGTTGACCTGGTACTACGACTTCCCGTCACTTCTCGCTCTGGCAACCCCGCTCGAGACATTCACTGTTCAGGGATAACGGGCACTTAAATAGCTCCTGCTAGCGGGCTCTTTTCTCTCTTCCTCCCATCCTCGTCCGCGCTGGGATCGTCACTCATAACTAGCCTGGCAACGACATAGCGGCTCTGGTACCTGGATTGGATTAAGGCACTTGTTGGTTATGGTGTGAAAGGAACTGAATATTCGTTGTTGCGGCTTTACTTGGCTGCTATTCGGAATATCTCCTTGGCAGAGGGCTTGCGAGTCTCCACTACATGAAGACCTGGACGGCCACTCTAGGCCTAAAGGAAACCGGTGCTCTTAAGCACTACTAAAGTTTAGACGATCGGAGACTCTTAATGGAGGAGACGGCCCAGATCACCTACGATACTTGGAAAAGCTTGTGACATTAGACTGTATGTGGGCAAGTATCAACCTTCCTACTGCAGTCCACAACCAGCATGATGTCCTTCAGTCGGGCAGATCGGAGGCACAGAAGGTCTAATCCTGATCTGTTGTCTTTCGGTACCTCCGGCTATCTAGCGGGTCCTTCTAGACATGGTTCAGAAAGTCCATCTTTGGAGGAGGAAACTCAGTCACTACTTTCCCAGTTTCTCAATGCCCCATCGTCGTCATCACCACGACCGGACGCAGCTTATCAAGGACGCGAGTCTCATACCGATTCGAAAAGAACCGCGAATGGTGGCTTCAAGGCGGTCATGAACCAAGAAATGGAATATAAACAAGGAAATAAAGGGAGTTCTCACATGTCGTTACCACGGCGCCCTTCAGTGCGCCAATCAACTACCTGGCAACAGCAGCATGTTAATAATAACATCAGAAACTCGTCAACAAACAGAAACAAACCCACCAAGACAGCTCCCCCTCGGTCAAAGACAAAAACATCTGTGAATAGAAGAGTGAATCAAGATTATGAATCATCTGATGACTATTCACTAACAGACTCATCTTGCCACATCCTATCGGATGTTGAGCGCCCAACACTATCTGCTAAGAGAAAAGGCCAATCTCTAAATGTTCTTGGCCAGTGTTCATTATCTCTAAAACGTGAGAGCAGCTCCAAATCTGCAAATAACCCTAAAGGACTCGCATTACAGCGGCCTCGTCGATCTGTCCCAGTTCCTACCAACTATTTTGGGAAATACCCAGGTTTTGGTGGCACAGAAGACAGCATATTCGAAAGCACATCTCAAAGACAGTCCCCCAGAGAACGCTCTATATCGACTGTCTCTGAGAGATCTAGATCGATAGACCGGCAATATCATATCCAAAGCCCAGTTTCAGGAATCCGACGCGCTGTGGCAAGTGGATCTGCACGATTAGGTTCTGACGAAATGTCTGTCCTCTTGCATGGCCGCGAGATGGGCTACGGTGTGGACCACATAATACGATCCCAGACTTCTTTTGATCGTTTCAAACATGTAAAGTCATGGAAAGGTGCATCCAACGATGTTATTGTCCTGACTTGGTCCGAAGATGGCACGAGGTTCGCAGTGGGTGCGGCTGCCCAGTGTGATGAGCATAATATGCAGTACAACCGAGGCAACAATCTTGTCCTTGGTGATTTGGTGAGTAACTCACTGAAAGCTCTACCTGACCACCGCATACCGCGACCTTTACCTGCAAGCTCTGCTTCCGAGCACATGTATAACACAGTTGATCCCCATCTATACATGAGTGTTACTGCCGTACAGTGGTATGGAGACACGCTTTTTACAGCGAGTTACGATAATACCGTTAAGCTGTGGGATGTGTCGAACCATTCTGGTGCTCGTTGCTTTAGGACTCTGCAGCACAATTCTAAAGTCCAGGTGATGGCGCGATCGAATTTCTCTGAGAACCTGCTGGCAACTGGTGCCCAGTCATTTGGTATCTGGAATCTACGAGACAGGACCTACATTCCTCTTGACATTGTCAGAAGAAACCACAGCAAGAACCTTGAATTAATACCATCCTCCCTTGCATGGGGGACAATACACGCCACCAAAGATATCTTGGTAGGCGGAATGTCTGGGAAAGATACAGAAAACGGATATACGTCCCGAGAAGGCCATATGGCTGTATGGAGGGTCCGCGAAGGTTCAATTAGCTGCGACCAGCTGCTGCCAAATGCGCAAAATGTGTTTGATATCACATGGCATCCGAATCTGCCTCTCTTCGCAACTGGCAGTGCTGCACCGCTAATGCGAAGCTCAACGACCGCCAAGGACACCAGATCGGTGGTTCGTGTTTATGACCCGTTGACCCTGAGGCGATGTGCTGTGGAATACGACTGTCCGGCCCTAGATATCAATGATGTGAAATTCTGTCCTATGGATACGAACTACATGACTGCCAGTTGTACAGATGGTGTTACTTACGTCTGGGATAGTCGGAAACCGTCGGAGATTATACATCGTCTCGAGCATGGCGAAGCGCTCAATCAATTAGATGAAAACCTAACGAGAGAACAAGCGGACGTTGGTGTCCGAGTGGCCCTCTGGGGCGATGATGTCCAACGGTTCTACACAGGTGGTTCGGACGGACGGCTGAAGACATGGAATATCCTACAGTCACCAGAAGATGCTCATATCCAGGATATAGTTAGTCTAGAGGAAGAGATCATGTGTGCTGCATTCTCCGGAGACAAAACTAATATCTTGATCGGAGATGCTGCCGGAGGCATCCACGTGCTTTCATCCGGGCCGTTCGAACATATTGACATGATGAAATTTGAGCACTCAGGTGAATCGTTTGAGACCATAGAGGATGACTCCGAGTCTGCTGTGAAGATGGCGGACAGGTTGCTGTCGTCTGGCCAACTGGTGAGACATCCAGTATATGGGGTTGGCCAAGGACCCTACTATAACGGACCCTACGCTGCATGGGCTCGACCTCCGGAGACACCCTCTAGTCTCCTGCCAATCACACCTCTTATCGAAGAGATCCAGGCACTCCAACTGGATGGACCTCCTGTGGAAAGACGGCGGAAGCTTGACATCCAGTCGCAGCAGTACGTCGCTGCCCAGATTAAGCTTGCTCGTATACGAAATCAGAAGCGCTCTGCCCATAAGAGGAAACGGCATGCGCGACCGGCTTGGCCTGTGAGGATGGCCATCACCCCAGAGAACTTTATTGATCTCTGTAGTGACGAGGAAAACAAGAACGTACGATGGTCAAAGCACAGCCGACATTTGAAGCGCGGAAGGATCGAGCCGGTGATCAGTCAGATGGGGACTATGGTGATAGACTTGACTGGGGACACTGAGTCCGAGGAGGTGGCGATGGAAAGTGAGCTACCCGTACAAGAGGCAAATGAAGTGAACGGGAAAGACAATGACAGTGAGCAGTTGCTCGAAGCTTTAGAAGAAGACTACTGGTGGCCGGATAGCGGCGTTGTGGATGCAAATATCCAGGATCTGGACGATTGAAATGGACGTTAGTCGTCCGTAATTGCAGGTAGATAGTTAAAGTTATTCCGGAACTTCCACAGGCATCAATCACTATTAATTATACACTATTTTAATTTTGTCTAGTCCGTTGACAATTCTTTCCCTTAACGAGGGATGGAAAAAAGCCATATAGCTCACTATACTTCTCCCCATTTCGAAGACTATTTTCTTTATCCCCCGATAATAACACGCATACGCCAAGTACCACGGCGTGATATTTGTACTCCACACCATACTTTACTCCGCGATACTCTAGGCTATCACAATTGTTGCCTTCAAACCCTTCGACCAATTTTTTCCCAGCCTTGATGGAAAGCAAGATGGCCGAGTGGTCTAAGGATGATTTAAAAAGGTAAATTTAAATTCGCCTATAATATAAAAACTCATCTCCCGAAAGGGAAGTGGATTAACTCCACTCTTGTCATTTTATTATTTTTCCTCTACTGGCCATGGGGGCGATTTCGCAGAAAGTATTAAGAGGGGAATAGCTATGTTTTTGTCTTTTAGTCAAGTGCTATTCCTGTTGGTTTTGGTGCAAATTTTAGAGATGGATATGGAAATAAGATGTATTGAATGTCTCAGACTATTCTAAAGACAGAATGTCAATATACTCTACATCCATAAATGAACTAGATGCAGTAGAGCTTAGCTAACAGCTAGCACTGTTCTACCTACTTCCAAGGTATTTCGAAACGTGTCATCAAACATAGTGGCAACAGCATTATCATTATAGCTTCAAATCGAGCATGTGCTGGGTTCATTATGGCTGATACCGCCACCAAAGCAACTCGTCATAGAGCGAATCACGGCGTGAAGTCAGCGAGGCTTAGCATTTTTAGTGGCTAAGTTAGGTACGGAGTACACCAGATATCACTTACTGTACTAGTACTCCGTCCAAGTATGGAGTATGCTGTGATAACACCCAGCCCCAGCCCAGCCTCAATGGGCTGTGCAGTGGTCACTTACCCATACTGTAAGATAGGCATGACTAGTTAGACGGCATACCGTACCTCAGTTCTGGAACTCTCTAGCTTATCGGATCGATGTGAGCGTTTGCCGAATAATCCAGAGGACGATGGTGAATTGCACCGCCACTTCCGATGGCGTTTCCCCTCCCAGGGTCCTGTGCTAGTTAAGTAAGTTCAGTCCAGTTCTGGCGCGTACCGTTAAGTCCGTGAGGTTGGACCAAATATAATAGTATCTACTTAACTAGTCCCTGCTGAGGCGTTTCGCCAGTTTCATCTTCTCCTTCCACATATATCTGTCCGTGAGACAGTCCTCTTCTCTTTCACTCGATCAGAGAAGACTTCAGAACTCTAGAGGACAACTACGATACCGATACCTTTCCGCATCTGAGCCTCTTAATTACTACTCGACTCTTTCGATGTCCTTTGCCCCGCCACCAGGTCCTCCACCCCCGCCCGTCCCGGAGGGGTGGAAGCCGCAGTACGATGAGCGATACAAGCAGTGGTATGTTGTCTTCCTCCCGTCACTCTCATCTCTTCAAAAAATCATCATGAATTCCTAATATCTTTCTAGGTACTTCGTCAACCTCCACACCGGCGTCTCGCAATGGCAAACCCCCTCTGCGCCCGCGGAACCTCCTCATCCGCACGGCGCACCACCCTCCGGACCGCCTCCCTCCTACGAACACTCCGGCCCCGGCGATCCAGCCAAACTAGCCGCCGCAGGCGATCACAAGCATGGTGGCTCGCTCAGCTCGAATAATCCGTACAATAACCCCGCAACCGGCGCAGCGAATAATATCGACGAAGACGCACGACTCGCTGCCAAGTTGCAGGCGGAGGAAAATGCGCGCGCGGCGGGGAGGAGTCCGGCGCTATCTTCGTCGAGTGGGCCGACGCGCGGGACCAGCGATGATTATTATAATCAGGGTCCGTCGTATGGAGGAGGCCCGGGACCGTTGCAGACTTCCTACTCTCAGGGCCCTTCTGCAGAGCAATCGCGCGGGAAGAGTGGTGGATTCCTAGGAAAGCTCCTGGGCAAAGCATCCGGAAAACAATCTGGATACGGCTACGGCAGTCCCCAGCCGCAGTATGGTGGTGGATATGGAGGAGGATATCCTCCTCAGCAGCAGGGATACGGAGGATATGCACCCCAACAGGGCTATGGAGGAGGCTACGGCGGCTACCCTCCGCAGGGAGGATACTACCCACCACAGCAGCAAGTGGCGCCGAAGAAGAAACACGGTCTCGGAACCGCTGGTGCGGCGGCACTGGGTCTGGGAGGTGGATTGCTGGGCGGTATGCTCCTCGAAGACGCGATCCAGGACCATGACGAGCATGAGTACGAGGAGGGGTATCAGGATGGGTTTGATGATGGCGGTGGTGATTTCGGTGGTGATTGGTAAGCGGGGTTGTGAGGGTTATGATGATAATACCTGGTTTGGTTGTGAGGGATTGCGTGTGAAGAATTGAGGAGGAAGACTTGCTTATGTGGAACGGCTTTCTTTTTGTTGTTCTATGTTGGAGTTTGGGAGTTTCGTCATGCGCTGAGGACGAAGCTATGCTTTACTTGTTTATGGTTATACTTACACTTATTGCTGCGATTATTATTCTGAGAAATGCAGAACAGCTACTACTCTGGATATGGGTTGATCATGATTCGTCGTTATCTTCTTTTATCACATACATGGCTTCATAGTCAAAGTCTCTATCAATCTAGTATACAACAACCATCTATAGAAAAATACTGAAAGAACCGCACATCTATATTTTCATTATCTACCAAATTAATGAAAACACCCTACACCCAACCTACCAAGCCGTCTCAAGCTCAGACTCAAGCTCAATCTCAAGCTCAATCTCAAGCTCAATCTCAAGCTCAATCTCAACTCATCCCCTCCTCCGCGCACCACCGCTCTCCCTCCCCGATGCCGCACCACCATCCGGACCAGAACTCGTACCTGCCATCCATCCCGCGAGGTCAAAGTTCGCCGGACCACCGCCCTGCACAGCACTTCTGCTCGCGGCAGTGAGGGGGCCGCCGCGCGATTGTTTCTCGAATTCAGCGCGCATTTCAGGATCCACTATCATCCATATTAGCTATCACACCCCGTAGTTCGGATAGGGAAAACCTTGAAAGATCGAGCGGAAGGGGAGGAGGGTAAGAGAAACATACTACTCTCCATAAGTTTCGGCATGCCAAACATAACAGCCATCGCGAAGACCGCGAGGAGAATCATCGGATTCTTAAACAGACTTAATGGCGAGACTGTATACCCAACCAGCATTAGCATCACTCAATCAATCAACAAATACCCCAAATTCCAAATCCACAATCCCTAAGAAAGAAAACCAATAGAAAACTCACACGTCGCCCTCTCCTCATAAAACCCCCTTCTGGCAACCACTTTCGCCGGCACAATCACATCATCAAACGCCTTTCCCCCCGCCAGCGCCGCAGTGACGAATAGCTCCGGACCACGATTACTCCATGCGTTTCCGCGGAACGTCTCCCAGATCCCGATGACTGTCCCGTCAGCGGAGACATCGACGCGATACGGCGCGAAGACGTAGTCGCGCGAGCGGATGTCGAGGAGGTATGATTCCGATCGTGGTCGAGCTGCTGCGTCGGGGATGGAGGAGGAGGAAGAAGAAGGGAGGGATGGGAAGACGAATGTCGATGAGGAGGTTAGTGGGACGGTGAGGATGTTTTTTGCAGAGGATGAGGAGAGAGTCGTCAGCGTAGCGTGCGTGCCGGCCGGAAGGGCGTTTGGGTTCGGGAGGAGGGTTGATGGTGGGATGGTGATGGTTAGGGAGGACGCGGCTGTCGTTGCGGCGTGGAGGAGCGGGAGGAAGAGGAAGAGGTGGCTTGCTGAGGGAAACATGGCGACTGGGTTGAGCTGGAGGTGCTCGTGGTTGTTGATGAGGTGTGGTTGAAGTTGGAACTTGTCTGGAGCGGGATGGAGAAGGTCCGGTGGAGGTTAGTTTGGAGCTGGAGCTTCGGAGCTCGGTGTATTGTGGCATGGTTGTGGACTACATCACGATTTGATTTTTCTTATGATAGTTTGGTTGATAATTAAACTGAATATCCATCTTATTGATATTATCTTACATGTTTGCTACCTAGATAAACTAGGCAGATGTCCTGTTCTCCTGTTTCTAGGGGGTTTGTCTCCTGTCTCCCATTTACATATCAATCCTTCAACATGGTAATTGAAGATCTTCAACTTAGGTATCCAGAATATTATTTTGATGATGCTGGCTGAAACAACTATCGATAAGCCGCCGTGCAAACCATGACTAAAAGCATAGCAGTCCATACTAAGCTCAACAGAATACCTCCGGCTTGAGCCAAAGTAGTCTTAAAAGAATCTGTACAATGAATTCAACAATGCATGATAAAAGAAAATAACGTGGGCTCTAATATGCATTGAAGAACACAAAGCAGAGACAAAGGAAAATGGACATGAGTATGTTGTACAGCAATCAAAGCTTGGCTTTTAGAGTGGCCTCTTCCTCGGCTAGCTCAGCATACAGAGCATCCAGGACCGAGCGGTACTTCTTCGCGGTCGGAGGGCGCTTCATCTTCAACCTGCCAAGCAGTCAGTATGAGTTTTCAAGAAGAAACAAGGAACACTTACGTCGGGGTCAACAGCTCATTCTCAACCGTAAACGGATCCAACATCAACACGCAGTTCTTCACTCTCTCATAACCGGTCAGCTTCTGCTGCTTCGCGATCACATGCAGGTCCTTCAGCACAGCCCTGCGGAGCTTATCCTCGTCCAGAACAGACTTGATGGCCTCGAGATCCGTCGGGCTGATGCTCTTGCCCAAGACCTTGCTAGCGAACACGGCAAACGCGTCCGGTTGCACACCGAAGATAGCCACCAGCGAGGTCTGCAGACTGTCGCCATGGATGTAGCCCTGAGCAAGGTATCCGAGCTGAGACAAATAGACACCTTCCAGGCGCTCCGGCGACACGTACTCTCCCTGGGCCAGCTTCAGGACGTTCTTCCGGCGGTCGATGATCTTGATACGACCTTGCTCGTCAACAGTGCACACATCGCCCGTCCGGAACCAGCCATCCTCGGTCAGAGCATTAGCCGTCTCTTCCGGGTTCTTGAAGTACTCTCGGAAGACGGTGTTGCCTCTGATAAGCAGTTCACCTCGCGGGTAGGGTTTGTCGTCAACGGAGTAATCCATGTCGGGAAGCGACAGCAAGCATACTTCAATCGCCGGAGCAAGCCGTCCACAGTTGCCGGTGGTGACATCGCTAGGGTATTGTCCGGTGGAAACGGCGTAGGTCTCAGTGAGACCGTAACCCTGGATGGTATCGGTGCCAAACACGAGTCTCAGGAAACTGTGCAGGGCGGGATCCAGGGGCGCAGAGCCGGAGATCATGAGTTTGGCATTCTCGAGGCCCAGCGCCGCGGCAACCTTGCGACCCCAGATGCGGTCGTAGAGGGCGTGCTTCGTAGTCCCCTTGTTCTCCAGGTTTGCCGTCTTGGCAGCCAGGATGTGCCGGGACAGCGCTCCCTTAAAGCCCGGTTGTTCCACCGTGGCAGCACGGATCACGTTTCCAAAGCGGGTGTACAGACGGGGAACCGAGACGAAAGAAGTCGGCTTCAGGACCTTCAGGTCGTCGACGAGTTCCTGGACAGCGCCGTGGAAATAACCGATTCTTCCACCGGCCCACAGAGTGCCTTGCTCCGTCATACGCTCATAGATGTGCGCAAGCGGCAAGTAGGAGATCATTGTATCGTCGGGGCCCTGGTCCGCCATCGCGATGGCAGAAGATGCGGCAGCCACAGCGTTTTTATGCGTAAGGACCACACCCTTTGGCGGACCCGTGGTGCCGGAGGTGTAGTTGATGGTGACGATATCCGACGGAGAAGGAGGATTGAAGGGACGGTTCGAGGAGGCGCCCAGCGCTTCCACTTCGTCAATGGTGTAGATCGTGACATCCTGGCCCGCCGCGACAGCCTGGAGAATGTCGCGTTTTGACTGTCCGGGCTCCTCGCCTCCATCAATTGGATCCATACTGATGATGATCTTGAGTCCAGGTAGCTTGGGCTTCAGCTGCAGCAGAGTCGGGATATGTGGCAGCGAGGTCACAACGCAGCTCAGCTCCGCATGGTTGATGATGTACTCGGTTGCATCCTCGGCCAGGACGTCGTAGATGGACACGGAGTAGAGGGATTGCGACATGCACGCCAGGTCTGCGGGGTTAGCATGACTTCGCGCAAATCTGACAGTATAATTTCCTGGCATTTTTCACATACCGGTAATCTGCCACTCCGGACGGTTCTGGCACCACAATCCCACACCATGCTTGCCTCCCGGACATCCATATTTCTCGTGCAATTCGACCAGACCCGCGCCAAAGGCCGCTCGTCGCCGCTGGACGGTCTGATAGTCCATCCATTGGTAGGGTCCGTACGTCTTCGTCGCGGGGTTCCAAGACCGCCAGCCAAGACAGGGGCGCTTAGGCTGTCTGTTTGCTGGTCGGAGGTCAGCATTACCCGATAGCATCCATATCGAAGCATTCACAACTTACCAGCCGACTCGAACATCTCATGAGCGGTCCGAATCTACAGAAGAAGAGCGGTCAGGAGGGTTTCTTCCAGCAATCTACAACGGATGCACTATGGCAAATTCCGGCATACCTTCGGATCCAGCGTCTCAAGCAGTCCCTTCTCGCAGTTCCATAACCGGTATATTTTGCTTCGACCAGGCTTTTCAGTTCCGGGGAGAGCAACACATTGCGGCGTGCCCTTGGGAGGCTCCTGTCGCAGCTCCTCTGCGCGAGCCAGGTAGGCTGGTTTGGAGAAAAACATTTTATTAATTTTATTATCTGATAGGTTAAATATTCGTCAGCTCATTGTCCAGCTCGTTTCCCTGGAGCAACTCCATGCAGGTCACAATGCCCACATACCGTCAACTGCGCGTTGATAACAATCCGCCGAGAGCCGTATCGTACCACTAGGCCACCGCTGCCTGCGAGAGCGCCTCGACCGGGGCGATGAATCAGAACAATATAAACGAGGGAACTTCGGATGAGAAGGACCGATCCGCGAGTCTATAAGAGACCTCAGAAGAAGAAAGGAGTGTAGAGACGATACTCTGGAATTCAGAAGGAGGAGAGAGCGGACCCCGGATGGAGATGCTGGATCCAACAACGGCGACTAGAATATTAGCTTGGATTGATTATCCCCGAAGCCGCTATCTGGCCCGAAGGATAATCAAGAGCCGAACGTGGAAAGAAGAGAGCCAGGAAGAAAAGCAGGGTGCCTAAGTTAGTTCACATGTGCATCTCTCATCTTCCCGGAGCACGACGGCGTCGTCACCGGAGATCGCAAGTGGCTGCGCAAAGGGGAGCATTCCAAACTCCCCAGACAACTTACCTCGGTAGATACTCGTTCTGGGTTAGACTTCCATGTGGATGAGATAGTATTAACTTGATTCCACACTGTCTGGACGAGTCGGATGTAGGGACAGATTCCCAGATCTCTCGGCCAGCGAACGGTTTTCGGGAACCCCGTTGGCTTCGTCCATCGGGCGCGTTGCGTATCGAATGAATGTTGAATCGGTCGCCTAGTTCGTATCCACTCCGCATAGCAAGCGTGTCCCGTGGATGGGTCATCTCTTCTTCTTGGCTGTACGGAGTAATTAATGTGGATTTATGATGTTTCCAAACTTCGCGGGCCGCGGCCAAAACTGGTCTTGTGTCCGACACGGGACCGCGGAGGAACAAGAGACAAAAGGAGGGATGTATTATTCACATGGCCATTCACCACTAGCTCGATCTTCAGCTGTCAATAACCCCAGAAAAAGAAAACTGGGGAAAGGTGATCATCAATAATTTAAGTGCTTATTATTGACCAGAAGTTGGGGGAGTGGTGAGTTAGCTCGGTGCACAAATCACTATGCTCCTCTCTGGATTAGGGATATTCCCCGAAACACGGCAGGACTCTTGGCCCGTAAGATGATGGATAAATCCAAGATTCTCACCTCATCATTATGTGCGAGATAAAGTTCATAAAGGTCTGGGTATATCCACCGATCCAGGGAACAACATGAGCAAAGACAGACACCGGATATCAATCGAAGAACAGAACGCGATGCAATCTGCCAATTCAGATCCTGGCTACATCCATAGCATCGGAGTGTCCGATGCAGCATTGGCATTTGCATCTGCATTGCCTCGTGTCGGTGCGACCGGATGAACGAGCGTTGGTTCAGCTGATGTGCAAGTAGAGGATTAGTTCATGCGGGGTGAAGTCAGTCGGTCAAATCACTCCGCCATGGTATTCCTCCGGGGTACAAACTTACTAGGTACTTTCACATTGATAGATGTCACGAGTGAGGATGACCCAGGATCAACCCGGGTGGACATAAAAATTAGAGTTAACTAGGGACTTCGAACCTCGGTAGCCCGTGATAGGTACATTAGGCTTGGTTCGTTTTGTACTCTTTGTGTCATTACTGATACCATAGATGTATGTACCATAATCAAGCAAGTCTATCTACCTAGATAATCAATGTATCTTTATTCTCAAGAACGTATCGATCTGTTATTCATGTAGTAACACATAATTACGGTATTTATATCCTCAGTTCACGGGAACGTACAACATGTGTATCTCTACATCAACCACTGTCGTAGAGTAGGTACATACTACGGAAAGTTACCATCTATTGAGATTTTCTTTTTTCTTTTTTTTCTGGCATAGCTGCTTCTATCTCAGAGTCAATACTCAATTCGCTTTTTGATCCATGCTTCTGCATTCGCTATTTCGATTGTTCATTACAGGTCCCTTTCGCTAGGGTAGATATGTAATACCACTCCTTCGAAGATCAAAATGATCTCTTAGACTTATATGAATGCTAGCGCCTCTGCAGATAGAGGATCATCATTATTCAAGATATTTCCATCATATTTTCATAATATTAATCGAAGATACGGACATCAGCCATGACGTAACATCTCCAACTCCCTTAGCGACATATACACGTCGGAGCGTAACGCAACGCAATGCGATATCAAAATAGCAAAATAGAAACCCTATACAAACACCCGACGACAGACACGCAGTGCTAGCAATGACACCGTAATATGCACATAGCAAAGAAATAATCATGCAAATATAAACAATGTACAGATGAATAGAAGTGCTGCTGGCTTTATAAATAATAAGCCTCCGCAAGCACAGTCTTGATATCATTAACCGCTGACCCAGGCCCAGAACTTCCCCCATGATGTCGTCGGAGCCTGCGTCTCCCATACGACGTCGTATTCGGTACGACCCGTATCGAGATCTGCTTCGAGCGGCTTCACGAAAGCCGGGCGGTAGATGATCTTGTGTCCGATATACAGCACCACGAATAGGATCAGACTGATATACGCGATGAAGAAATCGGACACGCTGAAGGTCGGAATCCACGCGGTGAAACCCTGCGTGAAGATGATGAGGATGTTGAAGAACAGTCCGTACCACGCGAAAAACGGCTGCCACATCGCCTTGTAGGGAAGCAGGTCGCGGTCGACGTTTCGGGCCTTCAGAGCCCGCATGAACGCCAGATGGCACCCGTTCAGGGACGCCCAGGTGATGAAACCTGCCACACCGGAGATGTTCAGAAGCCAGTTGAAGACGGTACCACCGCCGGCTGACAGGTTCAGGAAGCCCAGCAGACCAAAGGCGGAGGTGAGGGCGACTCCGTAGTAAGGCACTCCGCCCTTGGACGTGCGCTTCAGCAGTCGCGGCGCAAACCCTTCCTGCGCAAGACCGATGAGAATACGGCTTCCACTGTAGACGTTCGAGTTGGCCGCAGACAGCACGACCGTCAGCAGAACGGCGTTGATTAAGCCGGGCAGCACCTTGACACCAGCGAGATTGGCAGCAATGACGAACGGCGAGGCGGACGCATCTGACGCGCTTGAAAGCAGGTCGGGGTTGGTGTAGGGTACCAGCAGACCGATGAAAAAAATGGTCAAGACGAAGAAGAACAGGATACGGTAGAAAGTCTTGCGGATGGCCGAGGGAACCGTCTTGCGAGGGTTCTCTGTCTCTCCTGCCGCAATACCAACCAGCTCTGTGCCCTGATACGAGAATCCAGCCTGGATCAGCACCGCCCAGAACCCAACGAACTTGGCCGTAGCATCGTTCGAAGTGATCAGATACGGCGCAAACGCTCCGGGATGTCCCCAGGTGTGAAATCCCAGATAGCCATGTTGTCCAGCGCCAGCATCGATACAGATGGCAAAGATCATGAATCCGATGACCGTCAACACCTTGATGCTAGAGAACCAGAACTCCAACTCTCCGTAGAAGCTCACGGGCAGGAAGTTCAGAGCGGTGATGACGACCCAGAAGATGGCGATGAAGATACCGATGGAGAGAGTCTTGTCCCAATACTGAATAATCAAACCGGTCGCCGTCAACTCCAGCGCATAGGTAATGGCCCATGAAAACCAGTAGATCCAGCCCATGGCGAAACCCAGACTGGGGTCGATCAGACGAGTGGCATATGCCGTGAACGCTCCAGGAATCGGGATATATGTCGCCATCTCGCCCAGGGACGTCATGACGGAATAGACAATCGTGCCGACGAAGATATACGCGATCAACGCTCCAGCAGGACCTGCCTTGGCGATCGCACCACCGCTACCGATGAAGAGACCCGTACCAATTGTTCCACCTGAGAATCAAAGTCAGCGCGCAAACCCCAGATCTATCCTGAGAAGCTTGGACCAACCTATCGCGATCATCTGCAGATGTCTGCTCTTGAGCTTCCGCTTAAGATCAGGCAATGGGTTGGACTCGCGTCCAGCACCATGCTTCTCGTAATCCGCATCGTCATTAGACCGCTCTTCTGAATGAATAGAACTCTCCTTGACAGGGACCTCCTTCTTCTCGTCCATCTTGCCGCCCTCTACCACCTTGGGCGCGAGAGTCACCTCATTTTCAGGATCCATGACCGCGCGATGTCCAATTCTGACCCTTGAACCGCGGAGGATCTCAGACGATATCCTTCCGCAGAGGGTCGTATGTCGAGTCACGGACGAGAAAAAAATGTGCGGATCGTATCCCAGATATCGAGCAGCAGAAGACAATCGAAACCACCACGCGCAATCCTCAACGAAAGACACCCTCGCGCTGCTCGTTCTACTTTTCTCCTCTTAGGGCAGAGCAGACTGACTCCGCGCTCTTTGTGGGGAACCAACCACGGGTCTGATCGTGCAAGGAAACAGGTCGTACCGTAGTTCGTTGCCGAATGCGTGTCAAACCCCCATGACGGCGCGAGTCTAGTAACGCGCTGTTATGTAAAAGAAAATGAGGCAGCAGGGGAAAGGAAAAGATCCATTCCCCTCCCCGAGATGGGGGAGCGAGCGTATACTTGATTCATCTTACAGGAACGAGGGCTAGTGGCCCTGCAATCT
Source organism: Paecilomyces niveus (assembly GCA_003116535.1). Classification (NCBI taxonomy): domain Eukaryota; kingdom Fungi; phylum Ascomycota; class Eurotiomycetes; order Eurotiales; family Thermoascaceae; genus Paecilomyces; species Paecilomyces niveus. Next base: position 72,237 of record QEIL01000165.1, read on the forward strand.
GGACCACCTCCATGGATAATCGCGGCCAGAGTCGGTCGAGGAGGATTTTTTCTTCCTCTCCTTACGACGTCGTCCGACAATGGTAGCGGGAAGAAGAAAAAAAGGGTGGGTCGTGGAGTGAGATCTCGGGAGGCCGAAAAGCTGTTCGGCGGTGGCAACGGAGCAAAGCTTTTTTTTTCTTCTTTTTTTACTCTTCCGCCTCGGATGAGGCCGACTCCGTTATAGACGAACAGGCCAGATGTGAGTCCGCACGCGACACACGTCCCACCATCTGCCACTGGCGCAGGACATTCTGTGATAATGACACATTTCTGTCTGTAAGAATTTTCGCGGGGATGTGCCGTTATTCGTCCATGTGGGCTAGATAGTCTAGGGTCAAGGTAACGTTGCAATGGGAACTCATATTTGCGTGGACTATGTCTTATTTCTCCACGGAACCAATCGACTTTGCCTTTTTCTGTTGGGGCTCTATGGTCAGCTCTTTCAGAGAAGTCTACCGAATTCCCGAGTGTTCTTAGGTTAGACAAGTTCATCGAATCAGAGTGTTGCGTCTTCATAGATCTATATCCAGACAGGCATAACGAAGCGCATGCTCTAGTTGCCTGCCATAGTCACCAGCGGGGAGAGCTCTTTAAATGACTCGACGCGGACTTTTCCCACGTGATTTAATAAATACGACCATGAAGGATTATTGCGTGCCGTCGATGCCTACGACAATGCATTGGCAAATCAGGAACTTGGCGTAGTTGTCAGAGCCATGGAACCTAAGCGACCTATCCAGGGCCAAAGCACCTGAGCGGATATACTCCATCCAGACAACTTAATATGTTCGTCTCACATTAGGTTCGACAATTAAAGACATTCTCGAACAGAACATCACCAAAACACGAAGCATAATTGGCAGACTGGACAAGATGGGTATTAGGAACAAAATCCAACTACCAGATCCGGAATTCAACCAAATGGCATCATTGGGTATACATATCTGCGGGACGTAAACAAGGCATGGAGTAGATCATAGAAGATAATGGAAGGAGTACATTCTCTAGATAGGTCCTCGATTTGTAGGCAATATTCGTAGGGTAGAGAACCATATTACATCGCATGAGGCTCCAGCTGTGCCTCCGCCATCTGCGCCTCCGGAACGGTTTCTCTATTCGCACTATCATGATTGCGAACAACATTGACAATGGCAAAGCCAGCAGTTACGGCAAACGACACCCTATTGTCTGTTAGCTATACCATCGAGGAGCGGAACAAGTGCCGTAGAGCAAACACCACTCACCATTCAAAGGCCCCAATGACCGTCGCGGCCTGCGACGATCTACACGGGCTAGAATGGCATGCTCGCGGCGGGGGCAGCAACGCCGCCAGGGCGATAAAGGCCGCGAACCAGAAAATCGTCGTGACTGCCTCCATGCCCACGACGATGAACCGATGGGCGATCTGTGGCGCGTACAGAGGTGATAGAGCCAGGTAGGGCGTCGCGACCAACAGAGTCCAAACGGATGTGAAGAGCATGAAGTTGAGGGTGTTGGAATCAAATTCAAAGTCCCAGCTGTCGAAGTAACTGATCACTATTCGACGTTAGAGCGTTGTATCTCGTCACAGGGATAGTAGGATGTATCTGCATACCGTATGCGGTCAAGCCCAGGATGATAATAGCGAAAATCTCCTGGACTGCGCGCACTGGGAGCACCCAGGGAATCTCCCTCCAGGCAATCGCCATGACTGCAAGCGAACTGCAAGAGATGCCAAAGCAGCGATCAGATTTCCTTCGAAGAAGAAACAAATCTCCCTGCAACATGCAGGCCAAGTTGATCAATATACAACGCTCTCACAGAGAGCTTCTTTCGCTATTGTAGTAATCACTTCCTCTAGAAGGCCTGTGACGAAAGACGTAGAAAGTGCAAGAGGGGCTATTCGGATAAGCGGTCGGGGCGAGCTTGTAAGGCTCGTAAGACTGTCATGACAGCGCGCGCTTGTCATGGTCATAGTCATAGTCATAGTCATAGCCATCGCCTGGATTCTGATGCTGATCCCAGCTTGACATCTTGTCACTGTGTCGTGTGCAAATGAGGGGGCGCAGATTTGAACTGGTGAGACGCTCTGACGTGGTGGGCGGTTTGGTCACTCTTCCTTAGCGGAGGAATGCAAGGCGATTCATTCGCTCGATCTTTGCATAGAGTGGCAGAAGTGATGGTCCTTCATCGGACATTCATCTGGGCCAGAGCAGTTGGCCGTCTAGTTGTCGAAAGAGCGTTAAGTGACCTCCCGCACTATTGTTCCAGTAGATTCGAGCCGATACGGTATTTGCAGCCGTTTTTCTCTATCTGTCTTTTGTGCACCGCAAATTGAAGCTACGCCGAATAATCATCCATACCGTCGATCCTCTACCTCTGGCGCCAGCTGTGGCTTGGCTAGGCTGCCTATGGGTGGGGTCCTCGTGGGATCGGATAGTCGGCGTAGTGGCGCTTGTCCTCTTGTCCGTAATAGTTTAAATTTACACTGGCTGGGAGCACAGCATTCTACTCTGTATCCTAGAGTGCTTTATTCTGCATGATCTATTTGGAATGATGCTACACTTCAAGTCTGAGGTGGTCGCGATAAAGAAACTCCACAACGGGACTTTATGCGCTCTGAAGTATTTGATTGGTGCAATCATTAGATCGCTGCTCCGTATTTACCATAAAAAGATATAGAACTCCAACTTAGACCGCTCAAGGTAGTTGCTCTGCACGGATATCTAGCAGAATTATGGGAGATAATTTCTCTTTTCGATCGCCGTTATACCGGAGTGGGTGTGGGCGAAAATATTTTGCAGCGCGACAAAGGCCGTTTCTGATTCAGAACGAGAGCATTGCTGTACAGGGTGAAGCAGCGGGAGCGTCGTTCATGCTGACGGTTCCGGAATACGCCCTGAAAATTCTGTTGAGGTGTCTCCCGTATATAGGTAAATTCGACGAACTTCTCTCACCAGGTCGTGTTCATGTGTAAACTAGGCAATTCAGACCTTGCAATGCGATTGAAGTAGTGGATTGGTTACGTGTAAATTTCAACATAGGTTTGTAAGTCATAATCGCTAATTGAAAAAAAAAAAAAAAAAAAGAAAGAAAGAAAAAAGACAATTAAGAGGAGATGATTGCTCCTTTGACTCCCATTACCATATCATTCCAGAAAAAGTCATTACCCCAAAAAGAAAAGACATCTGATGTGAAGTCGATCTGACCCAAGATAACTGTCCGAACGTCTCAGTTTCGCTTCCGGCGCAGCCTCCTGCCACTCAACTGAGAGACCGTATGGCTTAATGATCAGATAACTTGAATGCAATCGTTAACGCTCGTGGCTCATAAACACCATCAACCCAGCCAAGACCCGCGTGTCGATAGAAGAGTTATGCCAGACTCGTTTCACCTACTGGTCTACTGAGAAACCAGCGCGAAAGTAGCTTCAAGACTCTATCATCCTCATGTCGAAGGTCATAGAGTTCACTCTTCTGGATAACCATCTGGATACCACTCCAGTGGGCCTGAAGCATTCGCAAATGCCGTGGTCCCATCATGGAAAACATGAGAACCTGTGGTTTCATGTATCAGATATACAGCCTGAACATAAATTGCGATCAGGGGAAATTACCGGCTGAACCTCATGGTTGGCAACGTTCCGTCTCCTCATGATCCTACTCAGGGCGATGACTTCGGCACGAAGTAACGTTTCATTATCCCCATTGAAATCGGAGATCATCGTGCATTTGGTATGCGGCCTCATAGTACTTTCGACACCAGCGAAAACATAAACCGACTCCACATACCACTTCGGCCAAAAACCCGCATCGTATTCCCAAATGTTTCGAAATTTCATATCTGACACCTTACGCCACCCCAAGTCATAGAAAATGTTAAATTTGATATCGGGACGTCGAGATCCGCATTCTGGTAGGTACTTGCGTAAGTAATACCACAGCGAGCGTGCGTGCTCGATTGGCGGCTCCTTTGGATCCGGATTATACCTGGGGAAATGACGGTCGAACATCTCATCTCTAGGTGGGGTCAGAAGTTCGCGAGGATAAGGATTGAAATAACATGGATTCAACTCGAGTTTCCCACTCATCTTGGTGAATGAAGTTGATATCACACGGACGTTGAATAAGCGAAGTTCATCGACAGTGAACCTGTCGGCTCCCTGGGAGACTTCGGCTTCGATTTGACGAAGCGCTGCATTGCGCGTTTCCAGTACCCCAGCTGAGAACATGGTTAGAAATTTAAAGAATAGATTTCGAGCAGTTGTTCCTATGTTATTTATGTTAAAGTCTCGAAATCATCGACCAGGATTCCAGATACCCAAACACGTTGTCAGTAGGCAGCGATCGGGCAGCGGGGTGGTTGCACCCCGGAGCTAGCGATATTAGGCGCCAAACCAGTAGTACCTTAGGCTAACAATGGGCATATCTTGTTAGTGGGGACAGCCGCCCAAAATGTATATGCATGCGCCCTGCCCAAGTGAGTTCATGCATTGGGGATTACTTAGCTTCACCAGCCAACATTCAATCTTAGCTGCAGTCAGTGACTCAGAGACTGTTCTAGGCGACCGATTGTGAAGTGACTTTTCCTGTCGACATCCCTTTTTATTCACGTTGCTCTCCAGAGCCAGAAACAAAGAAACATGTTCTTCCCAAAAAGGAAAGGAAACACACGCTCAAGTGAAGACATCATTAGGTATTGCAGTAGTGACTGCTACAAAAAAGGCAGTCTTTGTCTCTAGAGACATCCACAGAGAAAGGCAGACCCACATAGAATGATCTGGATGGTCAGAAAGCAATGTCTAGGTGCAGGGGCCAGCACAGATGGTAGCATACGTTAGATTCACCTGGGGATTCTAATCTTCAAGCAATCAAATCAAATTCTACGATAGGCTAGATCGGTATTCTTATCTGCTGCTGCCTTAATTTTCGACCAAAAAAACGTATTATCGATAGATATACATATGCAATTTACAAATTAGTAGCCTGTAAAACTTATTTAGTCATTGAGTCTATTGGCCGTCTATACTGATATATTGGCATCATAAGCGATATGACTAACAATCCGGGTCATATTTGTAAGCGCCTCATGGACTGAGCGGCTACATCAGAAATAAACGCATCTGGTCGCTATAGATACTTTTCAAAAACCTATTTCTCAGCAACTAGATACCATCCCGTCATCAATTTTCAAAATAACCGAGAACCACACTTGTAAACAATTAACACTATTCGTGACCTTTCGCGTCGCTCCCGATCACATTGAAGCGTTCAAGGAAGCCCATCGCCCTCTATGGCGACGTTGCGCTGAAGAGCCAGAATGTCTGCTCTTTGATGTTTTCCAAGACCTCGATACTCCAGGACGGTTTCGGTTTGTGGAAGTTTGGAATCGAAGTCGAAAGTGGTTTGAGGAGGTGAGTTCTGTGGTTTCAGAGTCGTACCGGGTCCTCTACTGAAGTTTATACAGCAACAAATGGTGAAGCCTTACTATAAACTTCTCTGGGAGGATTCAAAGCCATTGTGGATTGAGGATAGTAAGTTTTGCGTCTAATGCAGTTGTTCGTAAGCTGACAATTCTTTTTTTCTTGGGCAGTGAAGCTTGAATGGTATGATCGTGAGGGTGATGATGCAGTTATAGGAAAAGCTATTTTAACGGCGGCCAAGAAATGAGTTGAGGTAGAGGGAATTTTAAAGATAGAATGCAAGGACCAGAGAAATCGAAGCCAAAAATGACCGCTATTGACGCTGTTTACAGCCGCATTTCCACCCATATCTCCCAGCAGAGCCACCGCTTCAACTTCCGACCGAGTATTTCACATCACTATTTGCACCCTCCAAGCTTTGCTTCGGTAATGCTGGCGCTCAACCTCAGCGAGCGTTCTCCCTCATAACCAAAGCGACGCTGAAAATGGCCGCTTCTGCAGCCAAATCCAGCTTCCCTCCAACTTTGAGTGGCCTGATCAGGTACCTTACAAAATGCCGCTCATCCGCTCTCCTTCCTTCCCCTCAAAACTGACAAGCTGGAGTGTTTCAATGATTAAAGTCCCCATCTTAGCTTCAGCAGTCTCTTTTACCTATAAGATTTGAATACTAATAGTGTTCCGATAAGTCCGTGATGCTAACAAATTTTGGTATATACAACTACTGAAACAGTGCTGGTAGTCGGGCTACCCGTACCCCAAGCTGTTTGATTATCTCTCAGAGACAAAGGTATGTTCAGGCTATGAGATCACTGTGACCACGGATGATCCTCACAACAAGCCCCTCCCCTCTATGGAACTTCTCTAAATGCAATGGACTCTGAATCGACTCGCCGCAACGAGTGGAGCCGCCGATGTCGATGATGAAGAGCTGGATGATACCGATGACGATGACGATAGGGAAGTTTCTGTTGAGCGATCGAACACCTCGACGTCGCGATCACCTAGCCACGGAAGAGAAAACTAACCCCCTCCTCGCCCGTCACGCCCGTCTTCGAAAGTCCGTGAGTATACCTCCTTCACCCTCCGACACCAGCCATCCTTCGGATGAAGCAAGGCGTGCTTGGAAAAGGCTTTTGTAATCCGAATAATCCCTCCGATTATTCTATTGATAGACCTGGAAAATGCTTTTCCAGCCACGTTAATATTAGCAAGCAAGGCGAATTTTACTCCTTAAGGCTTTGGCAACTGTTTTCTTTGCTTTAAATAAAACGGTGGATGGAACCAAATGTCTACATAACGCTAGTGGAACAGATCTGTATTGCTATCTAAACACATTGACCATGTACTTTATCTAAATTCTGTTAAATGAAAAGGGATCGACATATAATTGGCGCGGACTAGAGGTCAAGACGGGTGTTGTTTACAAGATGGTGTTTTGACGGAGCAATACTGAAAACAGTAAGACTAACCGCAACCGGGAATTCACAGGTCACCACTTTACAATTGTAAAATGTCTCTGATCCGCATGACATTCTCAACGAAAAGGAAGCTGTGTACATCGCCTAGCTTTCCTAATCAGATGAAACTGTCCTAATCCTAAGAAATCGAAACCGCAACATATTGCAAATCTATTTATGCTTATAGGTAATTTCTCATTTGACTACTCAAAAAGACGTCCATAGGTTCATTGGTTACAATGCAGAATTCATTGAATGAAACCACTTAGTCGGGACCTTGCACACTTAGATATAATTAAATATATTTCATTGTATATGATTTCACAAAGCAGTAAAATAGGATATCGAGACAATGCCCAGGTCCTAGGGTGCTAATCTTCCTCAGAGAAGATATTCAACCAGGTGCCCTGAGCTAAAGTTTAAAAAAAAAACTAACCTCGTGGGTGCCGTTCCCGGCTCTCCCCCGTCCGACCCCCCGGGCTTTTGCTCATTATTGATTCTGTGACACCATTCCCACACTCAATTCCCCTGACCGGCAACCACATCGGACACTGTCTATGGTCTCTCGTACGAGGGTGTGATGGTGTCAGTCCGGATCACCGCGTTGAACGATGCGCAACTCGGATTTGCACCGCGATGATTGGACCTTCCAACTATATATTGTGGATTGTTCCCCAAGCCTCAATCACGCAATCGCCGCCACCTCTGTGCTGCTCTGCCAAATCCCCGCATTCGGAGTTTCCAGGCGCTTGCTTGGAACAGCATGGATGGCGCGTATAATACCCCTCATATAATATGTCCAGACCGGCTCTAGGTGACGCGAGTGCTGCTCTGAGATATTTGTTTTGTTGTACGATTGTTCCTGAACTATTTCTTCCGTGGTGATTTGCCCTAAGCCCTACAGCAGTTCTGGGGAAGTATACAGGAGTATACTTATAGTCAATAGACTCTCTGTGCGAGCGTTGATTCCTTGCGGGGTATACCATTGAATTCGTTTTCGAATCGCATCATGTCTTCCGGCAAGACTCCTCACTTTGAGACCTTGCAGCTGCACGCTGGGTAATCAATTCTTGATCAATATAAGAAATTGGTGTCTTTGAGTCTGACTTTCCCCAGCCAGGAAGTTGACCCGACGACGAGGGCCCGCGCCGTTCCCATCTATGCCACTACGGTTCGTCAATCATTCTATGCTGCCATTGACTCATGCTCTCCTGTCAGATCGATATTGACTGTATTCCCCTTTAGTCCTACGTCTTCAATGACTCCGCTCAAGGCGCGAGGCTCTTTGGCCTCAAGGAATTCGGCAACATCTACAGCCGTATCATGAACGTGAGTGGTTCTCTGCATATGCTAAGAGACCAGTCTAACCAATCACCACGACCAGCCCACCGTCGATGTCTTCGAGAAGAGAATTGCCGCTCTCGAGGGTGGTGTCGCCGCTGTAGCCGCCTCCTCCGGCCAGTCTGCGCAGTTCATGGCCTTTGCAGCTCTGGCTCATGTCGGCGACAACATCGTTGCCACCAGCAACCTGTACGGTGGCACCTACAACCAGCTGAAGGTCCTCCTGCCTCGTCTAGGCATCCAGACCAAGTTCGTCCAGGGCGACAAGGCGGAGGATATCGCGGCGGCCATCGACGACCGCACCAAGGCCGTTTATCTCGAGACCATTGGAAACCCTCGTTACAACGTTCCTGACTTCGAGGCTATCGCCAAGGTTGCCCACGAGAAGGGTGTCCCAGTTGTGGTACGTACATCTACTATCATCAATTAACATCTTCCCCTCATCGATATAGACCTAACATTCTCACCAGGTCGACAACACCTTCGGAGCCGGCGGCTACTTCGTCCGTCCCATCGAGCACGGAGCCGACATCGTCGTCCACAGCGCAACCAAATGGATCGGTGGCCACGGAACGACCATCGCCGGAGTCGTCGTCGACAGCGGTAAATTCGACTGGGGCAAGCACGCCGCTCGATTCCCGCAGTTCGTCGAACCCGCCGAGGGCTACCACGGCCTCAAGTTCTGGGAGACTTTCGGACCCATCACCTTCGCTATCCGCGTGCGTGTTGAGATTCTCCGTGATCTGGGAACTGCCCTCAACCCATTCGCTGCGCAGCAGCTCCTGCTGGGCATTGAGACGTTGAGTCTGCGCTGTGAGCGCCATGCTAGCAACGCTATTGCTCTAGCTCGCTGGCTCGAGAAGAACGAGAACGTCAGCTGGGTCTCGTACCCCGGTCTCGAGACCCATACTAGTCATGAAACCGCAAAGAAGTACCTAAATCGCGGCTTCGGCGGAGTGCTCTCCTTCGGCGTTAAGGGCGGCGCAGCCGCAGGCAGCCAAGTCGTCGATGGCTTCAAGCTCATTTCCAACCTGGCAAAGTAAGTTCCTACCTCTCCCCAAATAAACAACCCCCCAAAAATACATAACCTAACCACACCAACAACAAAAATAGTGTCGGCGACTCCAAAACCCTCGCCATCCACCCGTGGTCCACGACGCACGAGCAGCTCTCCGAACAAGAACGTCTCGACTCAGGCGTCACTGAAGACGCAATCCGCATCTCCGTCGGAACCGAACATATTGACGACATCATCGCTGATTTCGAACAGTCCTTCAAGGCCGCTAGGGATAAGGTCGTTGTTGCGGATAGGAACTGATGAGTCTGCGGATCAGGACTGTGTCTAGATCGTGGGATCTTGTTGATCTGATGCTGCTTGTGATGGGATGGTGTTATGATTTTCGTTTCTTGTTTATTTTTTTGGCGAACGGATATATAGAAACTCTATTCATGATACCATATCTATATATATCTACGTATACATCTCCTGTTTATCAGAATTGAAATATAAATGAAATTTATATATATATCCACTACGAGATCGTTACGATGTAACATCCGCCGATACTAAGAGCCTTACGAAGGATCACCATATTTGATATTAACTGAAAATGTATCATTGATGATTCCACTACACTGAAGGTCCCATTCACAAAAGCTTTTGCCCCACTATCTTAGATACGAAGACCGCCCGGAACCCATAGGGAAAAAAAAGTAATGAAAGCTGATTTGAACTCCAAACATGAAACTGAAAATACCCGTGTGGAAACACCCGACCGAGACAAGCTGGATTCGGAACTAAATTGTCGGCCAATCGTGACAGAAGACAGGAATTTGGATTATTAACCTCGCCAAAGTATGGAAGTGCCATGCATAGGAGAATCGATCAAGAGGCAGCATGTAGCTCGACGAAAGATCTCCCATAACGAAAAACACCCTAAAGGTGCTCGACAGGATAAGAAAGGGCTGAAGGGAGGATATCGAGCCGACAAGGATGGAGAATTATGTACATCGGAATCGGGAAAAAAAGTAGTCCGTAGGAAGACAAACTTCGAAGGGAATGATGAAAAAGGACAATGCTTTTAGTAGGACGAGAGAACTAAATCCCTTGAGAGATGAGGTATCGAGGATGAGAAATGACAAGTCCCGGTTCCAGCCCGATCCCTGTTCAGTTTCCCTGGCCCGGAGGAGGCGGCTGAGCAGGTGTGCTGGAAGAACCGCTCTGAGCACCGCCCATCATGAAGCCGGGAGGAAACATAGGAACACCGGGGAAAGAGAAACCGAAACCAGGAACCGCTGGTGGTACTCCGACGTTGGCGTTGGATGTATCTCGATCAGGTTGGCTGCCCGGGCCACCTGGTCCGCCGTGGCCATGGCCATCCATACCACGGTCCTGGCGACGGAAGCGGTCGTGCTGAGAGCGAGAAGACTGGGGACCACGCTGGCCTCCCTTATCAGTAGCCATGCGTCGACTGATAGCTGTTGCAATTTGTTAGCATCAAGCACTAGCAAATGGCGTAGAGTATACGAACCTTTCGACGACACTCCGGCACCGATCTCAATATCAGGCTCCTCCACGACCATTCCAGATTCGATTGGCCTTCCACCAGTTCCACCGTATTCGGCGGTGAGCATCCACTTGCGATCGGCCTCAGTTAGTCTCTCGATCGGGATAACGCTGATACCAGTCTGGTAGTCGCTGCAGTCACGTGGACCGAAACCAACACCCCATCGGGTCTGGTACTTTGTCAGCAGATGCTACAACAGAAACATATAAAAAGAAGACACTTACCCTGAGCTGCATATCACCGGACTTGTACTGCTCCATTCCCTCGCGGGCATTCACAGCATCCTGGCGGTTGATCATCTTCACGAAGGCATGGCGCTTGTCGGTGTTGACAATGCAAGTCTGGACAACACCATACTTGTTGAACAGCGAGCGCAGATGAGCCTCAGATGAACTACGAAGATGTTAATAAAGAGAACATCTATAAATATTTGGGGGCAAAATCAACTTACGTGACACCACCAACGAAAAGGGTACGACTGAGAACTGTTACATAGCAGATAAGTAACCGGATTGCATGTCAAGGGAGAACTACGAACCTTTGATATTACCCTGGCCTATGGAGTAATCCCACTCGACAAACTTGGGACCAGGCGGGGGCAGTGTTGGATCCTTACGCGGAGGGGTTGGCGTACGGCGTCTTCTACCGGCAGGGCTGCGCTGGCGGTAGTCGGTGCCCCGACGGCGAGCATCGCGCGGGTCACCGCCTCTTCGACCAGGGGAGTCTCCATGGTATTCACCATACACGGGACTATCACGGCGGCGAGGGGGCGACACATCGCGGCGTCGATCCCAGCCGGGAGAACGGGAGCGACGACGATATCCGCCCGGAGGAGAGCGCATATAGTCACGGTCCCTCTCACGGTCGCGGTCCATATCACGTGACGGAACATCGGTGCGGGCGCCCCAGGCATTAACGTTTTGGCCTGGCGGCTGCATATAGCCCGGCATTTGTCCCGCATTCAAGTTGGCCATACCGGCATTGGCACTGTTGGACAGACTAAGGATTTGCAGAGCGGTGGCCCACTGCTCTTGCGGGATACCCTGGGCAGCCAGGAGCTGTAGCAGCTGCACCTGCTGGAGCGCCTCTGGCGCGATAGCAGTAGGAGCCGGGGGCGCGGTGGCCTGGGGAAGCAGCGCTGCCAGCGGGTTCTGAGGAGCAGCTAGCGGGTTGGGAGTCTGACTCTGAGAGACCAGGCCTTGGTTTTGAGCGACATTACTCAAGGCCGCAAAAGGCGTCGCTAGATTTCCTGCATAAGGGTTTACGGCAGCCTGCCCGTTCGGTGGTTGCGAAGCCTGGTCTACGGACGAGGTCACGGGTGGCGCAGCAGCACTCTGTGTATTTAATACATTAAGAGGACTAGTCTGTGCCGGCACGCTCGGTGCGGCCGGAGCAGCAGTGTTTTGTTTGGCCATATCTGCGAGAGCCTTCAGTATACTGGAGGTATCCGGTGCTGCAGGAGTCGACGCAGCCACACCGTTCTGCTGCTGTAGTTGCTGCTGTCGCTGGGGAGCTCCAAAGGGTATATGGCCAGGTGCGGGGGAGCCTTCAGGGGTGGTAGATTCGATGTCTATGATAGCACGAGAAGTATTAGAAACACATTGTCCACGAACTTCACCGCCAAGATGCCCTTTTTTGGGATACTTTTGATCGTAATTGGGAGACGGGTCAGCAGGTCTCGAGGGGCGCTTACTGTGTGATGGGGGAGCGTTGAGTTTCTCTTTGAACGAAGCAAGCATCGGTGCTGGGAAGGTGTAGCCACGCTCCCAGATATCCACCAGCTTCTTGATTTTTTCCTAAACACGACAAGACACGATACGTAAGTTGGACTATTCGGTCACATAAAGCGGAAGAAGCGCTTGAATGGCAAGACACGTCTAAGTGGAGAGTATAAGGGGTCTGTAGCGGGAAATACAGAGATCCGATCTTATAAGTGATTAACGGGGCTCTACGAGCCAACCGCAAGTCATCGGCCGCTATTGCCCGCGACGGTCTGTGATATTCTTCATGATTATCTGTGTGGTTTTGTCTAGAGCGTACCTTTTGATCTTCAGGAGCATTGTTTATGATATCTGTCATCAGAACGGGTAACAGTTCGGTGACTCTGTTAACGCCAGCGGCGAAAGTTCCATCGGGAGCTGCACTACCGGAGGGCTGGCCTGCCTTGCGCGCTGCTTCTACCCACTGTCGAGTTACGGAGTCTACGACATAGAGTACGCCCAACTTGTGTGTTCCCGGTGCCCTCTTGAAGTGCGTGTAGATCTTTTGGATCAGGACAGACTCAGACTGCGAAGGAGAGGAATTAGCATGAGTTGTTTCGTGACATCCGATCCGAAAGATCATAGAACGCGAGAAGTGCATACCTGAACGTTGGCTGTACATAGCGAAGTGATGCTGTTAATCTTCGATCCTGATACACCTGGGGGTTTAAGGGCAAGCATGGACTGGAGATAGCCATCCAGCTCTGCTACGGCAGAAGACATGGCGGGTGGGTTTGAATAGAAGTCGACACCAGTCCGTATAACAAGTTTTTCTTTTCGATTGTGTTCCTTCTGTCCCAACGATCAAGTACCACACACGTCCACAGTGTTTGGGTCTACTGGAAGCGGTAGCCAGCGAAAAGCGAATGAACAGTAGTAGTCTGGCGTCTAGATGAGAAAACTGATGAAATCTTGATCCTCTAGAATCGAGAATCTGTGTGTTTTTTGCGTGCGACGGTCGCGTCACTACGGACCCTAACAAGCGCACCCTCTGCGATTGTGGCTCGCGCACCTACAGCCGGAAAACAAGCCAAGCGACGATTTTCAGAGCGTCGCGTGGCGATCGAGTACGAGTACAGGTACGAGCTCGCAAAAACAGCTGCGAAGATGACCAAAACGGGAAAGAGAGAATAGATTATCACGTACGACTCGTCCTGGCGATGAGCAAGTTGATGGACGATGAGCGGGAGGTGAGGTTGATGGAAGGGAGAAGAAAGGGAGTGTCCCAGGAGGTTGGCAAGAAGTTTTGGTGAGCAGAGACTGTGTCCGGGGCTAGCCAAATGCGGTAGCTACCTATCAGGTGATCCAACACTGGATGCCTGATTGCGGCCTCAGGTATAAATATGGAGCCCGATGCACAAACGGAGATCTGCACAGTACTTCGTGGCTAGTGCTCTCTATGCAGGCCATCCTCTGTATTATTACGTATGACCCTGCAGGATGTATAGTTTGCATTCTGTATTATTCTGTATTCTGTACGGAAGTAATTACCCCGTAGTTTATATCCACCTTTCCTCCTGAACTGCGTGGGAGACACGGAGAAGGTTATTATGGGGAGCTGTAACTCGTGGGGAAGACTCCGGGACACGACCTTAACCTTGGCACGCGGAGGGTGTTCTCGGTCCATAGGGCATATCAACCGTCATTATTGGTTCTCTCGTGGAGGTATAGGCTGCATGGAAGGTTGTATAAGGAGCATTGGCGTGGACAGGCAAGATGCTCGGCAAAGCGATCTCGGCAGAAAGGAAGCATCCCCAAAGGGCTCCGTCTCTCGACGGGCCAGGGTGTGCAGCAGAACAGCTGCAGCGGACGGAGGCGGCTGCTCCGTAGGGACAGCTGTCGCGGATTTCGGCACCAGACTACAGCCTCATTACGCTGCCTTACATGGGCCATGCTGTATATCGACGTCACCGGGTCTCCAGAATACCGCTAACGGTTATGCGATTTCCCCAGGACTGCACGTGCACGGTCCAACGACCAAAGCCTCATTGTTCGACATCTCAGCTCTTCTGTTTCGGAGGATCTAGCCTGGAGAGGTCCTTCTATGAACATTGAGCAAGTCATAGTCGCGGATTCTGACGGATAGAGAAGGGTCATGACAGGTAGAAGAGCTGGAATAAGTGAGTTTATCCCAGCGCCGAAGTGCCCGGTTTCCCGGGTGCATTGCGACACTCCCGTGTTACCGTACCGTACGCCGTATAGAATCCTCGGCCCCTAGCTTTTAGCGCGCGCTTTCGTGTATCATCGTACAGTTGTACCGTTGGCCTGCAAAGTTACGGCCAGAGGGAAAAAAGGGCCGCAAAAGCAACAGCTTCTCCCATCATATTTTCCTCTTCTACCATTCCTCCTCCCGCTCTTCCTTCATCTCATAACTCATCTCTCCTCTCTCAATCCATATCAAAAACGTCTTATCTCCCCTCACACTGTTGAGTCAGCAGATATGGCTTCCTCTCTCAGACTAACGACCTCTGCTCTCCGCTCGACTTCCCTTGCCGGGAAGCCCGCGGTGCAGTCTGCGGCCTTCAATGGCTTGCGCTGCTACTCTACCGGCAAGGCCAAGGTGCGCAATGCTCTCAGATCGATCGTGGAGGTGGTAGGAATCAATTCTGACCGTCATTGCTACAGTCCCTCAAGGAGACCTTCGCCGACAAGATCCCTGGTGAGATCGAGAAGATCAAGAAGCTCCGCAAGTGCGTATCACCCTACATTCTTTTCTGCGGTCCATGTCGGAACAATAACTGATTCTGGGATGATAGGGAGCACGGTTCCACGGTCATTGGTGAGGTCACTCTTGACCAGGCCTACGGTGGTGCCCGTGGTATCAAGTGCCTTGTTTGGGAGGTGGGTGATCATTTTCCCCCAACACTCGCGCAATTGGACCAGACAAGCTGATGTTCGATATAGGGTTCCGTCCTCGATGCCAACGAGGGTATCCGATTCCGTGGCAAGACCGTGAGTAGCGCGACACCGAATAGCTATACAATGCCAGCATTCTGACGCGATTCCAGATCCCCGAGTGCCAGAAGCTCCTGCCTAAGGCCCCTGGCGGAGAGGAGCCTCTCCCCGAAGGTACGCGATGCCCTGCAGCGAAAAACCATACGTGAGGCATTGCTAATGGTATCCAGGTCTCTTCTGGCTTCTGTTGACCGGCGAGGTCCCCAGTGAGCAGCAGGTCCGCGACCTGTCCGCCGAGTGGGCTGCTCGTTCTGAGGTCCCCAAGTTCATTGAGGAGCTCATCGACCGCTGCCCGACTGACCTCCACCCCATGGCCCAGTTTTCTCTGGCCGTCACTGCTCTCGAGCACGAGTCCTCCTTCGCCAAGGCCTACGCCAAGGGTATCAACAAGAAGGACTACTGGACCTACACCTTCGAGGACTCCATGGACCTCATTGCTAAGCTGCCCACCATTGCCTCCCGGATCTACCGCAACGTCTTCAAGGACGGCAAGGTCGCTGCTGTCCAGAAGGACAAGGATTACGCCTTCAACCTGGCCAACCAGCTCGGCTACGGCGACAACCACGACTTCGTCGAGCTCATGCGTCTGTACCTGACCATCCACTCCGACCACGAGGGTGGTAACGTCAGCGCCCACACCACCCACCTGGTTGGTAGCGCTCTGAGCTCCCCCTTCCTGTCTCTGGCCGCCGGTCTGAACGGTCTGGCTGGTCCTCTCCACGGATTGTAAGGAACCCCCCCCTGCAGCAGATGAATCTGACATTGCGATGCTAATTGATTCCACAGGGCCAACCAGGAGGTGCTGAACTGGCTCACCAAGATGAAGAAGACCATCGGCAACGACCTCAGCGACGACGCCATCCGCAAGTATCTGTGGGACACCCTGAACGCCGGCCAGGTCGTTCCCGGTTATGGCCACGCCGTCCTCCGCAAGACCGACCCGCGTTACACTTCTCAGCGCGAGTTCGCTCTTCGCAAGCTGCCCGATGACCCCATGTTCAAGCTGGTCAGCCAGGTCTACAAGATCGCTCCCGGTGTCCTGACCGAGCACGGCAAGACCAAGAACCCCTACCCCAACGTTGACGCTGTACGTGACCCTCCTTGAGTTCTCTTGCTGTGGTCTTCTTGCTAATTCTGTCTGCAGCACTCTGGTGTCCTGCTCCAGTACTACGGTCTCACTGAGTCCAGCTACTACACCGTCCTGTTCGGTGTCTCCCGTGCCCTGGGTGTCCTGCCCCAGCTGATCATCGACCGTGCCGTGGGTGCTCCTATCGAGCGTCCGAAATCCTTCAGCACCGAGGCCTACGCCAAGCTCGTTGGTGCGCAGCTGTAAGATAGTGTATAGGTAGCATTGTGGGGGAAAGGGACCGGCGTCGTCCCGGGCGGGATGTAGCTTTGTTTCTTATTTAGTCGACCGGGCAGCGCTGGATCTGCAGTTTTGTTCGATTACGTTTAATGAAACTTGACTAGTGCAAGCGACCAAGAAGCAGTCTTCTTTTGCCTAGATCCTTAATCCGTCCTTTTTTTTTTCCCTTCTTATCAGGCTTTCCCGACGGAGTTTCTCGCATCCTTGTCGAGACATTGTAACCCTCTCTTGACCGTAGAGGCAGCCCGGTGTGCGTCCTTATCAGTTGAGTCAACGAGAAACAGGGATCATTGATGATCTTCCCGTTGCTGCTTCAGCCATCTCAACGATATTGTAATATTATTCGCGTTGGGGAGCTGTCGCGCTGCCCGTCGCTCAACGGAGCAGCCTCGGCGGTTCACCGTTGGGCCCAAAACGGACTAGCACTCACCCCGTCCGATCGGGACTAGACTGGGGTTGAGAATCTCAAGGCCCGCCGGCCCGCGGGATTCTTTGGGGCTCCAGTTTGGGCGTCTGGGGGCCGATGGCGGCCTCTGCTCCTGGCCGAATAATACTCTCGCTCCCTGCTTCTCTTTTCCATCAACCATCGTCGTCTGCAGTCGAAGGGATCCTTCGCGCGTCTTGACCCTCTGTTCCTCGGGCGATAAGAGCTTCTTCGTTCGCTGTAAGCACCATTCAGTCCCCAGCCTCCACGCTCCAGTTTCTCCAGGATCCTTCTCAACCAGTCAATAGCCGATTGTACGAGCGCTTACTTGCTGGTCACCGTTAGCCGTCACCACCGCTCTCGATTTCCTTGATCCCATAAAGCGACGAAGCCCCCTCCATCCCTTGGTCAGGGCCCCTTTCAGCGTCCCAGTGTCCAGAGATGTCCGCCGCTACCGCTCAGGCCGCCTCCGGCCCTCGCCAGATCGAGAAGAAGCCCGTCAAATTCAGCAATCTGCTGTGTGAGTAATCGCTTGGCTAGAACGGAGGATGGCGCTCCGGGAGTGGAAGAATACGTTTCTAACAGCATTGACACGCAGTGGGTGCGGGATTGAACCTGTTCGAGTAGGTGGCCTCCATTCACATAAATTTGATTTGCTTGATATACAAAACAGCGCTGACAGATGAATCCAGGGTCACCTCGCTGGGTCAGGTACAGTCAACCTCGATTACTGCTGACTGTCAAGATGTATCCCGCTGACTCGCGATAGCCGCTGGAAGTGATCAAGACAACCATGGCCGCCAACCGTCAGGACAGCTTTGCTACGGCCATTGGTCGGATTTGGGGTCGTGGCGGGATCCTCGGCTGTAAGGCCCCTCCTACCGTATTAAGCACGGTCGATTGCTAATTACGAGATGAAATCGGTCAGTTTACCAAGGTCTCATTCCCTGGGCCTGGATTGAGGCTTCCACCAAGGGCGCCGTTTTGCTGTTCGTCGCGTCCGAGGCGGAATATGTGGCCAAGACGATGGGCGCTCCCGACTTCCTCGCTGGTATCACGGCTGGTATGACCGGTGGTGTGGCCCAGGCGTATGCCACCATGGGTTTCTGCACCTGCATGAAGACGGTCGAGATCACCAAGCACAAGATGGTCGCGGCGGGTATTAAGCCCCCGAGTACGTTTGCGACGTTCATGGACATCTACCGCAAGGAAGGTATCCGCGGGATCAATCGCGGTGTCAATGCTGTGGCCATCCGTCAGACGACCAACTGGGGTTCCCGCTTCGGTTTCTCCCGTCTAGCGGAGTCTGCGATTCGTAAGGCGACCGGCAAGGAAGACAATCAGAAGCTCAGCGCCTTCGAGAAGATCCTGGCGTCTGGTCTGGGAGGTGGTCTGTCCGCCTGGAACCAGCCAATCGAGGTCATCCGTGTGGAGATGCAGAGTAAGAAGGAGGACCCTAACCGTCCCAAGAACCTGACTGTCAGCAAGACCCTGAAGTACATCTACGAGACCAACGGTGTCAAGGGCCTGTACCGGGGAGTGACTCCCCGTATCGGTCTGGGTATCTGGCAGACTGTGTGCATGGTTGCTCTGGGTGACATGTAAGTTTCATTTTTTTCCCCTCACTCTTTTTCCGTGGCCCTTTCGTCCGTTGATCAGCATCCACCCGCGCTGCTGCATGTGGACTTGTTCGTTGTACTCTATATTATGGGTCATGTGACAACCGAGGTATCTCGCTAACATGTGGATCTCCTTTGAACCGAGCAGGGCCAAGGAAGCAGTCGAAAAACTGACCGGCGATAAAGTCACCGCGAAGCATTAGAAAAGGGTTGAGATACCCTTTCCATGTTTGATGTTTGAAGTGGTGAAGTTATGTCTTGTTTTATTGTATTGCCGTCGGATACACCTTTTGCCATTCTTGACTGGTCCGGAATGTAAGGACGCAAAAAATGATGGAACTGATTTTGTGCACATAAAAGCTGGATTTATGGCTAAGATATGTCGGTTGACGTTTTCTCTAGTATTAGCGTTATCTACTTAATAACATGGAGTATACTCCATTTGAAATATCCCCCTAGTCTCATTCACAACATGAATATGAAAAAGTCTCCAACATGCGAAGCGAAGGAATTTCATTAAACACAGATAAAAAAAACTCTTAAATTTCAGCTCGGTCTTCATGATTCTCGGTGTTCATCTATATAAACACAACCTTCAGAAATATATACAGTAATAGTACGTAGTAATTAATTATCTATTCCACTCTTCCGCCCCCCTTTCCCTCTGGAATCGAAGCACAGACATAGACATTCGCATAACTAGTACTAAGTATATGCATACGCACACCCGCACCCACCTCAATTAGAATAATATTACCCGTCCGCCCGGACTCGGACCCATCCTATCCCCGGTCTAAGAGCGGAAGTCAGAGGTTGGTTAAATTAAGTTAATTTCGGAGACGGGAGTCGTTTCATATACAGACGGCATTTTAGTTTGAACTTTGGTGTACTGTTGGTGCGGGGGAACGGGGGAATGCCGACGTGCTGCGGTGAATTACTAATTAGTACGTAGTAACTAACTAGGTACTCGACTCGTGGCGCTCTGGCTCTGCCTCGGTGGCCGAGGTATAAACTACGTGGCTTATCTTATCTTTATCTTTATCTAATCATTGACTGGACTGAGCTGAGTGTCTTCGATTCGATTTGGGGGAAATGAGCAGTCCAGAAATTCGGATATAACCATACAATTCATAATTCAGAATCTGTCTAGATCCATCACTCGCTATTCGTTCCTTGGTTCGTTTGGGTTTTAGGGTTCTTCGTGTTTGTTCTTCGTGTTTGGATGGGACCTGTGAATATGATCTCTAAGAGGGACTAACTAGACAGGACTTATGATGCAGTAGGAGCTGATAGGTTCTCGATCGATATCGATATCCATATTATGAAAGCAAGCAAATATGTCTCCTCTCAAGAGAGGGAGAGAGTGGGATTGATTATGACAGTTTAGGTATACAGATGGATGGATGGTTATGGAAAAAAAAGTATTGTGAAAATCAGACTCGTCACGAGGTGTAACAACCTTCCCCCCCCCCCCCCCCTGTTGGTGATAATGATGATGATGGGGTCTGTTGACATTCATGAAGCTTTTTTCAGTCTATTGATAGTGCTTGACAAGTATGTAGAAATTTCTTAGTGGGTCAATAGCAGGACCGCGTCCTCCTCGGTCTGAAAAAGCGGCACTTCGTCCGGCATGGTCTAGATATTTAACGGGAATTATTCCTCCTCGGTCTGAAAAAGTGTCATGTCGCTCGGTGTGGTATTGATAATATTTATATGGTCCATGCTCTGTGGTAGAAGCCCGCACTCTGATTTGATAGCCATGACCGGTATGTGTCCGGCTGCTGTCGAAATCCCCCAAAGGAGCTCGGCGGCTTCAGAACTTGCAGAGACAACGGTTATCATCAAAGTAGAACTAGAACCATGGGGCCCTGAACAAAAGTTTGGGTTCCCCCCAGCAACAAGCAGGAGCTTCATTATGCCTGTGAAATTACGGGATGAAGTTATCTGCAGAATAGAAATAAAAAAGGAGGATCCAAGCTAAATACTTGGGAGAAGAGTAGATCTGGAATCAGAGTCATCTGATCTTATCACAGTATTTGGATTTACTCCGTACTTTAGAAGAAGCTCCAGTACCCGCTCATGTTCAAGAAATTGGCTATTTCGAAGCAAAGACAAATGAATTGGATCCGATTTCCCCAAGAATCTCACGATGACTGCGCCCCGTCAATAGATAATGAGAGAGCCGGGAGCACTATGAATTTGGATCTGCACCATCTTGCTATATCAGCATTTCTAGAGCGACAAGCGTCGCATAGAGCAGGCCCACATATGAATCCTTTCCTGGCATGAACATCTACTCCTGCTTGAAGCAACAGCTGGGCTGTTCCTACATGACCACCTCTGGAGGCCGCATATAGGCAGTGCCGAATTCGTTATCAAGGCCATTGATATCGATATTTGGCTCGAGAAGAAACAATCGGACCAATTCTTCGAGTCCACTGAAGGCAAACATGTAAAGCGGGCCTGGAAAGTCCTGAGAATATTCAGCTAGAGAAGATTTCCAGTTGTTTCTGGTAGCACGCTCTAAGTAGGAACTTTGCGGAAGGAATCAAAGATCGGCCCTCTCAATACACATGAGAATGATTCCCATGAAGGTAAACTTAGCGACTTTCGAGCGAAAATCGAACTCCCCCGATGGTTCATTTTTTCACAAGGCTCCCGCCCGCTCTTATCTTGCTCATATTGGCTTACCCAAGCTCTCATGGTGTCCTTCCTACCTTGCTGTCTAACATTTACTGATGATGTGGATAGACACTGTGATCTAGATATTATTGAGTTTTGATGAGATACCTCTTAATGGCTTGCCTAATCCCATGGAACTTTTCTTGGATTATAAAAGCTAATTCTGCACCTTGATTCTAATAGAGAACAAAGACTGTGCTATGGCACTGCTATGGATTTGACTCTAGATGATAGTAACGGCTCTTGGAGCTATTATTTATAGAATGTATTTTTACTTACAACTTGGTGCTTGCTCTATTCTTTCCATATTAGTGTTATTTTAGAAGAGAGCTTTAAGAGAATTAATAATGTGTTAAAGAATTTATGTGTGGACTATACTGCCAAGGAATACCTATGATTTAATCGACCAGCGCCTTATAATATCTCGGAGTCTCCCTACTCCTTGGGAGCTCCTGGCGGATTTCTCCCACGCCTGCCTAAGAGAGAACTCCACCCGTAGAGATAAATACTCTGAGCTTGCTACGAATTCAAGCATCAGGAGCTTCAGCTCCGATATAATACTATCGCCAGGTGTGGTACTTTCTTCTGCCCGCTGGCAGACTCCTTGGACTACGACGTGACAGAATGCATAAGTAAAAAAAAATAAATAAAAGCGCTATTCTGCCAGAAAGCTACTATACGTCACAAAGATGTCACAACACGGGAAAGAGTTCTATGTCAGTAAAACCTTCAAGCCGATGAACCACTCTACACCGAAAAAGCTCCATATCACTAGGAAATCTTACGACGCCGAAGCAGCGCCTTATAGCAACTGGATGCTTTGGCTCAAGAAAATGCTATAGCTCCGCCATCGTATCCTCGATCTTCTAGAGATAAACCTACCAAGCTATTATAGGTCGCTAGCTCGCCAGAATACTTTAATACTTTTCCGACTGTTCCTTGGAACTTTACTCTGTAGGTAATCTTGGCATTATTCTTCGGCATAATAGTACAGTAATTGCGTCTCCCACTGCCAGAGGTATTATATAAATTCTCGGCCTATCTGGTGTGGCTACTAAAATGCACATATATACCGTTAGTCCGCCTCCTTATGGAACATCTCTGGGTCTTTTGAGACCTTTGGAGGTAATCACAGATGTCTTGCCATGCCAGCATCTTGTTTAATTACCAGAGCTGGATTGAGAAGAATTGTACCGGCCAGATCGGAGCCAGAGCCAGGATGGTGAAGAAAGCTCTCCAAATCTCAAATCAGGTCAGACAGCAACTCCAGGCGCTCCATAGCATGCCCATCGCAAAGCCCGCTGTAGACATTCCCCAAGACTGGACGTGTCGTCGTTTATATTCTCAGTAGATCGTCTGTGCTGCTCCACGGACAGCAGATTGAGCAATCTGACTAATCTCCCAGACATGCTCAAGGCATGTGCTGCACGCATGTTTTGAAAGATCGGAACATGATTCTGATAAGCGGTCAAATTTTGAATGGTAAGCTTGTTTGGCCTAGACTATTTCATGTCGAAGTCATATACGTACAGGTTACCGCAGCATCCGTAGGTCGAAGAGTTGTGGAGTTGGGGGATCCCATTTCGTGATTGGGGGGGATTTGGAGATTTGGGGATATACAATTCTATGGTCACGCGATATGATTGAACCCTGGCTGGCATTATAGATAGCTCTTAGAGACTTTTCTTTGTAAGCATATAATACATTAACAATCAATAACAGGCCTCTTCTTGGACGTGAGATCCACTAAGATGAGAATATAAAGGACCGAATCTTTCTCGTCTCCAGATGACACAACTAGCTGCTTTTGTTTCTCTGAAATCACCACCGTGTTCCTACCACTGAAGGTCACCTCGTATCTCAAGCTATCATGGACAAGCAAACTGTTTTTCGCCTTCGCGGAACGAAGAACTTTCAGGATCTTGGATGTTCCGAAGAAGCGATCCCCAACATCTCCAAACTGGAAGTCCTAATTAAGGTCCGTGCAGTGTCTTTAAACTTCAGGGACATTGCAATCGCTACCTCAAGGTACCCTTTCCCCGTGAAAGACAATGTGGTGCCTTGTTCGGACGCTGCAGGGGATATTGTCAAGGTGGGTGAGGGTGTGAAAGGCCTTGCCGTCGGAGACAAAGCAGTAATCTCCTTTGACGTCGCCAATTTGTATGGGCCTCAGAAGGACTGGAAAACTGGTCATGGAGGTCCAATTGATGGTGTCCTTCGTCAATATATCGCAGTCCCGGCCACTGCGGTAGTAAAGGTGCCCTCTGAGTCACCCCAGAGCTACAGTGAATGGTCATCACTGGTTTGTACTGGTGTCACGGCTTGGAATGCCCTCTTTGGTGTCAATCCGTTAAAGCCCGGTCAGGTCGTGCTCCTGCAAGGTAAGAGACAAATAACCTTAAGAATAACTATTAGGGGCTCATATACATTTTAGGAACTGGAGGTGTGTCGATCACCGGACTGATTCTCGCAAAAGCTGCCGGTGCCACTACGATCATTACCTCATCAAGCGATGAGAAGCTTGAGTATGTGAAATCCAAGTTTCAGCCGGACTACTGCATCAATTACAAAAAGCATCCGGATTGGGCGTCGAAGGCGTTGGAGTTCACTGGTGGTAATGGTGTCGATTTCGTTCTTGAGAATGGTGGATCGGGAACCATTGAACAGAGTATTAAAGCAATTACATTTGGTGGTGTGATCTCTGTCATAGGTTTCCTGTCCCAAGCTGAGCAGTCTCGTATGCCAGATGTTGCAGCGCTTGCCCTGTCCAAAGGATGCGTGGTCCGAGGAATTATCATTGGCCCTACCCAGATGTTGGAGGATGTTGTCAGGTTTGTGGACAGGGCCAAGCTGAGATTGCCGGTCGAGAAGGAATTTGGGTTCTCCCGTGACGAGGTTATCCAGGCTTATGAGTTTGTAAATTCCGGATCGCATATTGGCAAAGTTTCAATTGTCGTCGATTAAACCCATTCTATGCCTAGACGGTATATAGTCTTGTCATATTTCGTCAATTGAGTCTCCATTATTATGACCTTCAGCCTTTGTATACTCTACCCACCTCATCCCTCACACTCCCACACCCACCCTCCTTCTTCTGACTACAGGGACTTGTAGGATTCCTAAGCAGCTGCTGAGAAATATCGGAATGAACAACCCTATTATTCTCCGCTTCCCCAAAAAAGTCTCCGAGAAATCACTCTCCGTACGAGCCGATAAGACAGCATTCATCTATCATCTCCATTTGTCATGGTCTACCACCTTTAGCTTTCTAGTCAGGAAACAAAGTGCTAATTTGATATGACTAATTATCATGTATACCTTGGATGGAAGTCAATAGACTTCACCCCAAATCTCCAACCTTTAGACCCCCACCGCCACTTCTCCAAATCTCTCCACATTATGTATGGGTACCTTTGATCGCATCATGTTAAGTTTTGTGATCAATATTTTATGCTGGCGGTAAAGGTGCCATCTCAGAGCGCTTCTTACAGCAGACTGTAGCCATTCACAAACCAGCAAAATGATGGGCCTCTTAGTGTATCAATAGAAATGTATCTTCTCACAGCCTTGTTTTTGGGCGCCTGCCCCTCTTCAAAGGCGCACGGATTCAAACATCAACGGTGATGTTTCTTCTGAGGCGTTTCGTCGAACACCTGAATATTTAGGACCTACTCCCCTTCTTGAAGTCATTTAAAATTGCGTCTGGAAGCTTTTCCGAGATGGATCCCCTCTCTTGTGCCACAGGCGTTATTGCAGTCGTCCAACTGGCAGGAAAATTAAAACTGGCCGCTGGCTTTACCGCAATTGTCATAGCGCTTTGTCCATCCATTGGTGCTATGCCTAGGCTGTCGTCCGCGGCGCGAACGGAACAGAAACGATTTACTGAAGTGATAACTGCAACTGCTTGCGGTTTTCAAGCCACCGCCTATTTAAATAGATTTAGTATTGGTACCTTAGGCTCCAACTGCAACTGGAACCACAAGCCCTCTCTATTAAGTGATAAGAAACACACCTCGGTACAAGCGGATAACACAACACTGACACAATCTACCATAGGCTAATCATAAAATGGAGCTGGACTGGAAGGAAGAGAAGATTGAAGCCATCGCTCCGGAGTCCAAATACCAATTACAAAAATTACGAACATCTAGGTACTGAGAAGAGAAAAATAATGGTACCGTGGTCTTTTCTTCCAACGTGCAGGTTTTATATTCACGGGCACACTTCCAGCTCTTGGGGAGGTTGGTTTCGGTGGATATATGTACGCTTCGCGATCGGCTCCATGGAGTATGGTGGTTGCTTCGTTACAATGCCTTGGGGCATCGAGTTCAGTAGGGAAAGTCGTATTCTCCGTTCGACTAAGGCCCAAGCCAGAGTACTGAGAAGGAGAACGCCGAGAGGGACACCTACTCCGAGACCGATGGCCATGTTCTTGCTGTCACTGCTGCTATCGCCGCTGCTGTTTGGGGGACAGCTGGTGCTGGAAGTACTAGGAGATGGACTGGCGACTGCACTGGTTAGACCGGTGGCTGTGGTGGTTGAGGTGGTGACTGTATTGGCTCCAGTCGGGGGAACGGAGGAAAGCGTACAAGATGTGTTCGCGAGAAGGGCTTTGCCGGTAACGGCGTTGGCATCAGAAATAGGGAAGGGCTGGCCAGCAGCACAAGCGATGCCGGTTCCATTCGTCACGATCGAGTTGGCGCAGTACAAGGCTGTTTGCCCGTCAAAGGAATAGAGGGGCAGTGAACATCCTTTATTCCGCATATTGGTCACTAGAGAGATGGACGTGAGACTTGGCTATCATTTTCTAATCGAGATGTTCACAGGAGAGGCCTACCACCCGAGCATACATCATTGCACCCCGACGCAGAGCCCCAACTTTTATCCGTACAACTTCCGCGACTTAGGCCAAATGGCTGGGTCATATCCATACAAAAGCCGTTGGACAGGCAGATGGAATTATTAGCACAACAAGGAGAGCCTGACGCACCCGAAAAACATGGCACATCTCCCCGAGCAACTGTAATTCCATCGGGATAGTAGCATATCTCAGCGGCCACGCAAAGCGTGGCAGAGAGGGTAAGATAGAAGAGCTGCCTGGATAACATCATATCAGTAATAATTAAAGTTATAGGGACAATTAGAATAAAAATAATCTAATTCAAGAAGGGAAAGTATTGAAAGGCTGGAGGAGGATCAGAAAGGATGAAAGCCTTTCGGACCTCCCAGTCAGAGTGGAGGATGCGTTTAACAGACTCCTGTATTGGCCTCCCAACGCAATAACAGGGCTTACTCGTTGTAGCTAACCGCCGACTATCAGCTTCGTTGGTAAAACAATCATACCGCCGCAGCCTCATTGCGTTTTGGCTGAGGTTTTATGAAATATCAACCAATCACCGTGTTTAGCGCCCAGCATTCCACAATGGCCGAGATTAAGAGTCAGAGCTTCAGAGTCTCATCCAATGGTCTGTTGTTGTACATCCAACCCGCACGTACATTTTCTAGATCCGGTAAGGTACAGTAGTTGAACCAAGATAGCGGTGGTAAATCACCCCATGGGCCGAGCCGAGCCCTTGCAGGCTCCTGGTGCACTATAGGAGACCCATCGGTGCCATCCAACCAATTAAATGAGACATACCGCGCTCTGCAGTCCTCCAACCATATCTAATCTTTTCAAGTGATAAAATATTATAGCGCCTAGGTACGAGGGGGGGGTGGGGACGGTCAAGGCCTTTCTGGCCTCTCTTGACCGAGAGATGACGATGGATCATGCCCGTCAACTTCTGCTAGCCGCCCTCCGTGAAGTACTCTCTGCCTATCAATAGCCAACTCAGTCCAGTGACGCTTCGCACTCTTCTTACTTAAGATAGGGGAACAATGACGATTTCAGCTTAGTTGGTGGACTGGCGAATATGTATTTTGATCTGTTTCCCACCGCCCAAAGAAAATGCCTCGTCGACTTTCTTTCTTTCTTTTCTCCTCACCCGTTGTTCATGCCAAAGCAGATGTCTTTTTTTATCAGGCATGGGATATGTTTATAATGTCAAGGTTTCATCAATCTACAAGACAGCTATGGATTGGAGGCTGCTCACATTATGGATAGCCTTCTTTTTGTTCCATCTGGATCATACTGCAGCGGCGGCATCTTGTTACGCTCCTGACGGAACCCTAGTGACCGACCTCAGGTACACGCCATGTATTTCAATAACGGGCGTTAATTCGATGTGCTGCAGGCTTAACGATACAGACCCAGACACATGCGATCCGTCCGGCCTCTGTTATACGAGTAGATCTGGATATTGGAGGGATTTTTGCACTGATAAATCATGGAACTCTCCGAATTGCTTATCCAAAACCATTTGTGATTCTGCAGTAAGCCTCCAAAAAATCACTGTTCAAAGCGACTTACTGTTCAATATCTTCCAAGCCGATGTTGATAGTTACTACTTGATAGGCCGGGGGAACCTCGAACTGGACGAATCTAGTGACATCGTGTGGAGATGGCTCCTGGTGTTGCGGCGATTCCAACTCCTGCTGCACTGACGGCGGAGCATTCAGCCTGAATTCGACTCTAGTCAAGTTTGCTAGCAATGTAACTACTACTACTACGGCCACTACTACTGTGACAACAACGGTGACCCCGAAAAGCAGCAGTTCCACCAAGATCGCCATCGGAGTTGGGGTGGGAGTGCCATTGGCATGTCTGGCATTAGGCATGTTAGGGACTGGGTTTTTCTGGGGCAGAAAGAATATGAGACACACACTGTTGCAGAACGAATTCCAAACGATTGATGCAAACACACCATTGAAAACGGGACAGGTAGAGTTGAGTGGCGTTCATGGAATTCATGAGATACCAGGCAATTCTCGACCATCCGAGCTACCAGTGCACAGGTAGGCAATCGTTGTGGACGAGAAGAATGACAATGGCCAACTTGCCTATGTACTATAATTTAAGAACTTCTGATAGGTATGATGATAGTATATTTCCTTCGAAAACTGCCTTGGAGAAATAGGGTGTATCAATGTCACTATGGTAGTGTTATGAAATCCGGGGAGCTATCTTTTTGATTTATGGCACACGATCTACCAATAATAGAATGGGAGTTCGACTCGCAACTCACACTCTGTTTAGAATTAGCGGTTTTCCTCTAGTCATGCAATTTTTTTGATGACCCGATGCTTTTTAGATTACTATTATTCTACTCTTGACGAATTTCCTACTAGAAATAGCGAGATAGATTCTACAGATAGAATAGGTTAGAGGTAGTATAGGCTGGCACTGTAATAGACCCAGAGGGAGTATATTGGAAAGCTTTTAAGGATATCGCTTCGCTAGCGCTCAGCAATTAAAAGGGAGTCTCTGCTAGACGTATGTGCTAGCGTCGAACCTGTACACAAGTACTTGATCTATGCTTGCTTTGCATTTATCTTTGGGCATAGATCCGAAATACTTTCACTCTTCAAGAACATGACATACATAAGGTAATATCTGGAATTTTGATGAAATTGGTTTTGCAATGGGACTCTATACAATATCAAAAGTTATTACTGCAGTGGAGCGTAGTCAAAGACCTCGTATAGTTATCCAGGGGAATCGTGAGTAGGTCACAATCATTAGATATATAAGCTCAAAAGGGATTGCTATACCACTATAGATTATCCTTAAAGCAAAATCTCAACAAACTGCTTGGTATCAAAAAGCAGCTTTTTTTTTAATAAGGGCTACGTTACTGCAAAAAGTCTGATAGTTGGACAACAAATGAGATAGGCCTTCGCTGGCTAAAAGAGATGTTTAAACCATATTCTAGATGCAATTCAACAGAGGCAAAGTGGCTGCTTATTCTTGATGGCTATTCTAGCCATCTAACTACAGAACTTAATGGTTTCTCTAAGGATAATATAATTATCTGTCTTTGCATGCCACCTTTTATTTCTTATCTTCTGCAACCACTGGATATTGGTGTTTTTGGCCCGCTAAAACACGCGTATAGGAAGTTGGTTGAGGGAATGATAATGGCTGGCAATAACTATATTGACAAGGAAGATTCTCTATACCTATATCCTCCTGCATGTGAAAAGGTATTTAATTAAGAGAATATATGTAATGGTTTCACGGACCTGGTCTTAAGCCAGTTGATCAAGACCAGGTTCTTGAAAAGACTATGTTTCAACTTCGTATACCAATACCACCTCTTATTGAAGTTGAAGGGTCAGTTTCCTCTGCTTTTCAAACACCTTAGAATCCTCGCCAGCTTGATCATAAGGTCCGTAACCTACAACGAAGTCTTTTAAAGAAAACAATGCTTCTAGCCAGTCCAGTGCCTCACATTCAACCTCTTGAAAAGGCCGCATAGATGGCAATGAATATGAACCTTCTTCTTCAACAAAAAAATTAAGGTTCTACGAGCTGAGAATGAGCAAAAAAAGAGAAAGAAGACAAGGATGTATGCTATTCTAGGTAACGATCTTATTTTATTTGTAAAGGAAGGTCAGAATCGTGTTCAACAGCTTGATACACAGCCTAATGAGCAGGTTGATAAGCCTATACCAAGGCCTCGTCAGCGAGCTCCACCACGCTATAGTGGCTGTTGGACTATTGGACATACTAGAAGGAGTTGCCCTAATAAATAGTTGTGTATTTAACTGCTAGATAGTCTAATTTAATTGTATTTTGTTGTTGAAAAGCTTCAAAAACATGGAGGGGTTGGCGAAACCGCGTCGCTCGGTTGTGGATTACGTTAATCATTGCAAGCGTGCATGTGTAAGCAGAGACGCCAATAAATCTGCAAGTAATGACAACATGTCAGTTAGGATTACGAAGCCTTTCCCGACAAATAGGTGATGATTATAAATCATGCTACCGACAGCCAAAAATCGGTGCAGAAAAATCTCCAAAGCGGTCTCGGCTTAGGTGAACGAATTGCCGATAACATACGTCAGCCGCAGACATTTGAATCTATCTATGGATATGTAATCTCTCCAATAGATCCAGCTATTATTGTCCTTTGAAGCAGGTCCGAGAAAGACGTGGGAAGATAGATGTACACTGATTGCAATAGTACTTAACCATATTACTTTTTAGAACTCCCCGATTTTGAACTTGTGAATAGTTTCCAACTGCGACAATGTGGCAAGAAAAGTATTTATTATATATTTATCTCCAAGAAAATAGTATTACTACCAACTGCTTTCGTTGTATAAAATGATGAAGATGCCTTTAGAATCATGTATTGTCCTCCTCAGATACATTATCTTATAACCTATTCAAAGAATCCGACTCCGATAATGTTTACACATGCTAGCGGCGGGCACAGTGAGCTGTGAGCCCGAGTCCTGGTTTAACGGACAGTGTTATCTACGAGCTTTCCGTTCTTCTCTCCTTATCCGATTCATCTCCATCCCGTGTTCTCGAACGATGGACATAGAATTTACTCTTGTTATAGGTACATTCGAGCAGTATATCTTACCTCTTTATCTTGAACCCATTGAGACCAAGTGCCATATTAGTTGCCTTTAACGGAGCTTGCGTATTCTTCCAAGCTTTGCCCGACAATACAAGCCATCGGCCACGGACTATTGCAAGAGACATACATTTGCGCCCAGAGCTTAGGGACTGCAAATCTTAGAAAAGCGATGGTTTCTCGAGGGCGGCGAAGGTCAAGATCATCGATATGGTCTTCAAAGTCAGATGTTTCGTCGTGGGAACCGAAGCCCTCACGAACAACTCGGATGATCCATTCGATCACAGGACGCTCGAAATCTGCTCGATTAGCAGCCGTGAAATACGGATCCTCGGGCAACTGAACTTACCTGAGAGAGGGTCCTCCGACAAGTTGTTTGCCACGACATGTAACCACTTGCTCGTAAACACGGCAAATTCGAGACCACAGAGAAAATGATGAATACTCCACGCAAAAGACTGGTGCCGTGAGAGATATGCTACCCCCATCTGAACCGAAATGTTGAGTGCATGTATCGAGTGAAGGAGAGCATATATTAGGTGTGGTCCTCGCCGAGGGAAAGGACCCTCCTGTAGCTTGGCTGAAATGATTTTCGGAGCACCAGTTTGGAGCCGTCGCCAGGGCCCCAGATCGCAGTGTAACCTAACATGAGCAACACCAAGAAGAGCCGTCGAGGAGAATGCGAGTGATCCGTAAGTGTCAAACAAGCTTGGTGCGCATTCAGGAGAGGTTCTCCACATAATTCTCCAGCGGTCGAGGGCCTGCTCCAGATCGTTTACTTCTTCAGATCGGAGGGCTGTTATTTGCCAATCGCGGGAAAGTTGATTAGCACAATAGATTCTTTGGATCATAGCGTGAATCAGAACATAATTCCCCATCGGCGAAACGGTTGGGGGGGGTCCTCCAGGCCGTGCTGTAGATAACTGAGCTTTCCAAACCTCCCTGAAAGACACGGGACCTGGTGCTGCAGCCCTGGCTGCTAACCACTCGGATTGGTCTTTGGCCACCCATTCCTGACACGATGATGGGAGTCGTAGATCTAGTTCATGGTTCAAGACAGAAGGAATATTGTATGATATTGTCTGGAGATTCAAGAAACAGAAACCATAGAACACGGTTCGGCTCTTGGTCTCGCTCCAAATCCATCGCTGCCAATTATTCCCAACATCGCCTGAGGACTCCGACAGCCGCACACTGCGCATTAAACAGGCAATCAGTCCTTGGTACTCGAGTGATTCGTGGATAAACCTGGATTCCTTCTGCCAAGTAGCAAACATGGCTAAGAGTAATAATGATTGCAGCCTTTCCACAACATCCGATTGAAGCGGTTCCGTGATGGGAAATCCTTTGCTAAGGCTCTCACGCTCTCCATCCAACTGTTCTGGAAGTGGCGAGAGTTCGCCTCTGCGGAAACGTTCCAAAACGATTGTCCTCGCTGCACGATGCAGACGATGAGCCACCTTCGTTTCATACCGATATTGCGCACCAATAGCAAGGAGACCTAGCACCAGTTCCGGATTTTTTCTTGTGTAAGATTCAATACGGAGAGTTGGTATATGAATAAAGGGATGATGGTTGCTGAATCCATCGACATAACCTGTTACATATCGTCCCAATGCTAGCCTCGATGGAAGTCGGAAATTAACCAATAAATGCTGAAATGGACGCAAGGACTCGAGAATGCTATTTCTTTGCACTTCGTTTATGAGCCATGGAGAGCTCATCTGCTTCAACTCGTGGAAATCATCTAGCTTCGATCATGTATCTTAATGAACATATGACCACACATATCAGGGTAACTGACCATTATCTGTGGCGCCATCTGGAATGCGTGGATGATACGCTTGGACTACCTCGTCTTGGCTCGTCAGTCCTGTGTTCATTGGAACACCTTGCTGGGCGTGTTGCTGGCCAGGACCGGGAGAGGGAACGAAGGCGTTCCATTCAAGACCAGAGCCCATTAAGTCCATGAACCGCGAGAAGTCCATAACAGGGTCATCATACCCTCGTAGAATATCGTCTAAAGCGAAGGGGCTCATCTCTGGCAAAGATAGAGGTGGTACCAAATCAATGTTTGCTACAGCCTCATTACCAATGGCCACTTGGGCTTCTTCAGATTCCCGTTGGCTATTGGCAGTAGATACAAGCTGCATCGGTGAAGCGTTGGTAACCACTCCTGGGTCTCCTACCAAGGGCGGAATAGGAACATCTATCGAACGTGTTTAGCAGGCGTGTTTTCACACCTTGTCTCCATGACTATCGGACGCAAGAGTGTACTCACAATTGACATCCCCGTCAAAGATGCCATGATTCAACCGCTCATGTCTTCTGAGCAAATCTTTCCGTGTAAATGCTCGGCCACAGGAGCAAATGTATGGTTTCTCTTTGGTATCTAGAACAACTAATCGCTTTAGATCTATCTCTTCAAGGCTACATCTTGTGAGGTCACTGACGAGTCCTGCGATGACGCTGTAGATGCTCGGGCCGAGAAAAAGCGCGCATACAGAAATCGCACACTTGCGAGCGTGTTTCAGCTCCTCTCTCCCTAGGATGCTGGCAGCTCCTTGTCACCGGGGCAGAGTACATAGTTGTCCGCATGTACCTCACCACCTATTGGCAGCAAGCGTTGATCGTCAGCAATATCTAGCAACTAACGCCTGCTTTAAAGTGGTATGAACAGTGGTTTTGGCCTTGGGAGAAACGGGACCAAACGAAGGGAAAAAGGAGAATACAAGACGGAGTGGCGGCGGAATGAGGTAATTCACGTAATCAACCTTCCCAGCTGGAATGGATTACACAACATGTACACAGATACATAAGCACCCTATGGAGTCTACGATGGTGATGGTATTCTGTGTTCTAGAGAGTCAATTTGCAAATAATCTAGCATTATATTTGGCCTTGGTTATGCGTTAAGAAATGCTTCTTCTTATATATGCCTTAATACGAATCTGATTGGACGGTATGAGACCCGTATTAGGCCTGAAAGGGGGTGAGCCACCACGAAAATGGCTAACACCGCGATGCAACGATTGCAACCAATTAGATCAGATTAGAACTAGGTACGCAAACAGATCTATTAGCTAGTTAGCCATTTTAAAGATGCAATATTAATGGTGGTGCTTGGATAGCTTCAATCTTTTGTCATGAACGAATTCGTGGTGGAGGCGGTGGTCGACTCGGTGGTTGATTACTGAATTATATATAGTAGAGTGCACTAGCGCTGGAAAATTGCATATCTTGTGGCCCAAGTTAGAATTTCAGGCATGTTGCAGCTATGAGTAGCTGGTACATGGTAGGTTAATACTCTAGAAATATACAGGAACAAAGTAATGGTTGAATTGCATGTCTAATTTATTTCCTTTACGGTTACAATTACAGTCACACACAACCACAACCACATCGAACAAAAGAAACATCGGAAGTGATTTGATCAGGATACATGACGGTGACGTGCGGGGAGAGATCAGCAGTGGTGGCCTACTGCGTATATATTTAAACGGTCAGACCAAGGTCCTCGGCATAGGGAAGCTGGAAGAGGTCTCCGACAGCGGCGACGGAGGCGTTGCTGGACAGGTACTGCTTGGCGAGCTATAGAAGTCAGGATTAGCATCTGCTGTAAGGAAAAGAACAAAAAAAATAATTTGGTGTTGACGTACCTCCTTAACCTGTTGCTCGGTGACCTTGTCAATGCCCTGGGCGACCTCACCCAGCTGGTAGGCCTTGTTGCCGTGAATGAGACCAGATCCAGTGAGCTCCAGACCAGTCTCGAGGTTCTCGCCAGCCTCGTAGACACGGAACTTGGCCAGAGCGGAGGCCTTCTTGATGTCTTCGCTGGCAACCTCGCCGGCGGCGACCTTCTTGAGGGTGTCGACAACGTTCTTGCTGGCGGAAGCGATCTGGTCGGCCTTGCCGGAGATGGTGATGGCCAGGAGACCAGCGTCGGAGTAAGAGAAGTTCTTGGTGGAGACCTTGACGCCTGAGAACTGGCCGGTGGCCTTTCCCAGCAGGGAGAAGCCAGGAGCCCATTTGATGGTGGACTCGCCGCCCAGGAGAGCAGCCAGGACATCAGCCGCGGGCTTGTGGCCAGCACTGCCAAGGGCGCTAGAGCCGGGGAAAGCAATGACGAGAGCGTTGCCGCTCTTGCCAGGGATACGCTGCTCACCACCGAAGTACTTGGAGGCAGCGCTTCCACGGGGCTGGAACTGGCTGGAGGCGACGGTGGCAGGAAGCTGGCCGAAGAACTGGTTCACCCACTTGGACAGCTCGGTAGAGTTGGGGCCGCTGGCGACAACGGCGACATTGGGCTTCGCGTAGGCGCCCTT
This sequence comes from Paecilomyces niveus, assembly GCA_003116535.1. NCBI lineage: Eukaryota > Fungi > Ascomycota > Eurotiomycetes > Eurotiales > Thermoascaceae > Paecilomyces > Paecilomyces niveus. Next base: position 107,639 of record QEIL01000165.1, read on the forward strand.
GGCGAACTCGGCGATACCCTCAGCGCTCAGGTACTTCTCGAAAGGCGCGGCAGTGGTGGGAACGAGGTTCTCTCCCAGACCACGGTGGAAGGCCAGACTGTGGGCAGCGTCGAGGGCCAGGTCCTCGGGGTTCTCGAGGAGGGCCTTCTGCTGGTATTTCACGAGGCTGATGACGAGCTCTTTGAGCTCGTGGGCTAGCCAATCCCGTTAGATCTTTTCCTTGTGACCGATCCCACACTTTTCACGATGTCAAGGCCACTTACTTGGGTACTTGGTCTGAGAAGCAACCTCAGCGAGGAGCTCTGCGAAGTAGGGGAGATCCCCAGATAGGAACTTGGCCTTGAGGACGACGTTCTCCCGCGAGTGTGAGGAGGAAACTTCACCACCCAGCAGCTCTGTCTCCCGAGTGATCCGCAGCGCCGACCGCTTGAGCGTAGACTATCAATTGCACGTATTATCAGCTTGACCACATTCCTCGAGCATCCGGCATAACCTGGCGGTTCAATTCCTTCCATTCTCACGCACCTTGAAGGCGAACTGTTCGAGAGCGGCAGAGAAGCCAGGGAACGGCTCGTAACGGGGACCGGCCTTAGCAACCAGCGCGAGAGTCGTCGTAGGGCCACCGACTTCTCGATTGGCAACCTTCACACCGGCAGCCTCAGAGACCTCGTAGGAGAAGTTGGGAGTCGCGGGCGTAGCGAAGCCACGGCGGGTGTTGGCAGCACACTGCTTGCGGAGCGCACGCGGCGCATTTCGGCCAAGGGCAGACCGCGACAGCATCATCGCATGTGCCGAAGAACGAAGGGGACGAGAGAATGGAGATGAGGAGGGCGTTGAGGGCAATTGGGACTACCCAGTAGAGGCGGAGGGAAGAGTGAGGTGTTCCTGGTTTGTAACGACGTTTGAAAAGCTTCAAGATCCCGAGTCTCCCAGCACCGGGCCAGGATTACGCTCTCTGTGATTGGTCAACGTGACGAGGGCGGGCGGAACCGGCGTTGGCAGGTCAGGTGATATCAGGTGACTTGAGATGTCACGTGGGGTGCGGGCGGAAGAGCGAAAGAAGAAAGAAAGAGAGAGCAGACCGAGAAGGGCCGGGAAGCTTGGTGAAGGAGACAAAAAAAATATCTCCAACAGCTGGTGTTCATCCATTGCACTTTCTCCTCGCAGGATGCTCATGCAGCGCCATCGGTGACCCTGAGGACCCTTCTAGAGGAGCTGGCATTTCTCTAGAAGTATTGGCAACATGTCTCAAGTATGTCTGGACCCCGCCGCAGTTTGATTCTGCCGCTAATATATGCGACAGTATGCCACGGAGCTGTGTACGCTCCTGATTGAAGACAACTTTGGGGAGCTTTTTGGGGTATGTCTGGACTTGAAAGAACCTGATTCCTGCTCGTTTTCAGTCTGCAATGGATAATGGTTCCCATTGAAATGTATACTGATTTCGGGGAACCTGCAGCGCATCTTCTCCACGCTGCGCCGTTATGATCGTCTCCCTTTGCCCCGTCTTCGATTCTACTCCGGTCTATCAGATCGTCAGCTACGCTATGGTCTCTCTGCGATGATCCAGCATCACCTCGTCTTTCATTATACTTCCTATGACGATGGTATCACGTACTACGAGGCGAACTTGCAATCCGCATACTACCTGATCAGATCTGGCAAGATCCTCGAATTTATCGAAGAAAGACTGGGAAAGTATGCTGCAAAAGTTATGTCTGCTATTCTTTTCTTGGGACATGCTCAGGTTGGTTACCTCGAGACCCTGCCAGAGCTGCAGGGTGGTGGTCAGTCGGAGCATGCTGAAACCAACGGTGTCAATGGAGAGCATGGCGGGGAACAACACGAAGATTCAACCCTGGAGAATGGTGAAAATGGTGAACATGTGGAAAATGGCGAAATGGAGGAGCATACGAAAGCCACCAATGGGGATCATCCGGCAGAAGAGGGATCCGGCAAACTGCATCCCACGTTGAAGGCCCTTGCTGCCCATGGATACATCATTCGTGTCCGCGAGGCACAGTTCCAGAGTACTGCAGATAACGCGCTCTATGCGGAACGGGTAGTGAAATCCCGATCAGACATCAAACTGCTGAAAGGAAAGAAGCTGGAGGAGGCTATCGCGGAGGGCGTTGCAGAAATGGTCAAGGAGCGAACGGATGGAGACCTTACTCGCGGTTTAATGTTCAATGGAGTTCCTCGAGGTGCGAAGAGACGCCACGCGAATGGAACAGCAAACGGTCCCAATAAAAAACAGAAGGTGGATTATTCAGAACCGGGTTATGAAGATGACGAAGATGAGAATGAATGGTCTGACGACGAGGGGGGATTTGAGGATACTGCCCCCATGGAGGTGAATCTTCTCTAGCGGAAGCAATGAATAGACGGATGCTAACTGGAGCCAGTCTGGATTGATTGTGCGTGTGAACTACGAGAAGCTGGATGTCGCTTTCAGGAATCGTCGTCTGGTTGAATTATCTGAACAGGGGACCTCTGCGGCTACAGCTCAGATTTACGAAACTTTACTTCGCCGCATCGAATACCAGACCCCTCGCTGTCGTGACCAGCCGGAGATCCCGCGTGAGGGAGAGGAGGGAGAACAGTACTCGGTCTCCATCCCCTTGCACACCCTGGTCGAGGAGATCGACCCGGACCTGGATCTGGCTAGCTCCATCGGGCCCATGGATCCATCACAGGCTTCCAGTAGACGCGGAAAACGGCCCCTGGACGAGAACGGTGGGAACGATGGCGATGTTAAGGACGCTCCTGGAGGACGCAGCCGCGCTTACGAGGTTGACCAACACCTTGCCCTTTTGGCACAGCCTCCATATAACTTCTCTTCTCGACGCACTACGTCAGGAATCGTCACCTGGACAGTCGAATTCCGGCATCTAGCCCGCAAGCTCCGTCATCTCGAACTAGAGCGGATGATCGAGGCCCGCTATGGCGACGTAGCATTGCGCGTCGCGCGAGTTCTTCACACGAAAGGGAGACTTGACGAGAAGCGCCTGCAGGAGATCAGTCTCTTACCCCCGAAGGACCTCAGACAGGTCCTTGCCAGCATGCAATCCGGCGGTTTCGTGGATCTGCAAGAAGTCCCTCGCGACGCGCAGCGCCAGCCGTCGAAGACGATCTATCTGTGGTTCTATGACCCAGATCGGGTATGCCGCAACATCGTGCAGGACATCTATAAAGCTATGTCCCGCTGTCTGCAGCGGACCAAGGTGGAGCGGGATCGACTGAAGGAGTTTCTGGAGAAATGCGAACGAAGTGATGTCAAGGGCAACGAAGAGCGCTATCTGTCTGAAGCAGAACTGCAGACTCTGCAGCAGTGGAGAGACAAGGAGGCTCTCCTGCTGGGCGAAGTGGCTCGACTGGATGACATGGTTGCAGTGTTGAGGGATTACTAGTTGTAATTGGGGATGTGGGATACTTGTGCTAAAACTTAACACTCTATGTACGATGTGTACTTCATTACAAGCGGAACAAAAGCAAAGGCATAGCCTCTGGCGTCAGGGGAATGGAACGGAATCAATAAAAGCCGAGTTGTTTCAATCGTGATTTCTATTTGGGTCTTTTCATTAGGGAGATTAATCTCATCTATGATCAAGCATGTGATCTGAGAATTACTCCCGTTATGTCTGTATCCTTGTCTAAACTAAGATCAACTTAGTCGATCGCTATAGGCTTATGCACAAGTTTTGAGATCCTGATGCCTGTAAAGTGTATTAGTTGGTCTTCAAAATAAAGAAGCAATATTTCGGAATCCTCTATCCGTAGTTAGTCCAACTACCAATCCATCTAAGCTGATAAAGCACATCAAGATCCATAATCTCCTGAGCAGCCACACTAATAATACAACTTCAATATCTCAACATCTAAACCACGAACTCTGGTAGAAAATACCCGAACTAGAAAAGAGAACAATCCCCTCCCATCCCTTACACCTGATCGGAATCAATCAGCTTTTCTTCTTCCCTTCCTCCTCCTCACTCCTCTCCACCTCCCTGACAAGGCCCCGAATCAACCTCACTACCACCCCACCAACCGCCCACGCCACACCCGCCACGACCACAATCCACCCCGCCGTCGGGACCAACGATCTCGGAAACACATTCATCACATACGGATCGAGAACCAAGTCCACTGGGACGCGGGGCACGGATTTCATCAACGGCTCATCGAGCGTGAAGTAATCTGCCGCAGCGCAGATGCGGAGAAAAAGGACGGATTCCTTTGGGGACGGGGAAGAAGAGGATGATGGGGAGTGGGACGGGTCGGAGATGAGCGTGTCTTCTTGAGATGAGGGCTTGATGGCTTCGAGGGAGGAGATGCGGGAGGTGCTAAATGAGCTGATGGCGGAGAGGAGGGTGGGGTCTTCGAGGATCGAGGGGAGGGTGTATGTTGTGAGGGTGAATGAGGTTGGTTGCTGGGATGGTTAGTTGCTGGGTATGGTATGGGGATAGGGTTAGGTTTAAATGATGGAATGAGAGGAGAATATATGAACATAATACATGATTGGAATCAAGAAAGGAAAGAAGGAGAGGAGAAGTAAAAAAGAAACATACCGTCGCCAACCAACATACTCTGACTTCATACCTCTGACCCGGGTTCAGATCCTCTAGAAAGAACCACGACTCCGATCCCAATGGCGATTGTTCTGTGGGAAATGACGCGTTCAGATATGTTCGTAACACCGGCGTTTCAGGAGAGAGTCTCTCGAGACCGAGATCATCGGCTGCGGATTGCTGAGAGGGGATAGGGAGTGTTTGAGGCGCGATGAAGATAGTCTTTTCGGTGTTGGCGATGGCTGAGTGGATGAAGAGGGATAAGATGAGGAGGAGGAGAGGGGTGAGGATATGCATTTTGCTTTTGCTCCCCTCCAGTTCTTCCCTGGGTTTGAGATGAATGGAATGGATTAAATAGGTGTAAAAGAGAAGAATTTGTTCATGTAGAGCACTTGATTGGGTGAGGTTTCCGTTCTCTTAGGTCATGTCTAAAGGTAACGTCAGTATAGGTGTTTAACTGGGAGAACATATATGTCCTAGTACTACTGTTGGTTTATCTGATAGGACATTGGAATCGAATTGGGCTTTGAGAGGTGGAATTATACCAGAGGAAAGTTTAGGATATCATGATCTCCACTGGTTAACTATTTGCAGCTTGGGGTAATTTTGTATGTATGCTGTTGACTGATCATGCCAGGGGATGATCAGTCCACTTGGATCACAGAACCTGAGGGTCTTTCGAGGAGTAAACAGCAGCGAAATGGCCAGACCTACCTTTTCTGTGCAATTGGCTATGAACTATGATTACTTCCGTCAAAAAGGCTCCTTTCTCAACCAGGATGGCGTGTAGATCGTCTGCGGGAGATGCCGTCATGGACTCTGCTGAGTCATCACTCACCTGACGCCCCTGAAGAAACCGAAGGACAAAATAAATAGGCCAAGTAGGCCGACTATTGACTTCACTCACCGCCAGCCGGGATCACGGGGCGGTCACCAGGTGGGATCTGGCCAATCAGATCGACGAATTCGTAGCCGGTTTCCCAAACGGGCCAAGGTAAACACGCCCGAAAGGGGCACAACGCGAACCAACCAGGCGGATACAGCGAACTGTGACAGCGCAGGCGGTGGCTCCTGCTGGCGCTTCCACAACAAAAACGTCTTGGCTTAAACCTGCAAGAGCCTCTCGAGTCCCTGACCTTCTTTGATCCCGACTACACTTGACTACTCCTCGTTTCCATCATCAATCATCTCGTCCACGCTACCCCCCAAGGGTCTCCTCCTCGGTTCTGCTGTAGCCCCCGTGGATTAGTGGTCAACCCCTCCCGAGTCCCTGGGCTTTTTCTTCGTGTTCATCCCACTACCCCCCCTATCAATCCATCTCCGCATTTCGCACTTGACCCGACAAGATGAGAGAAGTCATCAGTTTGAACGGTTCGTCCTGCATCATTCCACCATCTGCACCCCCGGATAATGTGATGTTGACATTGGATGCTGTCGATAGTCGGCCAGGCTGGTTGCCAGATCGCCAACTCCTGCTGGGAGGTACGAGACAGATAACTTTTCCCCTCTTATCAGCATCCCGGAAAAGATCATCCGCAACTAACAAGACTGCCATCTAGCTTTACTGTCTGGAGCACGGTATTCAGGTATGCCATCCTATTCCCACGGGGGGCCGTCACTGTAGCGACAACGACATCAGCCCACCTCCTTTCCCGCTCGAAGTTCAAGACTGACAAATCCGGGTCATAGCCTGATGGATACCTGACAGAGGAGCGTAAAGCCGCCGACCCCGACCAGGGATTCAGCACTTTCTTCTCCGAGACTGGTACGTAGAATAAAGGATAGAATGATGATGCTTATCGTCCAATTCTGATGCCTGGCAGGTCAGGGAAAGTACGTCCCCCGGACCATCTACTGTGACCTCGAGCCCAATGTCGTCGATGAGGTCCGCACCGGCACCTACCGCAGCCTGTTCCACCCCGAGTTGATGGTCACGGGTAAGGAGGATGCGTCCAACAACTACGCCCGTGGTCACTACACCGTCGGCAAGGAGATGATCGACCAGGTCCTCGACAAGGTCCGCCGCGTGGCCGACAACTGTGCGGGTCTACAAGGTTTCCTGGTCTTCCACTCTTTCGGTGGTGGTACGGGTTCCGGGTTCGGTGCTCTTCTGATGGAGCGCCTATCTGTTGACTACGGAAAGAAGTCCAAGCTGGAGTTCTGTGTCTACCCGGCTCCTCAGAATGCCACCTCCGTCGTCGAGCCCTACAACTCCATCCTGACCACCCACACCACCCTCGAGCACTCTGACTGCAGTTTCATGGTCGACAACGAGGCCATCTACGACATCTGCCGTCGCAACCTCGGAATTGAGCGCCCCGGCTACGACAACCTCAACCGTCTGATCGCCCAGGTCGTCTCCTCTATCACCGCTTCGCTGCGTTTCGATGGATCTCTCAACGTCGACCTGAACGAGTTCCAGACTAACCTGGTGCCCTACCCCCGTATTCACTTCCCTCTGGTCGCCTACGCCCCGGTCGTGTCCGCCGCCAAGGCTTCCCACGAGTCCAACTCGGTCAACGAGATCACCATGTCTTGCTTCGAGCCCAACAACCAGATGGTCAAGTGCGACCCCCGCAACGGCAAGTACATGGCCACTTGTCTGCTGTACCGTGGAGACGTCGTCCCCAAGGAGACGCATGCCGCCGTCGCCACCCTCAAGACCAAGCGCACCATCCAGTTCGTTGACTGGTGTCCTACCGGTTTCAAGATCGGTATCTGCTACCAGCCTCCCCAGATGGTGCCCAACGGCGACCTGGCCAAGGTCAACCGTGCTGTGTAAGTATCATGTGACATTTTCTAGGGGTATTTCATTGCTAATGACGGAAACAGTTGCATGCTGTCCAACACCACCGCAATCTCCGAGGCCTGGTCCGCTCTCGACCACAAGTTCGACCTCATGTACTCCAAGCGTGCGTTCGTCCACTGGTATGTCGGTGAAGGTATGGAGGAGGGTGAGTTCTCTGAGGCCCGTGAGGACCTGGCTGCTCTGGAGCGTGACTACGAGGAGGTTGCCAGCGACTCGCTGGAGGAGGAGGAAGTTGAGGCCGAGTACTAGACGGAAGACCCTCTGCAGGCGTCCAAAGGGAGCTGTGTGCTAGGTTGTAAAGAGCATCGGCGTGATGACCCTGCACCAAGCTACATGCGTCGAGTCTCGTAATATACCCATGCCATTAGCCATCTAGCCTGTCGTTTCCTTATTTTTTGCGCGTACTGGAGAAAAAAAGGGTCCTTCCCGAGACTCGGGACAACTGTTCGGTCGCGACCTTAAGAAATTTGTTTAGATCCGGCCGTTCAGGACAGACTCTCATTTCTTGTGTTTCTTTGGAGGGTTATACCAATTTTAATATCCCTAAGAAAATAATGAATGTTTCCACTCGTTCCATAAGGAGGTCTTGGTAGTGTCATAGTTCCCGAGGGCGCCGCACAGTGTCCCCGGGCAATGGGATTTGGGATGTCAACAATATGATTCAATAGTACAATTATTTAGAAACCAAGGACAATCCAGAATCGACTCTTCGCCATTTCTGTTGCGTTCGTTGCAACGAGATCAGCGTGGAGGCGCCATTCGTGGAGCCCAAGCATGTCCTGAATCCTGATGGTCCGGGGTCACGTAAGCAGCTCAGCATGGACCTCCCCAACTCAATCCAGCTACCCCGTCGATGAACGCATCTGCCCCGTTCTATATCTTCTCCTCACAGTCCACGGGCTGTATCATTACATCCCTCTCTTGACGGTCGGGACCCGTTCACAGAGTATCAATTGTTTCCCGCATTAACCTCTCTCCCTGCTTCATTCCCCTTAGTTGGCGGTTGGGCCGTCTATGCTGGTGGCCTCCCTTGGCTGACTAGAGCGACCTGCGTCGTCTACCTTGCTATCTAGCTGCCTTGGGAAGTAAAGGAAAGATCAGGAGGTCCTGAACAGTAATCATGCCGGACACAGGTGAGTAACCAGAGGAACTTTTGAGGATGGTGTTGAAACCCGATGAGTTGGCCGGAGCGCAAGGAAGGGGATGAGGCCCTCTTGATACTGCTGTACCATATGGGTAGATACGGAGCTGACAGAATATCTCGAAAACGACAGGCCCGAATCATCCGAATCTCAACCTCACTCCGGAGGAGAAGCGTATCTTCTACCAGCTCTTCCAGGCAGCCGATACCACCAACCTTGGTGTCGTCACTGGTGAGGTTGCCGTGCCGTTCTTCGAGAAGACAAAGCTCCCCCCGGATACCCTCGGATTGGTACGTAGTATGCTATTTCAGGTCGCATATGCACGACCAACACATATGGAGTGCAGATGGGCTTATATTTCTACTGGATGCGATAGATTTGGCAAATTGCAGACAAAGAGAATCGAGGCCTCCTGACGCCGTCGGGGTTCAGTATCGTGCTGAGATTGATTGGACATGCGCAAGCTGGTCGCGCGCCGACGGATGAATTGGCGCTGCAGCGTGAGTAGAGCCTCGGTTTCCATATCGATTGAAAAGAAGGATGTAGCTAACGGCTTCTTCCGGATGCAGCTGGTCCTCTACCCAAGTTCGAGGGTCTGACGGTGACCCCTCCCCCTCCGCGCACTGCCGATGGAGCCGCCAGTCCACCTCCGGCTGCTGCTGGTGTTGTTCGGGTGCCGCCGTTGAATCCGGATGATGTTAATAAGTTCTACTCTCTTTTCGAGAAGTCTGACGTCCAGGGTGGCATTCTTTCAGGTACGTCGCGGGTACTGCCTATCGCCCCTGGATCCAGGCTAACATCTATGGCTGCGTAGGTGAGGCAGCGAAGCAGATCTTTGAGCGTGCTAGATTGCCAAACGAGATCTTGGGTCGGATATGGAACTTGGCCGATACGAGACAGCGCGGAGCTCTAGATGGGACTGAGTTCGTTGTTGCTATGCACCTTCTGACTTCCTACAAGACGGGCAACATGAGAGTGATTCCCAACACTCTGCCACCTGGATTGTTTGAGGCTGCAGCCCGCAGAGGTGTCCGTACCTCTACTGGATCAAGGCAAGGTTCAGATATACCGCCGGTGCCTACCATCCCTAAACAGTTTACTGGCCCTCAACGGACTCAAAGCCCCATCAACAGACAGTTATATACATCCCCTCTTTCCGCACAGTCTACCGGTGGTGACTGGTTGATTACTCCCCAAGAAAAGGTACACTATGACAACATCTTCGCAACGGTTGATACCGCAAAGGCGGGCATAATCAATGGTGACCAGGCCGTTGCGTTCTTCACCAACGCACAGCTTCCGGAGGAGGTCCTGGCTCAAATATGGGATCTGGCAGATATCGATTCCGACGGACAGCTGACGCCCGACGAGTTCGCGGTCGCCATGCACCTGGTCCGCCAGCAGCGGGCGAAGAAGGAGTCTGTTCCTCAGGTACTCCCTCCTGCGCTGGTACCTCCCAGCATGCGCCGTCAAGTCCAGAGGCCGGTACCAGCTGCTGTTTCTGCTCCTGTTCCAGCTCCACTCCCGGCTCCAGCTCCTGCGCCTGTTCCGCGATCTGCCGCCGAAGACTTGTTCGGTCTTGATTCGTTTGGTCCACCGGCGCCAGCCGCTCCATCACAGATCCCTCAATTGACAGGAGGCTCAAATTCAGCATTTCACCCCCCTGGATCTCCGGGTGTGCGTGCTTCTCCACAGGGAGCACCTACCTTCCGACCATTCGTCCCGACGTCATCTTTTGGCCAGAGTCTGAACCCGCAGTTGACCGGGCCATCTCCTACAAGCCCTGCACAACCTATCAGGTCACCACCTCCGCCTTCAGATGATCTGTTGGGCGACAATGACCCCGAGGAAAGCAAGAAGCTCACCCAGGAGACGACCGAGCTTGCTAACCTGTCTAACCAAATCGGCTCCTTGTCGAGGGAAATGCAGAATGTGCAGGGAAAGCGTGCATCTGCCGAACAGGAGCTTACACAGAACTCCCAGCAGAAGCGTGACTTCGAAGCGCGACTGGCGCAGGCCAGAGCCATGTACGAGAAGGAGGTCAAGGACTTCAAGGCGCTCGAGGAGCGGCTAAACACCTCCAAAGCCGAAACCAAGCGATTACAGCAAGAGTACGCGTTGATCGAAGGCAGTCGGCAAGATCTCCAGAACCAGTATAACCAGGTCTCCACCGCATTGGCCACTGACCAGAGCGAAAACGCGAGCCTAAAGGAAAAGCTTCGGGAGGCCAACGCCGCTGTCAGTCAGCTCAAGCCGGCACTGGAGAAAGCTCGTTCTGAAGCCCGGCAGCAGAAGGGCCTGGTAGCCATCAATAAGAAGCAGCTGGCCACTGTGGAGGGCGAAAAGGACAAGATTCAGGGCGAGATTGATGCCGCAGTGAAGGAGAAGCAAGAGTGGGAGGAGGCCGCTGTCGCTGCCACGTCGGGCGTCATCAGCCCTGCCATTTCGACTGCCAGCCAAGGCACAAACCCTTTTTTCAAAAGACAGATGACCGGCTCGTCCGAGACGACTTCTCCTGTGTCCCGTGAAGGCGCGATAGACCGACAGACCGCATTTGATAATCTGTTCGGCCCAGCCTTTACGGCCCCGACCACTTCCACTCCGCCGCCTCCAGCTGCCTTCCGGGCTACATCCCCTACTGCTGTTCAGCAAGCAAGAAATCTATCTAAGTCGCCGACTACGTCTGGAGTGCCGACCCCTTCGGTCTCTCCTCCTCCTACAGGGGTGGCCAGCGAGGCCCCATCAGCTCTGCCAAGGCAGATAACCCCTGGTTTCCTCTCACTTGCAGATGACCATCAAGCACAATCTGCGACGTCACCAACAAGAGTGTCTCCTCCTGCCAGCAGGTTTGGAGCCCCAGAGGCCTCGGAGGTGTCGGCGGTGGGAAGTAATATGCTCTCACGCATCTCGTCGGAACCCGAATCCAAGGAGAAGGCGCAGTCTCCTTTCAGTGAGTCGCAGAACAAGGAGCCGTTCCCTGAGATGCCAGGAAATTTCCCTTCCGGGGAGGCCAAGACGGAACAGGAGGGGAAGAAGGACCCGAGTTTCGACGAGTTGTTTGGAAGCATGGCGCGGGAGCGATCACAGTCCCAGAAGGCGAATGACTTTGATGAAGCTTTTGCCTCCATGAAGCCTCATCACACTGGCCAGACCAATGGAGCTGCTGCCGCAGCAGAGAGCGAGTTCCCACCGATCAAGGAGCTCGACGATGACGATGATGACAGCACCGATAGCGAGGCTCCAATGGGGTTCGACGACAACTTCACGCCCTCTTCTCCGCCTGAGACCAAGGATGGGTCTAAGAACAATGCATTCGATGTGTCACAACTACAGGCATTCCCTGCCCCTGGGGGAGGTGCCAAAACGGCGTCGCCTCCTCCCGCAGACTCACTAATGTCGCCTCCCGACTACAGCCACAGCGCTTCCGAATACTCCCAAGATGACTTTCCCCGTGAGTATAATGGTCTCTTGCCGAAGCGTGAAGATCCCACACAGACACCTGACGCTCCACATTCTGTAGAATCATCGAGCGGTGCACCGATTGTCGCGGGAGAGCCACGGAAAGATTCTACGGAGGGCGCTGCTTCTGCTGCTCAGAAGCCCGCTGGGAAGCCTGATTTCGAGGCTGCCTTTGCTGGTCTTGATCTGGCTCCAGCCAAGGAGACAGACGATGATGACGATGACGAGTTCGAGTCATCGAACAAGAACGCGACTGATTTTGACATGTCGTTTGAATCTCCAAAGACTGCATTCCCGACGCATAACAATGCGGGTTCGTCGGACTTCTTCAACTTCGCCGCTACCGGCCCGTCTGGAGATGCATTCTCGCAGAAGTCTCCTGCTGAAGGCAATGGGTCTGCGACGAAGCATGACTGGGATGCCCTCTTTGCGCCTCTTGGAGGACCAGGAAATAACGGAAATCCCCAGGAGTCAAAACAGTCTCCGACCTCTCAGCGTCAACCGGGATGGGCACTGGAAGCCGACACAGGTGAGGATGACATGATCCTGCAGCGGCTGACCAGTATGGGATACCCACGGGACGAATCCCTTGCTGCATTGGAGAAGTTTGACTACAACATTGACAAGGTGAGCAGACTTGATGTTTCCATCTGACTTAGCATTTTGCTGATATTGATTATCTTATAGGCCGCCGACTACTTGACCTCCAAGTCTTGATATACTGCATATATCGCTTCGTTCGCTCTCTCCATTCTTCTTTCCTATGTTGTTTACCCTTTGGCATCTGTATTCCCCATCCTTTACCATATGATCTGTGTTGATTATGACCACCGGGACTTTTGTCTCCTACTGTACAACGAGCATGCGCAAGCAAATATTGAGTGGAAGGAAGGGGGACAAAGCGCGGCAGACAGTCCTGTTCTGGACTTTTTTTGTGTGGATATTCGGCAAGATTGCTTTACCTTCTTTCCAACTAATTAATTATTGCCTAATTGAGATGTGTGCTTGGAATTGATAGAAGTATACATGAAATATATGTTATTCGAAGTGGATTAGAAGAGCTGGATGCTTGGATGATAGTTTTCTGACAGTATACATAATATAATCTAGGGCGTAAGGCAAGTTATACTTATCTCTCCCTCCGGATAAAATTTCTAATTGATTCTACCCCAATTGCTATTTCGCCTGATAATAGGAATGTCTGTCTGGTACTAGGGCACGCTCACAGCTCAGCCATCCACTTTAAAGGAGAGCGGGAGTCCCTCAATAAGACATAAGAAACTAAATAAGGATCAAACCCGACGATTTATTATCATTGTACAAACAGTCTAGACCGACTAAAATCCGACGTCCATTAATTTCTTCCCGTCTGGCTATTATTAGTCTTTACTGTTATATTAGAATTACAATTAACCCCTACGTCCCATCTCCGCGGGGAAGGGAAGATTGATCAGTGGACGAATGTCCCGAAAATAACAAAATGGGGGGAAATCAGATCAGATCAGGACAGGGCAGTCTGACGATCATTCCATTCCATTCAATTCCTCCACGAACCGGGAACAGAGTCTTGATCGATTGGCTTTGCACCTGTAGAATGAGCGCCAGTCGGTGTGGAATGTACATATAAGAGGCGTGCCCAGCATGATTGATGTCCAATTTCAGTCAGATGATTAGATTAGTAGTTGGTCTCCTTCTAAAGATCGAGGAATTCTGTTAGTGTTAGAAGAGATAGAACAAGATGAAGTCGTGGTTTTCCATTGCTACTATCGCAGCATTAGTGCTCACGACGACGACTGCACAGTCCTTTGATCCTAATGGAGTCGCTTCGGATCACCGCTTTGATCCAGCTAAGGTCGGGACGAATAAGACTACTAATGCGACGTATTCGAATCATGACTGTTAATGCGGGTGATCCGTGAGTTTTACCCCCTTTTCAATTTTTTGGGCTTCATTTCCCTTGAAGTTGAACTATATTCTTTCTGTGGAGAGAAACGAGGATCTGTAGTCACTGAACTGCAATCGCAGGTACATGACGAGATACAACGAATGGTACCTCTTTACGTATTCGACAAACGACAATATCACATTGAAGAGATCGCACTCTCTGAGGGATAATTGGAATGATGCGGAGATCCGCGTCGTGTTCAATCCGGATCCCGAGACTGGGTGAGCTGTGGGCGACTGATGTGAGTGTTTTGTTCCCAGTTTGGAATATCTCCTCCTTCATGATGAATCAGGGAGTGAGAATCAGCATGATGAATTCTAATCCTAATTTCCTTGGGCTCAAAGCTCTGGGCCCCTGAAATCCACAACATCGCCGGAAAATGGTATATCCTCTTCAGCGCCACGCCCGACAAAGACTCCCCGCACCCCCTCCAGGACGCCATGTGTCCATTCTCTTGCCCGGCAATCAATCACCGAATGTTTGTTCTGGAATCCTCCGGCCCAGACCCATGGACATCCACCTACAGTCTGAAAGGCATGCTGAATACATTCGACCAATTCGCCATCAACGGAACATACTTCCACTACCGGAACGAACTATACCATATCTACTCCTGCTGGGAGGATAAATATAGCGCCTGGCCAGCAAATCTATGCATAACGCACCTCACTTCACCCTGGAACGTAACCTCCACTCTCTCGCAAAGGAAGATGATTTCCATCCCCAACGAGCCATGGGAACAAGTCCCCTTCGGTCGACCCGGTTGACTCGCCACGGATGAAGGACCGCAACAACTTACGGAACGGCATACGGGGCAGAATTTCATCATCTACTCCGCGGCTAGGGTTGGTACGCCGTTCTATTGTCTGGGCATGTTGGAGATGGTAGGTGACGATCCAATGCAGTATCAGAGCTGGCGGAAACATCGAGATGAGTGTGTTTTCTATCAGGATCCGAAAGAGGGTGTGTATGAGACGGGACATGCGAGTTATACGACGAGTCCGGATAGCACGGAGAGTTATATTGTTTATCATGCTCAGACGACGGATGATCCGAGTGGTTTTGTGGGGGGGGGGGGGGGGGGGGGGGGGTTTGCTAAGAGATATACGTATATGACTGACATTCTATTCGAAAGCAAACCTCCACCGAACTGTTCGAACACAGAAATTCACATGGAACTCAAACGGAACGCCGAATTTCCCTGCTGCTGCTAATGGACCGTTTCCCGTGCCAAAGGGACAGGTGCCGTGAGAATGGAGAGGATATGCTTAGAAGTGATTCTCTGGCTATTTTACCAGGTCTGCTTTCTTCAGTAGCAGATAGAGAAGATGGAGTAATTACCAGACTTTGAATCGGAAGAGTATGACTTTCTGATAGGACCCTTGGCTATGGCGAGTATGCCGAATTCGTAAAGAGTCAGATCATTCGAAAATTATACAGCATAAAAAAGTAGGAAAATAACCATCACCATCCCAAATCCTCACATAACCCATCGCATTCAATTCCTGACTTCATTCTCTCCAGACAACCACCCGCGTGCCACCGCCGCAAAGTCCGGACTATACAACCACTCCAAATCAAACGGCTCGGTTGAACTACCATCCTCTTCTTCACCAGGTTTCTTCGGCATTCGCCTCGCATTAATCTGATCATTCAATTCCAAAATACGATCAACCCTCCCCTGTCGATAATCCTGCCATAGTTTCAGCAGCGTTCCCCACTCCTCTCTCTTACTACCCCCCATGACCAGGGACAGAGTATACACATCCTCAAATGCTTGATTCACGCCCTGTCCAGCTGTAGGAGGAATCGCATGCGCTGCATCGCCGACGATCACGACGCTACGATGCTCAGAAACCCATGTCTTCAACTTCGGAACCAGATAGAAGGGCCATAGATTGATTCGATCAGGTGGGATGTCAGAGACGGCATTACTGACAATAGTGGGGAAATCCTGTGCTCCTTCTCGGAGGAACTCGATACACCACGTCTTCTCCGTTAGGAGTTTGTTCCATCCCTCGCGGTCGACTTCTGGTGCTTTGCGCTGTTTGCCGATGAGGACTTCAGAACCGTCTGGTTGTTGTGGTGCGATGACGAATGCTCCGTGTTTCTTATTCATGATCGTCACAGGAAGGTTGTATCCCTCTGGGACTTGTAGTTGTTTCATGGGCACCGCAGCGGTGACTCCAACAGCATCTGTAAATCGAGGCTCGAGATCCGGATAGAGGTATTTTCTCACACGAGAATGAATCCCATCTGCACCAATCAATAGAGTAGCCGTAGCTTTCTCCCCATCTTCAAATTCCCAAGTCACACCTCTCTCCGTCTCAGACACGACTCTCATGAACTTCTTCCCATAGTATACGGGAATCCCCCTCTCCTGAACAAGGAACAAGAGCTCCTTGATCAAAACCCGCCGATAGATTCTGAGTGCATTATATCCGTATTTGGCTTTATTTCCGAACTCGAATGTATCCAGCGGTTGATCGTCCTCCGAGCGGAAGTAGAGCTGGTCGAACTCGTAGCTTTCAGGTTTGATGCGCTCGTAAACGCCTAGTGCATCCAGGATTTTGAGAGCGTTGGGCGAGAGCATGATTGCTCCGCCGATGTCAAGTGATGCGGAGCGTGACTCGTATATAGTACATGGGATGGTCTGTTGATGTAAGGCGAGTGCGAGTGCGAGGCCTGAGAGGCCGGCGCCGATGATGGCAATGGGTTCGGTTGAGGACATGTTGGGATGGTCAATTGAAAGGGATTGTGTAGTAATTATGATTTTATTAATTGCTTGTATAGCATGCGAATCTTCTCTGGTGATGAATAAACTAGATCTGATATCGAGAGCTTGCCCATCTTATATATGCCAACATATGCATTGCAAACTGACCAATTGTCTAAGAACAGCTGTTGGAGATCATCAAATATCTCATTAATTCAGCTGCGACCAGGATCCGGCCCCTGACTTGAAGATCAGTCTGAAAGGAGACTGTTGTGCTTATGGGCTGATACAATGATGGGAAACCACGTAAACTAAGCTTCATGTGGTCGACCGAACAAGCTTTCTTAGATAAGACTCTAGATCCGTCTGATTGCGGGGCATTTTGAAGGCTGGTAAACATAAACGAGTTTTAAGTTGACTCCACGTCCATCATTAACGGTTTTAAAAAGGTTCGCGGGGTTAGCTGAACTTGCTATTCTGAACTTTTCACTACCAGGGTGCAATGGTTCAGTAACTGTTTGATTGGATGAAAGTAAAAAGACATAGCTTGTTCTGTATGTTTGGCGGTCTGGATGCTATTTCTTCAGCTTCGTAGTGATTGTGAATAAACTGTAGAACTCACCGGGTGGCATACCCTTCGCCACCTTTTTTTAATGACTAGCTACTTGCCAATGTATGTACAGCTAGGAAGAGTAGACACATTGGAATCGAAAACCATTCTCTGTTATCTCGCGAGTTGAAGACGAGATCTTGTCAGCTTCGAATACTTCAACTCAGTCTCAGGTGTAGGGCCGCATGGAGTGATGGAGTATAGTACCGGTCCCAGTGACTATTATCACTCAGCGCTTCCCTGACGGCTTTCGCTGCCCATGTACCCTTTTTTACCTCGACGTACACCTTCGCGCTCTGATTAACGTGATGTGTACCGAGGACGTCCTTCTTTAGCCCGATAAGAGGCGGACTGAAGATGATACCGCCCAGTACATTGTGGAGGATCGTACAAAGCACTCGCCGCTCTCAAAAATGCTGATCCGTTGTTGTCTTCACTTTGACTTGTTGGCCATGATCCTACACCGATACAACGGGACAATTGACTGCGTAAAGTATCTTTTATGTGTCCGGGGCTTCTTCGAAGAACTTGCGTGCGAAGGAAGACTGGCCGTCATGTAGTTTGAGAAGAGAGCACAGCGCAATAAGACCGTCCAGCGAGTATCCGCAATCCTCCATAGTTCGATTATGTCGAAGACTTCGGTATGTTCGAGCTTCGCTCCGCTGAACACGACGAGGACGGCTTCGAAAAGGGAGGGGGGCTTGGTGTCAGACTGGACCGTATTTCGTCGGGCTGGTCTTTGAGCGTGTGTGTCAACACGCGCAGCATCAGAATTGAAGATAGGATTGCGAGGGTAAAGCATGATGATGCTGACCCGGTAAGCATCCACGTTGATAATTTTTTTTTTTCTGGAAGGCCGAGTTAAAATGCGCTACCTAGAGAGGTGCGATTATCAGCAGACTATTATGGTTCATGCTTACTCCTCTTGTGACTCATGACTTTGGATTTGGAGGGTTGCCCAGTGAAACCCCGATAATCTCTCTTGAGGGATCAAGACGGGGGTCTAGGCTGCTCTGTATGAGTATTGAGCAATCTCCCTCCAGAAATTCAGTTGTGCCTAATGCACATAAGTTTCGTCCATCTCGAAGCGATGACCGTCGATACGCCAACAGACGTTGTTGGCTTAGAGATATGCCTGTCTCCGGGGAGCAGATTCGTGCTGGATGCTAGTTGAATTGACGCTTTCAGATATCCCAGTTTTTGGAGTGACTTATGCTGTCAATAAATCTACATATCCCGGCGAGATTGGACTATAGGAAAGGACTTAGATGCTCAGGATAAATAGAGGTGGCACAGGAACGATGCAGCGCACGGAAAGCCTGCTAGATAAAGCGAATCTATGCAACCGTGAGTCAATCACTCTGCGTTGCTCAGAGATTGTTCACTGAGTACCTGGTGACACTCAAGTGTTGGTAGGGGAAGGCAAATATTCTTTAGCCAAACAAGTATGTTGAACGCAAGCAATTCAATAATTGCTGGAAGTGGTGTGGAAACAAAATAAGCTGGTTATAAACATAGAATTTATCTTTGACATGATGCATATCATGAATAACGACTGGAGAAGAGCAATTACCAAAATCCAATGATTGAGATGTGGTAGTCGGTATACAACAAACTGATCTAGTCAGTTAGTAGAACATCTTGGGTAATTATCGCCGTGGCTGTACTTCTGCAGTAGGACAGACGTTGAACTGCAGTACCTAGTTATGAAGCAACTATAAAAAATTGATTTGATGTTAAAGAGTAGATATATCTCTGTAAAATATGTGGAGTAGATCAGTTCTAATGCAACCTGGGTCTTTCTCGCTTCGCTTAAGCCGGCAGTCGCCGTTTGGGCACTCCATTGGGGTGAACATCGCATTTTAATTCGAGGACAAGGGATTCCCTGTACTGTAGATAGCACCATCCAACAGGCCGTCCAAGATGCGTGGCTTGTTTGTAGTGGACCCGCAGTCCGTCGGGTTACCGTGAATCTTGCCGAATCAAATCTCTGATTGCAATAAACGCAAGTCTAATCACCTTCCCGATGGAGGATAATGTTACACTAAAGAGTTGGTCCTGTTCCCCCGTGCGCCGTAGACACCGAGCTTGCATTTCACCATCTTTGCTTAAAAACACCCAATACCATCTGCGTTGTCTTCTGATAGTGGCGTCCGAGTTTGCTAGTCCGTGATCGAGCAATCGCAGTCAACAGAATGTGGTGACAGCCAGTAGCATTGTTCATGATAGCCAAGTTCGCTAAGCATATCGCATCCGCTATAGGATTCGGACTATGCGTTAGTCGCAGGGTAGATCTGAAATCAAGGCACCTTTCTTCGCTCCCCTCCCCCTGGGTCCGCGTGACCTTAAGGGCTTGATAGAATAAAGCTCTGGGGGTCCTTTGGAAGATACAGTACCAAGCCTCAACGGCACCGCTTGGCAGAAGCCAGCCCAATATCCAATAGCTTTTCCGCCGGGACTTCTCTTATCTGAACTTCTTGTCTTGTTTTTTGATGGCTTCTTTGCTTTGCTGGATGTTGCACAAATGTAGGAAGGGTTATTGTCGCTGAGTTCTCCGTGTAATATTGCTCCAAAATCGATAAGGATGACGTGACTGGTCTGATCACAAGTGCTCGAGCCCTCATTTCCGAAGTTCTATAACGATGCCGCGCTGGAGGGGCCCTTAGAATCGGGAGAGACGAGATAATATCAGCGAGGCGTCTTTAGGTCCGTTTAAGGTAGCATTGAAGTGTCTGTTGTCCTTAGTGTAGCAGATAACGCTAGTCAAGTCGTCATTATAGTCGGAAATCACCTATCACCTCTCCCATCAATGCCTTCGCCCCAGAGAGGTCTGAGACCCATTAGCGCAGATGACAAGCCTTGATTGGGGAGATACAGACGTCTGCAGAATGTATTAACATAGGTATTGGATCCCTATATAACCAGGGTGGTCGTCGCATGGTGTTTTGATACCATTCCGTCCTGGTCACTAGTTGGCTGCATCTGTTTTGTAGCTTGTACCAAGAGGACGGTCTCCTGTTGCGCCTCGTGTGTCTGTCAGAATGAGTAGGTCTCAATGATATGCATTATTGAGAGACAACCATGTATAGGATCGCTAACAACAGTCAAACGCAGCGTCCCAATCTGATCATGTTATCGCCGACGTAATCGCAACCCGGCCTCCGGAGGAGGTGGTTGAAGCGGTGACACGCGGCTCCTTCACTGTAGACAAAAAGCCTTCGTACGAAGTCGAGGCCATCTCGTCCGATGACGACGGGAAGTATCCAGAACCTACCGAAGAAGAACAGCAAACGCTCCGTAAAGTTTCTGAAAACCTCTCGATCCTATATTTCGCTTTATGTATCGTGGAGTTTGCTGAGCGTGCCTCCTACTATGGTGCCCAGACTGTCTTCTCGAATTTTATCGAGTTCCCCCTTCCCAAAGGCAAGTAACAGGGTCTGAGAATACCATGGACTGGTAAGAGACTGACAACTGTATAGGTGGCAATGGAGCAGGTGCCCCTCCACGAGGAACACAAGAGACTGCCGGTGCCTTGGGTCTTGGCCTCCAAGCCAGTTCTGCTCTCGTCCTGCTTTTTAAATTCCTTGCCTATGTTATCCCCATTTTCGGCGGCTGGTGGGCGGATGTATATATCGGTCGATATAAGGCGATTGTCATTGGTGTCTTGATTTGTGGAATTGCCCACATCGTTCAGATTGTTGGTGCTATCCCATCTGTCTTACAGAAAGGCAGCTCGAACTCAACTCCGCCATTCGTAATCGGTCTGATAATACTGGCAATTGGAGCCGGTATCTTCAAGCCAAATATTGCACCAACAGTTCTCGATCAAATTCGCTATAAGAAGGCATATACCAAGACCCTGAAGTCCGGCGAGAGAGTCATTGTGGATCCGGAGGTCACGACTACTCGAACAATGCTGATCTTCTATGGTTTTGTCAATATTGGTGCATTCTACATGCTCGCCACTACATATACTGAGAAGTATGTTGGGTACTGGCTATCCTTCTTGCTTTCCGGTGCCATATATTTCCTCCTACCCGCCCTTCTGGCAGCAATCTACTCGAGAACATATAGGGCGCCACCTGCTGGAAATTCGGCCCTGACCCAGTCATTCAAGATCATCATGACAGCACTTCGACGGAACAAGTTCCGTGTATGGCGTGCAAATTTTTGGGATGCTGCCAAGCCCAGCATTCTAGCTGCTGAAGGCATTCACGTCGATTGGAACGAAAAGCTTGTTGATGACGTACGCCGGACCATTGGTAAGGATTCTTTATCTTCAATCTTATCATGGACACTTGATTCTCTTGTCACTTTTGATCTTGGTTCAGTCTCGAGGGGAAATAGCTAACATATGATGTTCCATGTTGTAACAGCGGCCACCGAGATATTCTGTTACTTCCCCATCTGGAACCTGAATGATGGAGGTATCGGCTCTGTGTCGAGCAACCAAGGCGCTTCCATGACGACGAATGGCGCCCCGAACGACCTGTTGAACAATTTCAACCCCCTAACAATCATAGTTGCGATCCCGATTCTGAGTTACGTGATCTACCCGTTTCTGAATCGGCGGCGCATCAAATTCGGTCGTATAACCCGCATCACTACCGGTTTCGTTTTGGCGGCGATTTCTGGCATGATTGGCGCTATTGTCCAGTGGCGCGTATATAAAACATCACCTTGTGGATTCCAAGCGTCAACCTGCGATGGCGTGAGTCCATTGAGCATATGGTGGCAGCTTCCAAACACTATTTTGGGAGCCTTATCCGAATGCTTTGCCAACGTCACAGCCTACGAGCTGGCATATGCCCGGTCGCCACCCGGTATGCGTAGCCTGGTAACTGCTGTCTTCCTGTTCATGACGGCTCTATCGAGCGCGCTTGGCGAGATTCTGATCCCAGCCACCAAAGATCCCTGGCTGATCTACATATGGGCCGGTCCTGCGATCGCCCTTGGTGTCCAGACCATCCTCTTCTGGTTCCGATTCAGGCACCTGAATAATGATGAGTTCATAACCGATGAAGCTGACTTCGCTGATGATAATGCCCAGCTGGATTCAGAGAAGAAAATCTAAGTTAGTATATTATTGAACAGGGTGGACGAGGGGGGCTTTTGTGTTTTCTCATGACTCTTCTTTCCCTATCTCAGATGACCGTGGTAACTTAGCTAGTACACGCTTCATGAAGTATTTTTCGAAATAAAGACTAAATGCCTTGTCCCCGAGAACAAAATGATCTGACGTTAATGAGACTGTCCCATAATCGAAGTTGAGGGATTACTCGGGCATCCTTATATTATTCTTCCTAGCTTATATCGCGCAAAATCGAAATAGTCCTGGTCATTATAGGTCTGAGTCACGTAGCTTCGAGGATGTTGCCTAAAAAACCCAGAGACAATCAACAGCAGCACCTGCTCCAGTCATACGAGTTCCGTCACAGCAGACTGCTAGACTCGAATATGTGGTGGTGGAATACAGTCTAGATCCATTGATGGCGTCAGTTCATCTTTTACAATTTTCCATATTCCCACTAGACCCATAAAGCCAGTGAAGAAGTGTACATAGAAGTCAAGGATATGCACTTATCTCAAACCAAAATAACTTCCCTACTATTACATTACTGCTCGCGGTATGAAAAGTGAAAGCATTGATCCTGGTATTATCGACTCCGTCTACATCTTAGGATGACCAGAAAGTGTGTCTTAACATAAAGTGTTAGCATCTGGGGCAGCATTATATGGAAACAATTCAACGGATAATAAATCTAGTTGTGCTCTATTTGTTCCATTTGAAATGTTGCCCTAGCACAGACTTGATACACTGGACTGTCAAACTTTTGGTGAAGTTGGGTCGATATCCTGTTTGCATGCAAATGCTCAGCTATCGTTATTTCTGTTACTACCCCGTAGCTACCTAGTTAAAGACAGGTAAAGAAAGGTAAATACCACCACGACCCGCAGATCGGTGTGGTTCCCATAACCAGGATGCATATCTCAAAACAATGAGCACCAAAAGAGGACACGCCATGGCACGTAGCAGGGTCAATCGCAAGAATAAACAGAATTATACAAACGAGGGCAAGGGACGTCACAGGCACTCCACAGACGAGAAGAGGCAAGGATACATCAACTCCCGGGCTGCACTAGTAGGATATGGACACATGCAGTAAGATATGAGCTCGGTGCAATTCTCTAGACATTAGAGATCGGAGTCGCTCCATCGATAAGAAGGATAAGGGTATATCGTGTATGCAGTGTACATGACGGGGCCGGTGATTCACAGAGAGCTGTCTAGATTCCAGATGAGCTGACCCACTGCTGTTTGAATTGATCCAAATTTTCCTTCCTATGAACTCTTCTCATGCTGGGTAGAGACTCGCTGCAATGAAACAACTACAAAAGAGTCAATATAGGAATCCGGTGAAAAGAGGGGGGGGGGGTGGGTTAGTATAAGGAGAACCGCACCGAAATCTTCCAGAGAACGTTGCTTCTGGCTGCCCTTGGGACTCTTCCCGTGCATCAGGTTGTCAAACCCAGCGGATCCCTGAAGGAGATAATAGATCCCGCCCATTACGCAGAAGACACCGAAGGAGAAGACCCAGACACGCACGACGGCCACGATGGAGGTTGGACCACCCACGAACCAACCGAATATACAGAACAAGGTTGCAACGAGATCAACAACCAGGATGGCTCCTGTCAACTGCCATGAGGGGATCGATGACCAGAACGGTCCATTGGCGCGGGTGATGAAAATTAGCCAGTTTTCGGTCAATGAGATCTCAAGGAAAAGGACCTCATCACGCTTGCCGAAGTTCTGAACAATTCCACCGTCCTCTCCGCCAGTGAACATGGTCGTAAGCGTGATCCAGGTACCTACGGCCAGAACGACGCCCAGAATAATGGACATACCCCAGAGCTTGGGAAGGTTCCACTTGACGGGTGTCTTGGAATAAGGGGCATTGTCGTAAGCAATGGCGAGGGTTGCAATGTCTGCGAAAATAGCGATAAAAACAACCAATTGCAGGTTCAGACTTTCATTAAGGATAGCAATCCACAGACCTAGGAAAAATTCCAGATGAAGCGACAGCGCAATTCTGTACACCACGTACGCGTACATACGGTGGAAGATCTGGCGGGAAGTCTTCAAGGCATCAATGATGGCAGATAGACCCGGAGCGAGGAAGACAATATCAGCAGCCGAGCGCGCAGCATCTGAGGCGCCTTCGACAGCGATGCCGGTATCAGCCTTTTTAAGAGATGGAGCGTCATTGACGCCATCCCCTGTCATGGCAACCAGGTAGCCACGCTGTTGCAGGATCTCAACAACATTGTATTTGTGCTGAGGGAATACCTCCGCGAACCCATCTGCTGCTTCGACAAAGTCATAGACCTCAGAACCGGGCATGTCGCCGCCGCCACCCAAACCGAGGCGTTCTGCATTGTATACGTTAGTCCCCAGACCAAGCTGCCGCGAGGTCTCACGTGCGATTCCAACAGCATCACCAGTTAACATCTTGATCGAAAGACCCAGCGTCTTTGCCTCATGGATTGTCTTGGCAGTATCGTGGCGAGGCGGATCTGAGCAAGGCATGATTCCCAGAATCTCCCATGCACCCTCTCCGCGCTTGCGGGCAACACCAAGTGAGCGGAATCCGCGAGTAGCAAATTCAGCAACCTTATTCTTATATGCATTGTCAACCTCCTCCGGGATTTGATGGTCTTCCTCCACAGTCTTCAGGACGAAAAGCGGAGCACCTTTGACGCAGGTGATGCGTTCCCCTTGCGGAGACTGGACCACAGCAACAACCTTCTTAGAAACGGGGTCAAAGGGGTGGAACTCGATGACCTTATACTGAGTGAGTGCACTCTTGGCCCGTGGATAGTACTTGAGAGACTTTAGGAAGGCCTTGTCAATGGCATCAATTCCCTTCTTCTTGCGCGAGGCAGCCAGGCAGGCTGTGAGCATGAGATCTTCTGGATCAACGCCGGCCACGGTATAAGGTTCAGCCAGGGAAAGCTTGTTCTTAGTCAAAGTGCCTGTCTTATCCGAGCAGAGAATCTCGACCCCGGCCAAAGACTCAATAGCAGAGAGTTTCTGGACAATGGCCTTCTTCTTGGCAAGGTAGGCAGCACCGACAGCCATTGTAGTCGTAACAACAGCTGGAAGACCGACAGGCACACCAATGATCGTGATGGCAAGGGTGAACTCGAGGATGGTTACAATGCCATTGGACCGGTAGAATGAAGATATCCAAATCACGAGCAGAGTCATGATGACCAGGATCAGCAGAACAGTGCCGATACCATTGAGGACCTCTGTGAAGTGACCTGATCCGGCTGATGCTGAACTAACCAAAGCAGCTGCGCGGCCCACGAAGGTGTTGTCCCCGGTTGAAGTGACGACAACGAAGGCTTCTCCGCGTTTGACTGCGGATGAGGCGTAGCAAGTGTCTCCGGTGTGCTTGTCGACAGCCAGAGACTCGCCCGTGATAGAGGATTGGTCAACTTGGAGGAAAGCATCCTCAGTGACGATACGGCCATCAGCCGGAACAATGGTGCCCTGCACTAGTTAGCACGTTGGTGGCAGTAATATGGCCTGGCTATTGCTCACCTCCTCTATCTGTAGGATATCTCCCGGCACGACCTCAGGTGCTTCGATCTCAGTCAATCTTCCGTTACGAAGGACAACAGCCTTTAGTGCGAGCGTCTTTTTCAATTCATCGACAATTGATCCAGCCTGAAACTCCTGAATGAACCCGACACCTGCGTTAAGTAGTAGCAAAGCGCAGATGACTCCGAAATCGACCCAGTCCTCGAGACCTGCCGCAAGAATAGCCGCAGCCTGTTCACAGAAAGCTTAAGGTCAGCCTTTCTCTAGAACCCAGGCCTAGGGATCTAATACAGCCGTATATAGATATGATGGGACATGCAGAGATTACTCACCTCCATCACGAATTGAATCGGCCCAACAAAGTACGACAGGAACTTGAGGACCATGTTTTCCTTCTCTTCCCTCATCTGATTGAGACCATACTTTTTACGACGCGCCAGCACCTCAGCATCCGTTAAACCAGTCCGAGTATCGGTCTGGAGCAACTCGTCTGGAACGGGGCGAGCACCACCAGGTTCGCTGTCGGTCTCGTCCTCTTCATCGATATGACCGTCCTGAGATTCTAGCTCCTCGATAAGTGCGTCCATATCCTCCTCTTCTTCATCGTCCAGAGGCAGCTGTTTCTCCTTCGTAGTGGGCTCGAACTGCTTCTTCTCTGTGACACCGTCGAAGTCTCTCACCGGTATACCAGGCCCCAGATGGGTCGAACCCACATAGGGGGCAGCACCATTTGGTTCCACCATGGCGGGAAGCCTGAAGGCGCGGAATAAATGATCACACCAGCAATATAAAGACTACAAGTATAAGCAAGTTAGTAAAAGAAAGCTTGCAGATGAGTTGGACAAACGAGTGATTACTGAGAAAGAGAAAGCGGAAAGACTCACTTCGAAGCACCTAAGGGAAGGGAGGCGGGAGGGAAATATAAAGTATAGGAAGGGGAAGGAGGGTGGAGGAGAAGGAGGAAGGCGATATGCGCGAATTTAAGCAAGAGCAGCAACAGACCAAGAATAACCTTGAAGTAGGCGTATAACACAAAAGGGAAAAGAACGGTCCAATAACTGTAGCAATCACAAGAAAAACCAAGAGAGCGCAATAGTAAGACAAGATAAAAGAAACTTCGAGGCATGTTTTTGTCCTGTCCATATTGGTCCATCTTGATTAAGTTCCGCTCATTCATACCATGCCGTGTTCTGTCATGTCATGTCATGTATGTGCCATCCGGGAAATATCTCATAGTAAATGGCACTATCATGATGTTTCTTCTGGTATAGAATACTGTGTGAGCCATGGCAGATTGCCATTTTAGGTAGTCTGTGGAACCAGGGGTAACCTCGAGTGCAGGCCTATCATCGATCGTTGAAACCTTCCACGACGTCCATAGAATTGCCAAGGTTCTTTTGTTGAAATAGTGTTCTACCCAGAACTTGCCCAGGCTATGGTGGCATTAATAGCATCCGCATTCTACACATGGGAAAAGTGCTCATCTGGTTTCTGGTCATTCATGGATGGCTGTGTTGGTTGCGGCGTACCTTATGCAGCTGCAGCGTGGCTGTGGATAATAGACTGGAGTCTCTTCATCAACCTGAAAGAGCAGCATGTTCACCAGTTCTTTCATCCGAGGCCCATGTTGATGCTGTGTTCTCGATCCCAATCCGGGGTTGCCTGACGATATTGATGTGTCCAGAGCAGACCTAGGATGATCTTCCGCCAAGGCATGGCGTTCATTCCACGCGGTCTTCGTATTCAACTACGCCTAGATATGTTGGACGAACGCGATCCTGTTTAGGAATCCGGTATCTCACACCTAGAGACTCGTTCAACAGAGGATTTCCCACCAAGTAGGTGGCCCTGTCCAAGAAAGGCAATTAGAGGCCAGAGATTGTCCATAAGAGAGTGCCCGCCTTCCCGCCCTGGCTTGGCTGTCTTGGCACAGTGGCCATGATTACAGGCCTGCAACCTGTGGAACTGTCAAAGTCGTCTGTACTATTTCCCGCCATCATCTGGGCGCCAATTCCGCTACAGCTCTTGGCGCTTATGACACTGGTAGGACAAAATGCCTCATAGTAAAAAATGCAATCCGCAAAGTGTTTGACAGCCTAGTTTTGCCTTTGTTTCTATCTCAGAACTAGGCAGTAATATTAATTCGAGAATATCAATTTCCGTTATGTTGATTATTAGGTGGGAAAACAATTGACCAATCATGTCCTCAAAACGACATGGATTATATAATCTCACCGAGGCAAACGTCATGGCGCGCCGACTGTTCGCCCGATACGTCCATCACGATAAGATTGGATAGAGAATTTCAAGATTATCGGACATATCGCGAAGATCGAATCAATATTGCTTCATGCTACAATTTACATTCCTCAGAAATTGACTGACACTGCTCAAACCATTTCATCTCCTGCTATAACGCAAGACACTAAGCTAACCGCAATTGCTTTATCCGCGCTTTCTGAGCATCTAGAGCGGCTTCCGTTCTGGTGGACTTCTAGGTAATACTGTACCTCTCATACTCTGGCACTGTCTATCGAGGACTTCATAGGCTCCTTTATATGCATGAGGTTATAGAACAGCGACAGGATTGGAAGAAGAGTCCTAGCTGCGTGGCTAGCGCGTCTAAAACCCAGAATACCTCTCAGGTCGACTATTGAGGTTCAGTCGGAATAAGATGACGAGAGATATTCCAGGTTTTTATTATGGTGAGCAGCTAACTACTGATATCAACGTTCTTATCCATTTTTAAGAGTTACGTTTCTTGGCCAGAAACTATTCAAAGATTTCCACGGGTATCTCTCAGAGAGCCTAACAAACCATGGTTCTGCATTTGCTAGGTGATGTTTTCTGCTTCTGCTTCTGCTATACTTTTATGGACTAGGAGAACGTGATATACTAGTTCTTTGTTGGTTTCATGATCTCAAACACATTTCTCCCCTTTCATATAACATGCAATGGAATATTTTGGTCGTCGATAGGAATTTTAAATAAGCAATGATTCACCTCTTGACATTTGTATCAGTCCTCGCATGGTTTTGCTTTGTGCTGATTATTCCTTTATTCAGACGCCGAGAAGAAAAAGTACTTCAAAATCCAAGCCAACCATGTCGCGCCTCCGGGGTACCAGTATTCCGAGAGAGCCATCAAGCAGAGGCGAATCGATGAAAAGGTTATACTCTGAATTCATAGCTATCTCTTTGATTAATTACTAATGATCGTCTAGAAGCGCAAACAAGATATTTTCCGTGGACATCGAGTCGCAACAGAAAGGATCAAGAGGGCCAACTCTCTCGAACATCCGCTCATTGGAGTAGAAAGGGAAATGGATGCACAGCCACGATCTAGAAGTGTGATATTTGAACAGCAAGGCAAAGCATACGCAAGCCAAGTTCGACGGAGAGACTTGCACAAGTTCTGGTCTCTTAGAGACACTCCGGAGTACGAGCTTTGGTTCCTCCAACGTAGCAGCCGCTCAGGACTCATGGTAGCAGGTAAGAATTTCTGTCCAGGATGGGATTCAATCTTGTTAAAACTTACTTACATGACGAAGGAACTATGATCGGAGGAGAGTCGATAATTTCGTAAGTTCGCAATTGTCAACCCGGCTAGGAGATGATGCTCACCGTGTCAGATTATGCTTCCCGGAATCTCATCGTGAGACTTGGACGTACAGCAGCTCATTAGAGCGACCGCTCTACAGGGAACCGTATAGGGTCTGCTGGAGAACTCCTATCGTCAGATAATAGCTGATTATCTTTTCGTAGCTCTCTTCAATATCTCTCAGTCATACCGGATTTCTGCTGTAAGTTCCTTATCAAGTAATCTCAGCTGAGCTGTCTGCTAACATTACAGCAGAGCAACAATGGATAGTGGGCCGAGAGGTGATTCAGTTTTGGCGACAAGAAGGCTACCTAATCCGGAAGACAGAGAGGACATGTATATATGGCCATCTGGTTGTACGTATCTGG
This sequence comes from Paecilomyces niveus, assembly GCA_003116535.1. Taxonomy (NCBI): domain Eukaryota; kingdom Fungi; phylum Ascomycota; class Eurotiomycetes; order Eurotiales; family Thermoascaceae; genus Paecilomyces; species Paecilomyces niveus. Next base: position 137,467 of record QEIL01000165.1, read on the forward strand.
ATTCGGTCATCCATTGTCCACAGTTAGCTGCTAACAACCTCCCAGTGACCCATCCAACCCGAATGCCTGGATCCTCATCCCTATGGTGCTCCTCCCCATGTCCAACAGGAAACATCCCTCTCTTCGCAGTTGGGACTTCAGACGGCCTACATACCCTAGAAGGCATCGGATACGGCTGGTCCTTATCTCCCAAACCATTTCCACATCCCGAAAACACCCCCTTGGATACAATACCTCCCAGACCGAAACATTCACATGCTAGCGTCATATCAGTCGAATGGCTCACATCCGACGTCATCGTATCTGGCTTACGAGATTCCTCTATCTTCTTCCATGATCTCCGCAGTCGTGGTACCGTGACTAGATTACAACATAACAGGTCTGTTGCCAAGATCCGAAAAGTCGATCAATATCGACTTGCGGTGTCGGGAAGACAGTCGGTATGTTGCGATATTCCCTGCTTGCTCTTTCTCCTTTCTCCATCTGCCATGGACTACGAGACTAAATAAGCTATAGCTCCAAATATACGACATCCGCTACCCGCCCAATGGTCTCCAAACCCGTCCCAAACCAACTAGCCATCGTCACACTTCCACAAAACCATACATTACCTTCCCCGAATACTCCAGCGACACCGTCTGCGACTTTGACGTTAGTCCTGACCTGGGACTTCTTGCCGCAGGTACATTTACGTTATCTAAACACCAGATATCCCGCACCTTACCATATAGGACCATACTAACTCCCTCCTTATAAAGTAATCAAGGACTGCAAAGCCGAACTCTTCTCTCTCAGAACCGGAGAAGTAGTCCCCTCGCCTCTTCAGAAAGCTCAACAACGAGGTCAAACGAGGGTCGTGCTCTTCGAATCCGGCGAGTGGCCTGCTTTGGGGACGCATACGCCACGGTTATTGGTTAATGATGGGCCTACGGTGCAGGAGTGGACGTGGTAGTGGAGATCTGGAAGGATGGAGCCTGGTGGAATATTGCTATTGGCGATTCTACAAGAAGCCTCGACGAAAGAGTTGTACAGATTTGGATCATGGTGCAGACATTATTAGGCTCTGCAAGTGGGTTTTAACCCTATTCTATCATTAGCGACATAGTAATGATGTGCAGGTAGTCATTTGGATCCTGCATATGAAAAGTAAAGTGCATACTACCACTATGGTGACGTTTGCAGTCGAAATGTCCAAAAATAAGTCTTGATAGAATCTTTCCATTGGTCTCGTAATTGTGATGATTACACTTGATAGTAATACAAATATATCCCAGGGCACATTTCATTTATGAATGTACCAGGTGATTATAGATGGCGGCTGATCCCGTTTAATGCAGCATGTTCGAATCCCATAAGCTCCGAGGGATCAATCCAAGCCGCCAACCAGCCATTCTCCGACTTCAATTCCGATGCCTTTCGCCAATTCACCGATCCAATCCCCAGAAAAATTGACACACCATTTCTCACCAGTGTCTGCGGTGCCGGCTCCCCCACTGCCACTCAAGGCTGAACTAGCGCCCATGCCTGACGCGGGTACCACTAGCCGCAAGCGTCGGAGGGTCGCGAGCTCTGCATAAATTGAGTCGGCAACTGATGCCGCACGGATAGGGTTAGCGGGAGGATTTGGATCAATGGCACGGTAGATGGCGATGAGCCGTTCTAGAGGAAATGGTCGAGCTGTGAGGACAGTGGAAGGACCTGTGATTCCTGTGTTGGCTGACGTCGTTGCCAATGATGCAAACGCAGACTCGAGCGTTGACTTCGTGATGCGTGTCTTCTGACGCTTCCCCTTTTTACTAGGAGTTGAAGGGTCCTGGGAATTGTCTCTGCTGTCTTCAGCTCGAGCCTGGGAAAGCAGTTTCAGGCGCCGTCTGTGATGTGACCGCTTATTTCGTGCGGACAGGGATGAGGATGAGAATTTTGAGAAGAAGATGGTATCTAGACGAGGAGGTGTATGAGACGCCACATAGGCTGATGTTAGAATTAAAGTTGGGAAATAAGGTAATGAAGGCAGCGGTGAGGGCGCTGGCGTTGAAACTTTTCCAGCAGTCGAGTCTTCCGGAACAATGCGATGGACAAGTGCAGATTCACCCTGTTGCCGGAAGAGCGATCGATTCTTGACCAGTAGCCGAGGGAAGTCCCATTCCTGGCTGCCTCCGGGAGGCTTCTGCCCATCAACGATGGGAGCGACAAAGCGAGGCCAGAGTCTCTCGCATATAGACCGAGATGTAGGAATCGTTCCAGCTGTAGGTCCAATCAGGGAATCATAGACGGCAGAAACGAAATGAGGATACAGCTTCGAAGCAGCTTCCGCGGGGAGACCATCCACATGTGGTGGTTCTGAGGACGTAAGGATCGTGACAGCTTCTGGCCTGGTATAAGGAGGAAAGCTGATATGAGGTACCGCTGCTGACTGAAGGAAGAGGGGTCGCGGTGTAGAGCCTACTATGAGGACAACGCATAACGATGGTATCTGGCAGAGTCAGTGGCCGGGTCTGAGCAAACATGGACGCCAGTAGCAAACACTCACCACCTCACCCAGCCTTGAGAGTGCTGATAAGAGAGTGTATGGTGCCTCTCTCTGCCTGTCGATACCGTCCAAAACCAATACGAACTTGTGGACTTTTCCTCTCTTCGAATTTAGAGCATCCGCCAGCAGGACCGCAAGTGTACTGACATGCTCGCATTTTCCCTTCCCAAACTTCTCCCATTCATCCTTGAGCCCCAAAGAATCGAGAGCTGCAAGAAGAATCTTTGTGAGCAAATGCCGCCCTGTGATACACTCCGCACTTTTCACAATGGCATGGGGTACATCGAGAGACGATAGGACGGCGCGGACGATTGTCGACTTGCAAGTTGCGGAGATGCCGTGGACAATCAACGTTGCAGGACTGGGAATTGTGGGCTGTTTGAAATACCGAGGAGCATCGAGTCAGCCAAATCAATGTCGCATCAATGACAGACGATGAAATTAAAGCGCATGGGATGAAGAGCTCACGCTAAGGAGGCTTGCAAGTTGGCGGATCTGGAGCTCTCGACAAGGCCATTGCTGGCTCAATGACCGAACCAGCTGCTGTGGAAGGATTGGAGCCATGACAGGACCGTGTTTTTCTGGAATCGAAGAGGCCAAGCGATGGCTTAAAGATATATAGAACAGCAATTATCCTTCGCGGAGAACGCGTTGAGCCGGGACACTGCTTATGTAATACATATATAAGTTATGCATACTAATTTATGCATGGTAAGGTGTCATTGGTTCATGCCCTCCTCCTCTTCCTCCCCCGAGGCCTCCCCGCCTGGGGGTCCGTCGGGCCTTCCCCCATTGCCTCCCTGTACTTCGCTTCAGGGGCCCTCCGGGGTATAATATACCCTGGTGGCCTCCCCACTCACCAGATGTTCAGAACAATAATTATCCTGCTGCTCCTCTAGGTCGGGTATCTCATTGCACTTCGTATTCGTGCCCCGCCGCACGTCGCATTGCACCTATGTGCCCGGCACCCGCAGGTGTAAACCAGCATTACTTGGTGACACCTAAGCACTGTTAGAAAACCCGTGTTGAATGGCTTCCCAGGGCCACTTACATTTTCAGTTTATACTGTGCGTAAAAGCCACTCGAAAAAAAGTTAGGCTTATCCTACACAGTAAAGCAATTTAACTTACCTTGTATGTGTGAACACTGAAGGAACAGAAGAGGGTGGCAACTGCTGGTTTATGAGAGTCTTTCACGGCATCAAACGCACTTTCCATCCTTAAACTAATCTACTGTTACGGAAAGTGCCTTTCGTAACGATGACAAATGCAACCGCCTGCTGCCTAGGGTAAGTTATAGAGCTCATTAAATCAAGCTTATTAGATCAAATCCATCCAATTAAGTCCTCTAGATCAAGCTTTCTAAACCGGGCTATCCAAGGGTATCTCGTAGGCAGTAATGATCATATTACTTGTTATATAGGAGCCGATTCCTTAATTGTACCGTCAGCATTTGCGAGAAATGGCTTTCCTTTCATCTGTGGAGGTCCACGGCACCAGTTCCAGTACGATCGGGGCTTATCTGGTACTCTGGTCGCACTGCATCCGAGAAAATGCCGCGGTAACTCTTCCATTGTATATGCACGATGTATGGCCTTTCCTTTTTCTTCCCGGTACATGCACACATGCACAGCAATAAACGCCGGTTTCAATCACCCTTTTGCGCGTGTCCCAGAATGGAAACGGTATCGATCCCATGAAATGAAAATTTTCAGGATCCTTGGTTGTAAATGGTGGTATATTCAATTCTCTGGGCATGCGGGGTCGGCACGGTCTTTTTTGCGACGTTGCTTGTTGTGGTACGGAGTTGATGAATGGTTGGCGTTTTGTTCTTCCCAATCAGCCACAGAATTATCGTACCATCCACGTAGTCTTTCGAGATATGTCGTCGAAGCTTTGTGGCTTTCGTTAATACTACCGTGGACATCAATAGCCAAGTTTAGAACATCCTGCAGTCGAACAAGACGCCAACGCCGCCTGACCTTTCTTATGTATACACTATATTTCCCAGGTAAAGTGTATATGGAGACAAGCCTTTCCATACATTTCATTGCTTATAAAAATAAAAAAAATCTAATCAAAATCACGCGCTGCTGCGTATTTTGTGTGCCTAAATCTACCTTTCTTAATCGACTCAAAGGAATTCAACCACGGTCGGAAACACACCCCAATGGCCATAAATTAACAGTTCTTGAAGAAGAAGTCCTTGTGAAGCGCCTGCTAGATGCAGATAAAAGAGGGTTTTCAATTCGGCCGCAGTTTCTGCATGGAATGGCACAGATTTTACTCCGCGAACGTACACAAGATTCTACTGTAACCCTTGGAATTAATTAGGTTTATTCCTTTACCATACACCATCCTGAACTACATACAAGATATAATCGGAGGATTACATACCAACATGCAAAGCAGGAGGATCCCAAGGTTTCAAAACCATGATTTACGATAGTACGCGAAACTATTCAGGAACATGGCACCCATGAGGATGATATTTGGAATTTTGACGAAACTGGCTTTTCAATAGGGCTCTGTTCAATATCTAAGGTCATTACTATAGTGGACCACAGTGAAAGAGTTCGAAGGGTTATCCAAAGAAATCGCAAATAGGTTACTATTATTAAGTATATCAATTCAAAAGGGATCTATATACCTCCAGCAGTTATCTTAAAAGGGAAAGAACACCAGGCTGAATGGTATCAAGAGCCTAATCTTCATCCAGATTGGAAGCTTACCAATAGCGCTAATGGCTGGACAATAGATAAGATAGGTGTTGCATGGTTAGAGCACCTATTTAACCCTTTTTCCAAGCTACATTCAACTGTTACAAAGTGGTTACTTATTCTTGATGGCCATTCAAGTCATCAAACCACTGAATTTAATAATTTCTGCAAAAAGAATGCAATTATCTGCCTTTGCATGCCTCCACATTCATCTCATCTCCTTCAACCTCTGGATATTAGTGTTTTTGGACCATTTAAACGAGTGTACGGCAAATTAGTTGAGAACATGATGGCAGCTGAAAACAACCATATTGATAAAGAGGATTTCCTGTATCTATATCCTCCTGCACGCGAAGCAGTCTTTACTCAAAAAAATATTTGTAATGGCTTCGCAGGAGCTAATCTTAAGCTGCTTGATCAAGGCCAGGTACTTGAAAAAAATCACCTTTCAACTCCATATACCAACACTACCTTTTGTTGAAACTGAAGGATCAATTTCCTCTGCTTTTCAAACTCCTCAGAATCCTTGTTAGTTTGATCATAAGGTTCGTAATTTACAAAGAAGTCTTCAAAAAAGAATGCTTTTTAGCAGCCCAATATCTTATATTCAATATCTTGAAAAGGCCGCGCAGATGGCAATAAATATGAACCTTCTTTTTCTACAAGAAAATAAGGTTTTATACGCTGAAAATAAGTAACAAAAAAAGAAGAAAGCAAGGAAACGTATTGCTCTAGGGACTAATCTCTTTATATCTGTATAGGGAGGTCGTGATTATCTTCAATAACTTGAAGAGTAGGTTAAAGTGTAAGTTGAAGAGCCTATATCTAAGCCTCGCCAGCGAGCTCGAGTACACTGCAGTGGCTATGGGACTATTGGATATACAATACGAAATTACCCTACACATAGGGTTTAATAGGTTGGGAGTAGATTGGATTGGGATAGAATAGAACGGATCGCTAGCCCCCCTATGCTAGCAATCTAGAGGGTTCAATATAACTATCTAGGAGATCCTTCATCCCCTAGCACTTGGTAGTTTTATCTGGGTTTCACCTCACGGGGTTGGCTACCCCTCGTCCATACCTCTGCCCCTCGCCTCTCTGTCGAGGCGAAGGGTTCTCGGCGGTACAGTTCCAATAGGGTTATGACACTACGCAGTACCGGTATATATATTGTTTTCCTGGCTAATCAGGTCGAATAAATAAATTACGGCGCGTTGGTGTATTGGAGATGGTGTCACCATTACTTCTATAGGGATTATCTGATAGGGTTAGTAAAGTTGACCTATCAACTTTCTCCTTAATAGAGAAGGATTTTAAATTTGATATGAACTATATTGTTGAGATGATTTATAGATTATTAAAATAAAGTTAATGTAATCCACAACTGAGTCGCGAATTTTCACCGCTCCCAATACGTCTTTGAAGCTTTTCAACCACCAATACCTTTAAATTAGATTATTTAAAAGATAAAATAAATAGCTATTTATTAGGACAACTCCTTTTAGTATGACCAATAGTCTAATAGCTACTGTACTGTGGTGGAGCTCGCTGGCGAGGCCTAGATGCCTACTCCTCAACCTATAGATTAAGTTGCTGAATGCAATCTAGACCTTCCTGTGCAGATAAAATAATATCGTTTCCTAATACACCACGCCTCCTTGCCTTCTTTTTTATTTGCCATTTGTTTTCAGCCCGTAGAACCTTAATTTTTTGGTGGAGAAGAAGGTTTATATTTATTGCTATCTGCGCGGCCTTTTCAAGATATTAAATATAAGATATTGGGCTGTTAAAAAGTATTCTTTTTTGAAGATTTCTTTGTAAATTACAAACCTTATGATCAAACTGATAAGGATTCTGAGGAATTTAAAAAGCAGAGGATATTGAGCCTTTAGTAAGAGGTGGTGGTGTTGGTGTATGGAGTTGAAAAGTGATCTTTTCAAAAACCTAATCTTTATTTAATAGGTTAAGCCCAGCTCCTACAAAGCCACCATATATATTCTTTTGAGTAAAGACTGCTTCGCATGCAGGAGGATATAGATATAGAAAATCCTCTTTATCAATATGGTTGTTGCCAGCAACCATCATTCCCTCAATTAATTTCCCGTATACATATTTAAACAGCCTAAAAATACCAATATCTAATAGTTGAAGGAGATAAGATATATACGGAGACATACAAAGACAAATAATTATATTCTCTTTACAGAAAGCATTAAATTCTGCACTTTGATGACTAGAATGGCCATTAAGAATAAGCAACCGTTTCGCACCAGTTGAATGGCGTTTATAATATGGATCAAACAGTTTCTTTAGCCAGTAAAAGCCTAGTTTGTCTGTTGTCTAACCATTCTTACTTAGTATAAGTATCCAACCTATATCTTTATGAAGATTGGGTTTTTGATACCAAGTAGTTTGTTGTTCTTGTCCCTTTAAGATAACCATTGGTGGTATAGAAATCCCCTTAGAGTTTACATATTCAATAATTATAACCTATTTATAATTCCCCTGGATAATTCTTCGAGGTCTTTTATTACGATCTATAATAATAATAACCTTAGATGTTGAGCAGAGCCCCATTGAAAAACTAGTTTCATCAAAGTTCCAGATATCATCTTCATATATACCATACTCTTGAATAGTGGTGTGTACAATTTTGAACCACTATTTTATAACCTTTGGATCCTCCTGCTTTGTATGTTGATATATAATCCTCCGATTATATCATATATATAGTGTTAGATGGTGTTTGATAAAATTATTTGCCTAATTAATACCAATGGTTATGGTAGAATCTCGGGTTCACTTATGAAGTAAGATTTATGTTATTCCACATAGAAATTCTGGTCGAACTAAAAAAACCCTGTTTATCTGTATCTAGCAGGCGCTTTGTAAGAACTTCCTTTTTAAGAATTATTAATTTATGGCTATTGGTGTGTGTTTCCGACCGTGGTTGAATTCTACCGAACCAATCAAAAAAGGTAGACTTAGGCACTCCAAATATTGCAGTAATCCTTGATTTTGATCGAATTTTTTTGTTTTTGTATGTATTAATAGCTATTTAGATTCGGCTTTCCTTAGAAAAAGGCATTTTATATAATAATAGTGAAAAAATAATATATTGAAAAATGATTATTGGAAGTTGTGGAGAAAATAGATAGTTTGGTTATATAGACAGTTCCCTCAATCAAGCATCTTAGTAACTCCGAGATTATTTTTGTTTTGTTTATATTCCGGTATGGTAATTTAGTTATGGGACCTATTAAAAAAATATCGTTATCGACCTGTAAGATCATTCCTTATTTATCTAAATGGAATATGAAATGATATTGTGAAGGATATTTAATTAGATCCCCGGAATAACCACCGACGGCACCTGTGGACCAGATTACGGCTACACAACCTGCACAAATCCTAGTTTTGGACCATTAGTTGAATTACCTTCCTTTCTTTTCTCTGATCTTTATATATTGGTTATTCTGATAAGGTCTTTTAGATATTGCTCCATTTACGGATATTGTGGAAGTAGTAGTGATTTTTGTGGTGCGGGTACTTGTTATTTTGGTGATTATGAGCTTGATATTGATGGTCCCAGTATTAATGGGGAATATGGACTGAATTTCGCTGGCAACAAAATATATACGGGGACATAATTTGGGTCCTACTACTCAATATCTGGGTATTGTGGAAGTACCAATGACTCCTGTGGCCCAGGTAATTGTTATTCTGGTGTATGCTTGTAATCATATCCTTAATCAGGGGAAGTGAAAGATATAACCTCAGAAATAGTGATTTTGTCTCAATTAGGAATCGGGATTTGGTATCCTGAAAACCCTATTATTCAATGTATTTTATATATAAGCAACCCCAAATAACGCAGGATATCTCCAGAATCAACCAACCTACCAGGTCAGTAGTAGCCAATATTTCTTCCCACCATACTCTGTGTCAGCCTTATGGAATATCTCAATGTCGCCTCCAATACCGTCCTCTGTAACCTCCCAATCACCAGATTTGATCTATTTAACCTAATTAAAAAGTATTTTATGGATTTGGACACTGCGTAGCCCAAAAAACCTGTTAAATCCGGATTGGTACAGCTCAGAGTTCACATCTACAGGCTCTGGCTCATCATCCCAAGGTTTCATACCGAGGCAATGTTGCACCGCCGCGTCAAAAAGCGATACCAACTCATACTCTTTGCTGAATCTAAGACAGTAAAAGCAGCATCGAGTGAAATTCAACAGAAAAACATATGGCCCAAAGTTGCCACATGTCCGGCAATATGGCTGACAGAATTCTCCAAAAAACTGATAGAGGCTGAAATAGCCTGCTGTCCGTGTCATGTGCATAATCTGGAGCACTTGCAAAACATGTTGCCGGAGAAGTTTATAAGCAGGCAGATTGGTTGCTAGGCCAAAATAAGCAGCGTTAATCTGGCGTACGATACGAAGGGTGTCAAGATCGAGAAACATGAGTATTTCATTGATAACCTCGGTAGGAAGACGTTGGAAGTTTCCGATCGACGCTTTGCGGCATTTAGAGCGAGGCAGTACAACACGCGACGGCCTCACAGTTCCATACTGCTTGTTGCATGTGTTTCGTAGCTTTGACCAGATAAAAAGGTTCAGCATAGGCGTCCATCTTTCTTCCATATAAAATGCAAGTCCGGACGCCATAGTTACAGTGGTTTATGGACTTCTTCAAGGTTGTACTTGAGACGTTGTGGTGTAGGATCGGAGATGAAAACTGATTGATTATGCGGGAAGAATCCGAATATATGTACTTCACTGTGACTTTGTGATATAGATGACTTACATCATACAGTATGACTGTTAGGAAAAGTATTTGTTAACAAATTCTAGAAAAGGTTTCTGGAGTTCACAAATCGCATCAAATTCCATTCAAGTATCATCCATGGTCGCATAACTATGGGTTGAGCTCCGTGAATTATTATGTAAGCGCTCAGCTCCTGTCTCTAGATTCTAGAGATAGCATGTCACTAGCTATTATCTACTGATAAACAAAAGTATCTACCATATGTCCAAGGATTGAAGAGATCGAGTCAAATGTAATGGATTGATGTAAGGACAGCAAGATCACTACGAGACCAATGTGGTTCAAAGTATGGATACATCTATTCTGCCCGATGCCGATAATGAAGACAAAATGGTTTCCAAAGAGATCTAATGACATTAAGCGATAAATCTTCAAATACCAAAACTCGGAAGCGATCGGTTGCATCTGCAGACCGACGTTCCATTCTGAACCGAAGAAGGCACAACAAGAAGTATGGTCGCCAAGTCTGAGACCAGCTGACCGTCGCCCTCTGTCATGCTCGCTTCTGCGTCAAAACAGATCAATCAAATGGTAAACCAGGGTCAAAATGAGGGGAAAGCTGATAATGCGGTTGGTTTTGTAACATATGCAAAGCCGCTCTCTCTGCATCAATGGTCATTGGGCAATTCGCCGGAAAGAAAAGAGGAAAAAGGGGTCAAATAAAAGCACAATCGTGAATAGGAAAAGGAAACCAAGGGGTCAGATGCTGCTTGCCATAAGTGAAGTGTGACATAGCTTCGATCGTAAACACATATGGTGAGATTTCTTATCGTTAGTTATGATGTCGGGTGCATACAGTAGCATCCAAAATTTGTGTACAAAAGGATAAATCAAGACGCCAGTACTGCATAATGCATTGTCAGGCAGATTCAGAAATGATGCGAAGGAGGAACGGAAAGATGACGATCCTGTGTGTTGTCACAATCGATTCCCAAGAATCTCGCTGACAGTCAGTCGAGGTGGCCGTAAAAGTCATGAATATCGTTGCATCGTCTCAGTATGAGTACAATTCCGTAACAAGGTCTCATGATCCGGAAACAAACAAGGAACTCTAGATGTATCCGTACACTTGACCCTGAGCACCAAGGCTGCCATTGGGGTGTTGGGGCGTGGGACTGAAGATGGGAGTGTGCGTCTCACTGGCACCACCGGACGGGGTGTTCGAGGCAGAGCCGGACGCAGAACCAGGGACAAAGCTGGAATTTCCGGCGTCACCGAATGCCAGGCCTTGATTCCCGAACTGATGACCGACGTTGGAGGTAGGGAAAGAACCGTGCTGATACAAGAACGGCTTCTGGGGAATCTGCAACGGCGTAGGGAGCTGAGCAGAGGTCATCTCATTAGGAGTGACCTGTCCGCTAGTAGCAGCGCTAGTAGCCCCGCTGGACCTGCCAGAACCCTCAGATCCCAACATCTTGCCAGCAATGCGGCGACCATGGGGAGTCTGACGGATAGATGGAAGGATTGGGCGGATGGCATCAACGATGCGAGCGCGCGTATCAGGGTCGGCAAAATCCATCGCAGTCTGGACCACGTAGTTGGCGAAGGAGTCACGAAGCATCTTTTCCAGCTCATTGGGAGCCAGCATCTCGTCGATCATCTGGCGGCGCATCTGGTACTCCGCGGTGCGAAGGCACTTTTCAATCACATTTGAACTGAACTTCTGCTTCGACAAGGCAGGCACATTACCACGGAAGCTCTGACACAAGGGCTCCGTGAAATGCGGTTCAGCAAGGTCCAGGATGTACTGAACAACGTAATTTCCGAACGGATCCTGGACAAGGGAGAAGGCATTGCCGGTGATTTGGGCAATGAGACGCGCACGCTGTTCTCCGGAGGCATGGTCAATGCAGCGCTGGAGGACACAGCATCCATGGCGATGAGTTCCGACGATGACACAGTTGGTACCAACAGCATCGTAGATGAACTGCGCGTCCTCGGCAGAGAGACGGTTGAGACACTTCTGAATCACATGGTTGCCGTTCAGATCCTGGACGAGGTCCACCACCCGGTCCCGAAGAGCACGGATCACGGTCTGCGTCTGCTCAGTTGTAGAGATGAATTCGATCATCTTCTGCAAAGCGCGAGTTCCATGTTGGTTGAGCGCAATCTTCACAAGCTGCGGGGCGGCGTTGTTGATAAGAGCAGTGCGCTGCTCATCATTGGAGTATTCGAGCAGCTTCTGGCAGAGATAATTACCGAAGGGATCTAGAAGCTCTCTGTTAGCACGACATGTTAGTTTGGGAAGAAAATTGCACATCACGCACCGGTCATCAACTCAACCACATGGAGGTGGGTCTCATCAAATATCATTTGCACATGCTCAGGGTTGCGATCTTCAAGCTTCCTCTGGAGATAGCGACATCCGTGCTGATCCTTGCACAGTCCATACAGTTCACCGCGGTAGTGCTCAAGAGGCACGTTGCTGAAGCGAGAGAGCTGAGGAGCGTCTCCTTCTCCATTGCGACGAGAGTTCAAGCTCCGTCCCGAAGTCTCGGGAAACCGATAGTTTCCATATGGGTAGGCGGCGTAGGGTCCCGGTGCAGTGTAGTTCTGGACTTGGCCATTCGCCTGCATCGAATTTGCAGCGTATGCAGGCATGCCATAACCATAGAATGGATTCTGAAACGCAGTCAGGGGTGTCGGAGTAACAGAACCTGCGATGCTCGTAGGGGAAGCAGCCGAGGTTAACTGGGGTCCAAACGGCGCGGCGCTTGCCTGCAGGGAAGAGTGCTGGGGTTGCGTGGTGTTGAGCTTCGTCTCATCACGCTCCGGCGATTCACGAGTCTGCCGGTTACCGACAAGATTGGCCGGAATGCGACCCAAGCTGGCATTGTGGTGATGGAACTGTTCAGCGTGCGTCTTTGGAGGGGTAATAGCAGCGTTGAAGCCATTCCCCTTGACAGTCGGCAGGTCGTTCGTCGAATAGGATGACTGCAGGGACGTGGGACGGCTAGAATTATTGGCAGACATCACATCATGGCCATTGTCACCTCCATAGAGCAAGCTGACTTCGAGAGAGTGACGAGCCAGGTGGCGGGAAGGATTAGCAATGTTGACCGGCTTTTCACCTTGGGGACTACCGAGTTGATCAAGACGGAACACGTTGAGCGCATTCTGCGGCATGCTCTGGTGGGAAGAGCGATGACGGTTGTGCGAGTTCCAATTATCATGAGGTCCTGGAGTACGGGAGTTGGCCAAGTCCAAAGCATCAGAATTGGCAGAGAGCTGCTCAAGACATTAGCATTTAGTGTTCTTGTCACGGACTAAAGCGGACTTACCAGTCCAGAGTTGTCATCACGACGTGACAGGGTGGGGAATTTATCATCTGGATCTGTCATTTTGAGATAGCTCTTGATATCGGGGGTCGGGAGTCTATCCTCCTCCTTCAAGGTCGCCCTATCGTCCTCGTTGTGGAAGAGATATTTTGCTGCGCTGAAGGAATCAAGGCCAGTAGTGTTGTTGTTACCAAAGCCCGCCAGGCTCGAACGAAGCTGAGAAGACAAGCCGGTGGCAGGCATTGAATAGCGATTGTTGACACTATCCGGGGACGTCAGTTGAAACCTCCAAAGCCTGTGGACTGTGGGAATATGATGTGGGCAGCCACGAGGAAAGATCAGACGAAGGTGTGAGCACGTGCATGAAGTGAAGAGACAAAAAGCATGAGACGGGACGAAAGGCAGGACATGAAAGGAGGACAGGACGAAAACCACAGATCCCCACCAGCGCGAAGTGTTGCTGCATTCACAAGAAAGACAATGAGAGGCCAGAACTTACGATGACGAATGACGATATGGCGAAAGAGTCTCGCTAAAATAGCTCTCTTCTTCGGAGTTCCTACGGGAACCTGGCACAGATTGTACAGAGAAGCGGTTGTTCGGAGTCTGGGAGGTAGTGGACCTGGCCTGAACGGACTGCGGAGAGGTCACCTGGGATGGAGCGAAGACATTGAAGATCCCAGGAGAGGATGTGACGCTCGATGTAGAAAACCGAGTAGGACGAGAAAAGACCGTCGGGAAACCACTGTCGCGGTACTCAGGTGGGGTGGTAGGCTCGCTGACAGGACCAGAGAGGCCTGCCTGGGCAAGGTCGCGTGCGAGCTGGTCCATTTCCTGTTTCTCCTTCTCGTGTTGGAGGTCAAGGAGTTTCATGTCCGCCTCGAAGCGCTTCTTCTGTTCTCGCATATACTCGATATGCTGACGCTTCTTCTCGAACTGGATGATGTTAGGTATGTACAAGGTGGGGGGCTCAGAAACTGAGAGATGAACTGAAGGTGAGGGGGAGGTGGAAGTCTCACGAGCTGGGATTTATGGAGCTGGGTAGCCTGCAAATTTGCAGGCGTCAGTGAAGTGATCAATAGTGGGTGAATGGCAGGTGAGGGGCAATCGAGCAGCAGTCACCAAGTGAATGTAGGAAACCTCCAACACTACACCAGGACAAAGAACCCCCCTCACTACAATGGCATTTGTGCACACGAACCAATTGTAAAGATGTCAAGCTTACCGAGGAAAGTAGGTCTATGGACTCCGGCAGCTGAGGCGCCTGCTGATTGAAATAACTCCAAGACGATAGCTTGCTCGCATCAGTAGTGAAACGGCGTTGGAGATTGGCGCGCACATCGTGGGACGGTCGTTGGAACGCCATGAAGCTCGATTGACCCGGGGAGAGAGAGGCATAACCCGAGAAGGGGGACTCCGATTGAGGAGATCGCGGGGAGGTGAATCGCAACTCATCGAGTCGCTCGCTGAGGCCGTTCTTGAAAGCCATGGTGGGCGGGATGCGGGCGAGGTCAGGCTACAGCGTCGACCGCGGTCGACATGTCAGTAAGATCTCCCAACCGCAAGATCTGATCTAAAGCAAGAGAGGCGGTGCAATATCGATCTGAAGGAGAGCAATTGCAGGCAAAAGAGGGGACCACAATGGCGGAGAAAGAACGACGTGGCTGGGGGAGGGGTTTAGGGGACAAACGAGGGCCGGGGAAGTGGTGGTTGGCGGTGTGTCGGGGGAACAAGTAAGGAGTGGGAGGGGCTGAGGGGCGGTTCGATGATGAGTCGACAAGACCGTGATAACTCACCGATTACGCCTCGAGGGACCTGCTGGACTCCAACAGAGACACTGTTCTCTTGTTCGATGTATCTGGTACCTCGAATTTCTGTTCTGAAGCTGGTGTAGTGGTTGTAGACGAGCTGTCCAGACTGGGGTCAGCCCCCCTGGATATGCGGAGTGGGATCACAGCTGCTCATAGACGGGCCGCGGCACCAGTCTTGGGTATTGGACGTGTACGCTCCGTCGCACGTAGCGGACGAAGAAAGGAGCGAGCGAAAACGTCAAGGAAAGAAGGGAAGAAGGGAAGAAAAAGAAACTGTTGTACAGATTCCCGGAGTTGGGAAAGATGGGATGGAAGGAGAAGAGAGGAGGCGAGGGGAAGAGAGAGAAGAAAGGTCCGAGCAGGCCAGAGCGGGGGAACGAAACGAACTGGCCTTGCGCTCTAATTACCTTATGCACATCACGGCCTCGACCATCCTGACTGGAGATCTGCTTCACGGAATTGCTTCCCTTCTGCTGGAGCTACGTTGTCTACCCTTGGAGCATTCTCACTGGCTACCACCATGCTCACCAGATGCTACATTGTTCCACACAGCACTGCCGTTCCCAAGGAGGAACCGTTGTCCGTCCAAGCCCTCGTGAAGCTCCTATCCCGCGACCTAGGGTGGTGCTAATTATTACTTAGCTGGGGGGTATTTTTCTCTTAGCCGCCAGGCACCTGCCAGCAAATTCACACACGGTACTTTTGGGCCGGCGTCCGGTAGCGTTGCTTCGTGCTCGAACCGAAACTCGAAGCAAGGACTCCCGCTCGGTGCACACGGTATCCTGTGCGCTTGTGTGCTGTTCGAGGGCAGCATGGCTCTCTGCAGGATCGGGTTTGCCCCAGGTGGGAGCGTCTACTAGTTAATGACTGAGTGCGAGCTACGGAGTGTACTGTCCGGAGTACATGACTTGGAGTACTACTTCATGCTTTGTACCGTGGCAACGGAAATGGCTTCGGGCCATTCCTGCAAGTTGTGGATATGCAGTTGGTTGCAAGATGTGCCTGGATCGTGTTATCCGCCTGTAGTCAGCCGATACCGTTGCCTCACCCCCCAATTGAGAAATGTGATGATTGATGACAAGCTGCAGACACGCGGACAGCCGACGCCAGTCGCGCCGGTCAACAAAACAATCCGTGCAGAAAATTAAGAGAAACCACTATTCATAGGATAATACACGCCCACTCTCTGGTTCGCGACACCGTTCCTTCGCGCTGTACTGTTTTTCTCCGGTTCCAAGGGTCCTGGCCGAACAAAGATAGAAGGATTGGACTGCTGTTCTTGCGGGTAACGGTGAGGGGCTCAACAGAGTGATCAGCCATGGTTGCATAAGGCTCGTTCCACGGATCAAGACCCTTCGAACTCTATGCCCCGAGCTCAAGGTGCAACTCCACCATGTACAAATAGTAATCCTCCGTATCTCGATGCGATGAAGAAGGTCCGAATGTCAGGATGCCACGAAGCCATGAAGCCACAGCTATCTGCCGAACGAATTGGCTGGCTCATCCGACTCGGCCCTGGCGCTCGCAGCAGGATTAGAGTTCGCGAGAGCCTCGAGATCTGACGCCCATGATGCTATCTCAAGAGGGGGCCAGAGCTGGAAGGGGAGCGGTGTAGCACAGACAGGGAATACTCGATTCCACTGCTCATCGATACCTCTCCAGCCTGCCATGCTCTCGCCATCCTTGGTGCCACCGTCAAGTCCTCATTTCACTGACAAGCAGCGGTACACCAAGCAGCGCGTCGTTCCGTGATGCTCTTTGTGGGGATAAGGCACCCGAAAGCTCAGGGGCGCAAATCCAATCAGCGCGGACCACTTCCGGGCCTTGCCTTGGGCGCCTAACGTCGGTCTTCAATGAGCTTCAGATCTCGCGATCTGTTGCGAGTTTCTAGACTCCTTTTTTCCTCGTTGTGTCTGTTGGTACTCACGGACCACGCCGACAATCATGTGCACAATGAAGACCAGGACGCGATCCATTGTATCGTTTCTGAACTCGAGAAGCCGTTCATGCCATGAGTAGCGCACATTCCGAGCAGATTCCAAGATGAAACGTACTGTTTCATGCCCGACGAGGAGTCACTTTCGTACCAATGACTGAGCACAGCCTAGTGGACCGATCCACGCTTCGCTACTGCAGCCAGGTCGAGTCGTCGGCGCCTTGTCTATCCCCGCGCTCCCTTCCGCATGCTTAGTGCCACACGCTTATTTTTCTTTGCAATCTTCGAACGACTATGATTATTTGACGCATGGAGTTAGAGCTGTCATACTAACTGATGGAAGATTAATGCATTCTAGAAAAATCGTGCAGCTGGAGCTCGCCAATTGATCGCACAAAAGATCCCTGAGAATATCGAAATTCCTCAACGAGCAGTTTCCCGCACGTGATCGCACTCTCAACAAACATCGATGACCTAGCGCAAAACAAGCGAGCTCCACACTATGGCCATTGAAAAGCATAAGAGCCCAGAAAGCTATACGGGCTCAATATTTGTGTCAAGTTGACGAGGACTAATGAGAAAGCAAGGCCAATTGCCTGCTACACCGAGTAGGCCGGACATAATGATAGTTGACGGGTCTATAGCGAACTCGCAGCTTCTGTGCGTCATTGAGGACGTCCTTGCTCTATGGAATCTTGCCACAAAATGAGGCGAGCGAGCAGTGTGCGCTAAGCTATGGAGGACAGGATACTCTACATGGAAAAGACGTATGCAGCCCGGTGACAGTTGTCCCAGTATACGCGCCAAACCTGGAATTGATAAGCAACAAGGCAAAGACCGCGAGCAGGAAATGGTGGCCCGACCCCGCAACGGTCAGTCTTCTTGTTGCCTCAGCGGATCGGTTGGAAGCGGGACCGAAGTGGTGGAAACAACCTGGTCTTACGATCCTTTAGGTGGCATCGTGATGATCTGTTCAGTACTGCTTCTTAGCCTGCTATCTCCTGTTAACTAATGTCATTGTCAGGGGTAGCACCAGCTGACCTCAATAATACTGCACCCGAGAACGGTTCTCCGGATGCAAAGAATTTCCGGCAGCATTCAGTGTACCAACGGAGCTGTGTTTCAGATATGGCTGCTAACGCTGCCGCGGATGGTGGCGTTCTCCCTTGAGAATACCCGGAACGTGAGGCGCTGGTGCCAACAAAGCAGGCTTCGACGTGTGCTCTTTCTTCAACTACTACTCTTCTTGCTTGTCTGCATTATCGGATACCCCGCACTGCTACAATTTGCATAGTCGCCTATCTGCTTCTCGTTGGAAAGCGGGCCAGTGTAAAACCGCCAACAATCATAAGGCACACATTGACTGTCCAAGCGGCAGCAACAACTAATCAGACTCAATGGCTAGTCAATGCCATGCTCAGTTCTCTTCGAAAGCCCTCAACAGCCCGAGGAACTCTCCTCCTAGCTTCAGACCTGAAAATGCGGCAGCAGCTGTGCGGTTCTTTATATGGAAATACTCAGATCATCCACGATCGAGTACCTCCTTGCTGCATTTCTCCACACTATACTACTGCCTGTCACATTCAAACACGAGTTGGGAGAACGAAGGCGCATTGCATCGGGAATAGTGCCTTAACTTCCTCGGTTCTCAGGTACGTAGCATCTGGAAATCAACCACAGGAACGAGAAGAGACATATTCCAATATGCGAGTATCATCATCAATAATCAATAGCCGCGGTAATAAATATGTACTGCTCTAAATGCCCAAACACCAACGGTATTTACTTTGCCATTCCACAGCGAGTACTAATCACTAAGTATGTGAGAAGTGGGGCATGAATGGAAACGGTGATTAGGAAGCAATTACTCTAGATTTTATAATGCTTTCAAGGCCGCGCCAAAGGGATTGAATCATAACATGATTGCGACAAGTACTAACTTTTATTATCTTGATTGGTTCTTGCATGTTGTAGTCGGATATCGAGAAATAGATTCACGTGAATGTGAGCGCCAGTCCGAGTGGTGCGATTTCGTACCATAGATAGATAATCGTAGCGGGATAGATCTAAAAGGGTGTGATAGCCACGTCAGTCATTTCATAATATCTTAAAGAAGACCGATTTCCAGGACAATCTGCACGAGATCATACAAGATGAACATTGGAATTAGTTAACCACTTTTCTATGAGAACTCACTTGCAAACCCAAAAAGCTAAAAGTATGACATAGACGATTCTTATTGTCCACAACGAACGGCACTGCCGCCAAGTATAAGTAAGCAAGTTGAGCTGTCTTTCCATCCCTTATATGTGCCTTTCTGTCGAATCCTAGGGCACGCAAGCATGGAAAAGTATCAAATTGGCATTCAAGATAAAATTCTCTAAATTGCTTAATATTTAAAACTATTAAAATCTATTGTCTATTTATACTTGAAGATAGGTCAGAAGTTGTAAGGGATATAGGCAGGCAGCCTCTATACCTATAACCAGTCGCCTAAAAAGACTAAACGAGTAATAGCCGGCAGGCTATTACGGGCTAGCACCTCTTATATAGTATTATTTGAGCCGGTGAGCGGGGTGCAGCTTCCCGCTCCCATTGCACCGTCCGCCTTCTCACGCTCACCGCCTGCCAGTACCCGTAATCCGCCTGCCGCATCAGGCATCGCGCCCGGCTGCCCTCACCGCCCACTGTCTATATAAACGCGCCGTGCCGTCCCTTGTCGACGACGCACCTCGTCCGTCCTTTCTCTTCCCCCCAATCCCACCTTTCGTGTCTCCTGGCACGTCTCTGGTTCAGCTCATGCCGCCTGCTGGTGCCGTGCGATCCGATCATTTACTCATTCTAGTTAGACGTCCGCGAAAATGGCGTTCTGGACTCGCTGCGCCGCTGCGGCGACCCCTGCAACAGCCGTCAGCTACGTCGTCGAACATATGACGGTCTACGAGGCTCACTTCATATTCAGGCGATCTAGCACCGGTCGTTGGTGGTCGGTCTGCGGTAGATGAGGCCATATTGTCACTTTTCATCCGCCGTGTTTGACAGAACCACTCCATCCCTCGCCTCGACTACGAGCTCCGTACACTATTCCGTTCTGTTCAACATACCTTATTCGTGGCCCGTACCTCCATCTGGCCTTACGCATCATTCTGTGTCTTCACGGCCCCGTCACACACTCAATTTCGAGACTGGACTCCCATGACGGTGCTGCACGGGCTAGGAGACAGCGGTGTTGATCCGCACTATTGATTGACAACGTCTGACCACTCGGCCTGGTCATGTCTTCCGCAGCCTGACCATGAATCTCGGCCGTGGATCCTCTTCAGTCGCGACGGCCAATGGAGAAAATACCGCACTTTCGAATGCCCGGAATCCCGTCTTCGCGTTAGCACCGTTTTGCTCAGCCATCCCGCTCGATGCAACCGTGTTTGCTGCATGATATGACAATGACGAGGTGTGGGAGGCAGGCCGAACCCGTTGGATAGTGTTGGGGAGTTCTGTGCATCCTATTTGCCAGGTTTTTGATGTCTGGAAGACTTCGCGGTGTCTCGTTGCTGCGCCAGCCGCAGCAGCCTCCTGCGTCTACGAGGCTTTGTTGGTCATCTTGCATTGCTCACGGACGCTCAACGGAGCGCTCGTAATGAGCATACCGCGAATAGCGGGGGCCCAATTACCTCTGGACGGATAGGCCATTCATTACCCCCACTGTTCAGCTCGAGACGGTCTTGAAAAATCGAGGCGGCGACGGTGACGAAGACGATGTGACCAGCCGTCTCCGATCCGGTGAAAGGGGGCTGGGGTGGCCACGGATGGCCACTGTTCCATGTTCCGGCCATGAGGTGTGTGATCTGGCTCTCTGCCTAGATAAAGAGGGCCAATGTCCGCAGTCAGGACAGCAGGCAATTCGGGCAATTGACTCAGTTTGTGTTGCCTTTCACCCTTTCCCACATCCTGCAGATCTATTCCCAGTGACCCTTTCCCGATGAACAATTCGATGAATAATTCGAAATTTCGTCTCGATGGCTTCAGAGCTTGGAGCCCTTCCAGTTCCCTTCGTCCCTCTCATCTCACTCGTTCCCGGTGTCCAACGCCTGTCAAAGCCTCATCTTCATGCACTTCACCAGATATTCTGAGATACCCCCATCCCACACCCATCACCGGTCTGCCCATCACTCCCGATCCATCTCCACATCCTTCCCGGTCCCCTTCATGCCCGGCGCAGCGTCCACACCATCACCCCCTACCGGCACGTCCGCCGGACGAGGTGTGTACGGACCGTGGTCCCCGCTCACGGATTTCAGGAACCTCTCGAGGGCACCAGACGCATTCCCGCACCCGTAGCCGCAATCATTCGTCAGAAAATGCGTCGTGTCCGGCGGTGGTTCCAGACGTTAGGAGCCAGAGGTCCGGTTCTCCGCTCAGGAAAACTGACAGGACAAGTGTGGGATCTCATGAGGATCATCGAGGTTTTCTAGAACAAAATCAGGGACGAGGTGTCGATGACACGCAGATCAGCGAAACCACTGTGGCACCGTCGACTGCAACACTCGAGAATGCAGACAGACGCGAGCAGATCTGCCTCAATGCTATGGACGGGTATATGGAACCAGGAGACCTGGATCTGGGCTCCATTGATCCCGCCATTTTAGGTGTGGATGCTGCAAAGAACTCGTCCATGCCGCATACGTTCTCTAATGGCGATCAAGTCACCGATGAAGGCCGATGGACGGCGGCCTCAACTCCAGATCCTCTCGCTCTTGAGCCATATCCACCATATCCCTCACTTGAACTCCACCACGCCGTCGATGAGAATCAGCAACTCTCCCGCGAAGTTGGCCACGATGATGGCCAGCAGAGTGGATTGACACCTGCACGGCGATCCAGTTCAGCGGAGCTATCGGTGGAACGCGGCCCGAAACGGCGTCGAACGGGCTCTATATCGCACGACAATCAGGCCTCCTTCATCGCCCTCCGCTCCCACTTTTTGTCGTCACCACTCGAGGAACGCCTGCAATTCCTGTCTTGGTTATTCGAGGCCGCGTTGCCTCGCTGCACGTCCGAGTCAGCAAATCATTGTAATATTCCGTTGATATCTTGCGAGCCGAGCAAGCCTCGGAAGGGGCCCACGCGTTCTTCAAGACGACCTCGTCATGTGACCACTCCAGGACCCTCTTACAGCACCGGCAGATCGCCGGTCGAGTCGAGGAAGGGCAGGCCCTGGTCCAAGGAGGAAGTGGATCTTCTGGTGTCGTTACGTGGGGAGCAGGACCTACCGTGGTCACAGGTGGTGGAGAAATTTGGACATCAATTCCCCGGTCGGACTCGAGGTTCGATTCAAGTATACTGGAGCACGAAGGCCCAATCTCGACGCTGAAGATATGGATTGGAGATCTATCTGAGCCTCTAGTGTTTCTCGATGGGAGCATTGGGTGATGACAGGGATGACGGATTCGCCGACGTCTTACCCCCAGCTGCCGGGAAGATTTACGGGATAGCAACAATGGAATGGTCTTGTTCTTGGGACTTTGAGTGGGTGTCCATCTGGTTGGCCGATAGAATCGGCTTATTGACCGTGAATTGCGCTACGATAGGATTTAAATGGACCGAGGTTTCCTTGAGAAGGTCATTCATGTTCGACATATTGGAAACTCTTCGAATAGCCGTCGAGCTTTTCCTAGCGTAGTCACTGTCTCAATTACGACCTCGCCACTTGCTCCATGTCCTAATACCCCATGCACTCCCGGAACTCCCGCAAGGTGAGGAAAGAATTATACAGAGCTAGATTAGTTAGATTTAGATCCATCCATCACACATGGCAGGACAGAAGTATGCATGATCTGCGTGAATCGTATTAGGAGTCAGGTCGACACCATCATGGGCATCACCGCCAACCGACGATGTTTTCGATGCCGTGACTTGCAGAGAGTGATCTGGCGGACTCTTACGGACCGTTTTGTCATCACTGCCAAGCCAATTGGACTCTTTCTGCGTCACAAGATTTCCGGGCAATTCGCCTAATGGTAAGCGACATGGAGCTTTTGGTCTCCTCTTTGCCTTTCCCTTATCGCGCGACTTCTTCGGACACGACTCAAAATCAATAACCAGGAGGCTTTGAGTCTCTTCATTCCAAAGTATATTGCGCCATTCTGCATCGTTGTGAGTGACACCACATGCCCTGATATGTGACAAGATCACATTGCGCTGCTGTAGAAAAAAATGATTCAGTCTGCTCAGTAATAACCTTTTTCGCCCGGATACCTGCATCCGCTGGCCGTGGTACCAATACGACACCTGCGGAGCAAAATCCCCGATACAAACTGGAACTCGTTTCCCTGAAGAGAGCGAAGACGATGACAGGCCCTAACTTCCTGTCTGAGACTTGGCAGATGCTCGGCGCTAGTGGCCTTGACAATAACAGTGTATCCATGAGACAACAATGTGGCCTTTAACAGAAAGCCAGTCCTACCAGTGATGTGCAGCTGCTCAAAACCATTTTGCCGATCGTGCGATAGTTGATCAGATAAGAGACGCGTCACATCATGTGCGTTGAGACCGTGAACCAGACGTCCATGTTCTTTGACGTTCGGACATGAAAGATCCAGAGGACCTCCTTTGGATAAGCCACTGAGGCATTTCATTGTACAATACTGATGTTGCGTGCCCTTCTTTGTATTTTCGGTCCCTTTTGGTCTTCTACCGCCAGCGCCCGGAGACGCTCGACCTCGCCCTTGGCCGCGTCGAGCTCTTCTGGAGGGATCGCTGCGGAGCGGAGAAGGACTGGGAGGACTAGGAGGAGCACCTGCCTCATCATCTTCATCGTCATCTCCTTGATTCTTCCGTGACGGTTGGAGGCTAGGCTGACAACGACCTGGTCGTAGCATATAAGGGGACCGATTGACAGGTTTCCAAGCCGGAGGCTTGTATTCGGAAGACGGTGGTTCCTTGCGGAACGATTCCGGTATCTCCTGCAAGATATTCAGGTATTCGACTTCCCACATGTCCAGTTGATCGGCAGCATCGTACCACGACTGGGATGGAGGATCAGCTTGCACGGCGTTAAGGGTGAAGGCAAGGACCTGAGAACTGCTGTTCGGTGGAGTCGATGCTTATCATCGTCAGTGACATCACGATTGGGGACAAGTAGATAATATTGCACAACCGATGGGTCTTCTGTGATATGGAGGCAGATGAAAGCCTCCCCAGTGCAAATATAGCCGTGTTGGACTCCGATATCCACCATGTAAGAAAATAGTTGCGTGATTACTGCCGCCACTAGCCGGGTAGCATAGTATTCAAAGCTATCGCCATCTGTGTTTATGACATCGTTTTCTAGATCCATCTCATGAAGGCCGGCGAGTATCTCAGCGAGCGACAGCTTGTGCGGAGCTTTGTGTTCGACAGCGTGCACCGGGACTCGTTGCTCGTCCGAAATAACATGGACACAAAACTGGTCCGCACGCCGGTTGCGTCGTCTCCGATGAGTCGGCGGTTGTGTACTCCGTGCTCTGCCTCGGGTAGAAGGCAGACGTGGTGCAGAATCTCTGATCTGAAGCTGTTCCATTGTACTTTCGAGTGAAGAGGTTGTGTCACCTATGTTGTTATGATCCTCGAAAGTGACATTTCCATGGAGTTTGAAACGTCGACGAAGTCTGTCATTGTTGCGCACCTCATTCAGAATCGATCGTACAAATCTATCTACCGTATCGCGTTCGAAGTATCGAAGTTGAATTTCAGATCTTATCGGTTGAATATCGTCCCGAATGAGCTCTAGTTGATGCTTGGACGCGAAAGCGCGACGGGTGGAGAAATCTGGTTCTTCATAAAATGCGTCCCAGACTGCCTCCTGAAGATCCGGAAATTCTTCCCAGGGTATTATGCGCCTAGGCCGTTTTCTGTTGACTGGATTCGTCGGGTCTCCTTGGGTTGTTAGAGTCGCATCCGTCTCAACATGGATGGCAAGAGAAAGCTCATGGCATCCTTCGAGGAGACCGAGGAGGGTGTTTGGTTCGAGTTGTTGCTCTGCATGTTTGGCTCGCTGCTCCGCTTGTCGGAGTCTTTCTAATAAACTGTTCAAATCTTGCGCCATGCTGAACAAGAGATAATATTCGCATATATGAACAGAGTTAACGTGGCCATGTTTGAGTGTAATGTTATCGGGGCCAGGAAGGTTTACTGTGTTGCTGACTAATTAATCCTTTGACTTGCTGGTGAGCGCACGACTGGTGGGTCCCTCTGCGTTTCGCAGTAAGGCATGGATCCCTGGGTCGACGCGGAAGAACACAAATACCGAAACCCCTCCGCCATCCGACTGCAAGATGTTGTATACTGGTTAATAATATCGACAGAGCTTGAAAAAGAAACTGTGAGCCGTGATTTGGATTACACAGTAAGACCTGGCTTCCATGTAGGCTTGATGTTTGAAAATCCATGCTTGTGTGAAATCCGACTAACAGATGCATGGGAGATATCAGCTTCATATGCGAGAATCTCAGTAGATTTCTCACATCCAGCCCGATCCTTTCTAACTGACTCCAGAATAGATTGCTCCATTTCTAGTATAATCTCCTTAGGTCGTCTAGATCGTTTACTATCGGCAACATATTCATTCCTCTTTGATGCGGGGATCTTCTTGTGGATTGTAGCTACGGTCGCGTGCTTTTTTCTTCAGAGCCTCTAGAGTCCGGCGGGGAATATTTGTAATATTAGTCACTTCATCATATGGAACTCCATATGATAATAGAGCAAGAGCTTGAACTCTTAGAGCAATCGAATGGATCGTTCTCATGGTGTTGGTGTTGGTGTTGGTGTTGTTGGCACGGTCGCTGGCACGGTCGCTGGTAGAGTCAATAAGGATTTTGGAGGAATTCATTGCGAATAACTTCATATTTGATCAAATAGATAAAATAGCAGTCAAGAATAGTCAGTAGTACCAGTCAGGCAAAGTGTAATACAGGGGGTGGGGTTGTAATTGGATTACTGTTGACCATACTGCCGATCCGCAATGATTTTTGAGACACTACTCCATACACAATGCATTATTTCGCAATCAGGATTGTAATTCATGTTTCATACATTGTGTTTCGTGCTCAAAATGATGAGAACGTTTGTTTGGGCTCTTGTCCCATATACTGGTAAAGAAAAAGAGAAGAAAGATCGAAATCAGAGACAGAGATGGAGACTGAGAAGAACTTCAAGAATAGAAGAACCAAGTAGGGTAAGAACACAACTTCACTCGAGGCGTGCAAAGTGCCCCTCTCGCCCCAGCCCCCCCAACTCTTTTCTCTTTATATATCCTTGTTCTTTTTCCTTGCTTCTACCCACCGCGTGCTTTTTCTCCCTCCCATACCGTGAATTCTAGCATTTCCACCAAACCGTGTGTTGTTCTACCTAGGCAGCTGTTCCTCTCTCCTTCAAAACCTCCTCCCCGTCTGTCAACGCCGGAAAGGTTGGATCCCCACCGTGGTCTCTCACGAGGCCGTGGGTGGATCATCCAACCATGACAATTTCCAAGCGAGAGTGTATCAGACATCTCGTTAACGGCAGCCCAAGTCGCAGACTGGCAGGGTGTGAAAAAGCATGGGATCTGACCCGCGCCTTTATCGAATCCTACTTCGACGCAAATCAGGACAAGCAAGCATTGATATTACAGACAGAGCAGTTTGCAGAGGAGGCGAGAACCATCTTCAGACGATCGGACTTCCCACCTGAGATCACCGCACTCCATCTGAACATGGACGAACGGCTGATGCTATATAAGAGTACATGGAATGCAGTGTATGAGACACGTTGCCGCTTGAATAATAAGAACAAGAGAAAACGGACACAAGCAGAAGACTCTCTTGCAAGTGATGACAATACTGGACCCCAGAAATTGCCTAATTTTGGAGAAATACTCGCGAATGATGCCAGAATCTTCTGCGAGATTGACGGCCAGGAGAGTTCGAGGGTTGGAGTGCGTGTGATCCTCTTAACACAATACATCACATGTGACAACCGTATTTACGTTGAGGACGTGAGCTTGAGCAAATTCATGGAACACTTGCGGCGGAGGGGCGGTTTTGCGAATATTGACTCCCAGGTCCTATACTACAAGGACCCAACCAATAAGCAGGCTATCACAATAATAGAACACCAGGCTGACTTCCATGCGGCTATTACCGAGATGGTGATTGAAAAGGAGGGCATTCGGTTTTATATGCGAAGTAATGGTAAGACTGACTTTGATGAAGTAACCATGGGCTCCGTTGACGGGTATAGATCCACCACCCAATAACACCGCGAACCGGCCTCGCCAGCGCCATCATGCAGGACCACCAACAAACCATCGCACAATGTCGCCTAATCCGGACCATTCCCGCCATCCTATACAAGATCTAACGCGAAGTGTGTCCCGGCATCATACGGATGGGTCTGATGCAGACGACAATGTCGTAGGTTGGAGAGGAAGGCGTAGACGATCCGGTGGATCTAGAAGACAGATGGTTGAGACAGCATCGGACAACGGAGATGACGGAATTGGCAAAGAGGACCATCGAAGCGATACAGACAAGCATTCAACTCCAGAAGAAGAACACCCTCACGGTAGGTCTCCTAGGCCAGAGCTAGGGTATTTGGTGCAACCGAAACAGGCTAATACAGACGAAACAGAGCACCTAAGTAATGATAATACCACTTTGGAAGGAGTATCTCGTAGACATCGATCAGAGTCTGCAGATCGTCCAATGGAAGATATCACCATGACTTGCGATGATGATATGTATCCTCCTAGCAACAACAGCCTGCTACCGTCTACAAATGACACGACAATGAGTGATGAAAGCGATGATGATTCACCGCCACAGTCTTCTCCGAAGCCACCAGAAATCCAAGCAAAAGGAAAGCAAGCCGCGACAGGCGACTCACCATCTAGAGACGGACCACCGGTAGGGAGATCAGGGACCTCGCCTAAGAACCTTCCACCACCAATTGGTAATCAAGATACACCAAACCATGACGGTGGTTCTTCTGCAGGTTTACCTACAACTAGCAATGACAATGGAGACCATCCAACAGACCCGACCGATCGGGGAGACCAGTCGGAATCCCATCCTAGAAGAAAGACGAAAAGTCTTGGGTCACGCCGGAATGAGGACAGAGACTTTTTGCCAGATTTGGATCAACAGGGGTCAAAGGATACCAGTGGAACGGAACATCGACTACACGAATTATGGGACACAGCTATGGGGAGGACAGCAGACCACGGTCAAGACGGAGACGTGAATGACGGGGACATGGGTGACATTGAGGAGGGGGAGGGAGATGCAATCAACTAGTAAGAGAACCGAGTATAGCCTTTCAGAGTGGATGATATTAATAAATATAACCCAGCCTTCTTGCAGCAGGTGAAAACTCATCCTTCAACCGACTAACCAGAGAGTCATTTGAGCAGTACTGCAGTTTTTATAAACTGCATGATCGAGTCGAGGCCGAAGATCCCCGCATACCCCTGCGAATCAGAGGGATGAAGCGAGACCCAAAGCCGCACCAAGCCTTTGCGGCCTTGCAAATGCTTCTACAGGATGAAACAGTTGTGGGTGGTGGCCTACTGTGCGATGAAATGGGGCTTGGAAAGGTAAGCATAACTGGACAGCACTGTACACGATGTAAACAACCAGGAACTGACCTGGTATTATATAGACGCAAACGGTATTCTTACATGCGGTCCTCAGCCGATGGGTGACCTACATATGGGCAGACGTGAAAGATGCACGGCAGAATGACCATAGTCGTCATCATGCTAAAACCAGTTCCTCGTCGGAACCGTGTGAGATGGATAAGAATTTTCCAATCCAGTGCGCGTGTATGAAAGGAAGCATCACATCACAGCTCCGTCCGAAAGCCAACCTCTACTTGGTGATTGCACCAGCCCGGCTGGTCACGAATTGGTCAAGGGAATTTGATATCTGTATCGATACAGATGATAAGATACTGTCGATGCAACTGGCAGTCGGCCACAGTGCGACAAAGAAGATCACCACTGTTGATAATGGCAAGGAGGTCATCCACCATCTTCCAACCACAGATAAAGTGTTGTCTGAGATCCAGCCTTCGAATATGGAAGAGTTGAACTTCTGTTGGACGACGTGGTTAAAAAATTACTGTTCAACACAATACCCGCCAGCACCAAACTGGCCAACTGTGAGAGCATCTGCGCTCCAGAAATGCACCATCATCATAACTACACCGCAGAGCTATGCGGGACAGGTCCAGAAGTACCTGCAGAAGCAGTACGTCAGGCGGGCCTGCCAGGTATCGGTGGAGGGCAGAAAAACCAAATTACATGTGCCATCCAAGACGTACCCCGTCAGTTGGGAACGGTTTGCGGTGGTCTACGTCGATGAATTCCATGAGACCAAAGGGCGAGACACCGGACTCATCAAGCAGCTGGTTCAACTCCGACAAAACTACGCGAGATGCAAGGATTGGGGGATAAGTGGCTATCCTATCGTAACAGGACCGAGAGATATTGTTGGATGGATCGATATCTTCCGCACGAATCAGGAATGGCACTGGCACGAGGTTCTTAAAAAGGTCACCGGAGACCATTTTAAGAGCCTGGATAACCAGTTCAAGAGTATCCAAGAAAAGACACAGAAGGCGGGTAGGATCGGTGGAGACTTGAAGGCAAAGCTGCGGACTATCCACAACAATATTGCGAGTTTCAACAAGGAGGTGATGATCCGACGCCAGACAGGAGACTGCTGGGGTGTCACGGTGAAGCGTCCAATTATCGAGCTTCCTCCCCATATCCACAAGGAAGTCATGTTGTCTGTTACATTGACAGACAAAACACAACAAAACCTAGACATTCTGGCAACCAAGATGATTCAGGATATCGAGAAAATACGCGGCACCTCATCTCAGAAGCTGGACCGGGTGCTGAAGTTCGGGACGCACTCCCAGAAGGCTCGGATCTGCGGCTCCTTCCCGGCGCTGGCTAATCACAATGATGTCGCGCTAACCCGAGCACAGATGATAGAGGCCCGGGAGAGAGGGCTGAAACTCATCCCTGAGATACTGAACGAGTTGATTCCAGAATGCGAGAGGTTCCGAATGGCCCGGCAGATTATCGACTCCTTACCGTTGGATAATACCTTCCAAGAGGCTGGAAAACCAGCGCCACCCACCAAGGTGGTTCTGCTCGCGTGGTGGCCGTCAGTGGCGGAGGGTTGGTTTGCCGTAAGTAGAAAACGTAACTAACGTCGACCTGGAAGATGGCCAGATATTGACATGCAAAGCCAGTACCTGCAGCAGGCATATCCCACCAAGGATATTGCCATCATCCGAAGTGACACCAAAAACCGGACGGAAATCATTGCCTCGTTTGACAGCGCGAATGCGGGAGAAAAGCCAGAAGGATTACCGGTCAGCGCAGAAATTCTGGTTTCTACGCACCGGTTGCTTGGCACCGGCTTCAATCTGACACGGGCAAGGCTGCTGATGATGGTGGAACCATTTGATACCCCTGGCGACGAGGCGCAGGCCAAAAGTCGCATATCGCGCCTTGGCCAACGCCACCGAAGCACCATGAGTGTGGCACTGCGGTGGGTAGATTATGTCGTGGAGGCCAAGATTGTCGAGCGCCATCGCATCCGAGACGACCTGGCCCGGAAGACAACCGGAACGGAGATAATTGAAGTCTCGTAGGGATTGGGTGTCTACATGGGATGTATGAGTGACCGAGGAGTACATGGGTAAAAGAAGGGGATAAATGATGAGGGAGGCAAATGTCGATGTTAGAGATTGGAATAGAATGGCAAATGTGGAGGCTAGTGTTACGCCCCAGTATCTGGGTCTTAACCGTCCTACTATGCCATTCCGAACTCCGATATCCACCATGTAAGAAAATAGCTGGGTAACAACTACCGTCACCAGACGCGTAGCGTGATATTCAAAGTCATCACCGTCTTTGCCTATGACATCGCGTTCTAGGTCCACCTTATGAAGACTAACGAGTATCTCGGGAAGCGATAGCTTGTGCGGAGTTTTGCACTCGACAACATATATAGGGACTCGTTGTTCCTTGGAAATGAGTTGGACATAGAATTGTTTAGCTTGCCGATTGCGACGTCTGGTGGGCTGCCGTTTACTCCGCGTTCTATTTGGAATAGCAGTTAGCCATGGTGGGGGGTCTATGATCTCCAACTACTCCATTACCGTATCTAATCACCTGGCGCACGTCCCACCTGGCGCACGTTTTTAATCGAGTTTTGAAGCATTAAAAAATATTGATATAACAACAACGAACCGATAAAATTATTAAATTTTTTTAATATAGCATTCTAGATGGGTCAAAATAATATTTTAGCTAGTTTTTAGTGTTGCGATAGCGTTCAGGCAGTCGAATCTGTCGTCCTTTCCTAGTAGTAGCCAAAGGAGCTTCTTTAG